>CM069542.1:62811945-63269445 GCA_035773235.1 Eospalax fontanierii | reverse complement strand
AAACATTTTTGTTCTTCTGTGGTTCTCTGTATCTGTGTGTTTGTGTTTGTGGAGGTCAGAGGAGAACTTTATGGAGCTGATTCTCTCCTTCCACCTTTACATGTGTTCCAAGGATCCAACTCACATTGTCAGGGTTGTGCTGCAATGACTTTTATCCACAAAGCCATCTCTCCTACCTCTTCCCCCACACTTTTAAGCATCAAACCCCCATGCCCGAAGGATGAGCCCACTCTTAGTTCCACTGAGTTCCCACAAATTTAAAGAGGTTATTCTTAGCCTCTTCCCTTCTTCCCTTGGTCAAGTTGCAGGGGGCACCAATTATGCTCATCTTCACAAGACAGCTAACTATAGTGCCCACAGCAATACTCACTCAATATTTGATAACTATAATTGGCCAGAACTACCTCTGGGCTCTGTTATCACTCTTGTCCTCTGTGGTTACTCTGAGACTCCCTGTCACCACTCTGACAGCTCCAGTTGTTACTCTGTGAACTCCTGTGATTATTCAATGAATTCTGTCATGCTATAGAATACTGTTGCTTTGTGGCTATCTGCTATTATTCCGTATTACTGCTGTGTAATACACATTATTGGTAAATTGTCAAGAGCTATTTAAACTTGAAAGGGGAAAACAGCAAGCAGCTAAAAATATTAAAACACTGATAAGAGCTAAAAAGTAAACCATTTCTGACTGAGGTTACTATTGTTTATTCTAGGGTAATGTGGTGGGAAAGGGAAGGCATAAGTCCAGAGACTTTCAACCTGAAACCAGCATAACTGTTTGCTTCCTCAATCCATTTCTGATGGATGGTGTAAGCAACAATTTGATGATGTTTCCTTATATATCTGTTGCTTCTATCTGCTACTTGCATTTTTATTCTTACTTGATATATGTTTAATAAAGTCATTTGAAACTAAAAACACAGTTCCTGTAGTTCATTCTCTGGCCTGTATGGAGCATGCTGTTACTCTGAGCAATCTTGCTATTATATTAACCCATGGGTATTTATTGTTAATCTGCATTACTGTGAGCTACTGTTGTTTTGTTGGTTCTCCTGTTAATCTGTGAATTTCCAGTGTTACTCTATGGATTCTTCTTTTGTGAGTTCCTGCAATTACTTTGTCTCTTCTCAATACAACTCATAGAATTCTTTCTAAGGAACTATGTGGATGATATCAAATTATGTTAAAATTAATAAGATGTTCTTCAAGTTATAATGATTTGACTTATTTTAACTTTCATGTAGTATGAAAGCATACATCTACCACCAATCTGTCTTTCGGTTTTAGCATATTATTCAAGAAATATTTGAGATACTTGTTGCGTGACATTTCCTGATGTCCCAGTTTGCTTCTCCATGTTTTGCTGTGACAAAACACTCTAACAAATACCAACTTGGGGAAGAAAAGGTTTTTTGCTTACATCTCCCCAGTCACACAGTTCATCAGGGAGCCCAAGGTAGGAACTCAGGGCAGGAACCTGGAAGCAGGAGCTGGAACACAGCCAGCTACTTACTGGCTTGCTCCTTGGCCCATGCTCAGTCTGCTTTCTTATACAATACACAACAACCTGCTCAGGGGTAGCACCATTCACAGTGGGCTGGGCCCTCCACAGCAGTCAATAATCAAGAAAATACCCCATAGACATGCCACAGGCCTGTTGCCAATTGTCCAATGAAGGAAATTCCCCAATTGAGGTTCCCTCAATCTAGGTGTGTCAGGGTGACACTAAAGCTACCTAGCATACACGGGAATATGTAACCAAGTATCTGTTTACCCTAGTATGGCACCAACACCAGACCAAAGAAACAATTTTACCCACATTTGGCTTAGTGAACCAGTGAATTTACTGGATTATCTAGAGAAGCACAGGAGAAGGGTTACTTATAGGAACATGGGTAACTCAAAGGCACCTGCATCACTGAGAAGCTTACCCCAATGTAGGTGACAATTTAGGAAAGCTGCATCTCTGGAGCTCCCTGCACATTGTTTCTGCCTATAAAACCTTGGGTAGGAGTTTTATGAATGTTGCTTCAGGAGCTTTCTGAGTCTTAGGAGCCTTCCTCCTCTCTCCATTAGGGAATGTTGCTAAGGACATAGCTATACAACATATCTGACACAACTTTTTAAAAAGACTTTATTAATTTCATTTTTATTTCCTTCTCTCTGTGTCTGGAGTTCAGGCTTGGGTGTCACACTGAGCCACCTCACTAGCCCTCAAAACACTATTTAAAACTGGCTTTATTACGTATTGCCTGACCACAGGTTTATGTATGTACTCTGAGTGCATTTAAGATAGGCTGGGATTAAGCAATATTTGCTAAGCTGGGTATATTGAATGCAGTTTTGACTTAATATTTCCATCTTGCATGGGCTTATCATGAAACCCCTACTGGAAATTGAGGAGTAGTTGTATTTTATGGCCTAAATTCTGGTTAATATCTTGGCTCAGTAATATCAACCAAAACTCCATAGACAGTTGACCTTGATCAAACATTCTGAATTTTGGTCATCAATTACTTGCAAATACATTTGCACAGGTTCAACAAGAAAAACACACAGGCATTGGGCATGATTCAGAAGCAAGCGTAAGGTACCCAAATTGGGCATATGGAAGTAATATTGCTTACTTCAGTTCGTAACTGGTCCACTATTATTTCTGAAGTATGCAGTCAAAAACACTATTGGAATATACACATCAGAAATGATTTACAGAAATATTTTCCAAAAATGAATACCTACCTCATTTTAAAATAAAAGACTGAAGCTGAGTATGTATATTGGTTTACACTAGGCACCTTTAAATATTTTGCACTTGCTAACTCATTCACACAGCAATCCCTAGGGTAAGGACCACTCCTAGCTCCTTTTTGTGAGCAAAGAGGCACAAATGGCTGAAGCTTTCCTGGCGTCACTTCTCTGGAGTCCTGATTGATAGGATTTGACTTGCAGCCCGCCTTACCCATCGTTGCAAAATTTGCCCATCTCCTTCCCTACCCTCCCACGGACCCCACACTCTTCCTACTGGTAAAGGCACCCTGCTGACGGCACTCTGGAGGGCATTTTCAGCTCTCGAGAACACTGAGAGGCCTCTTTTGACCTTCAGGGCTACGGCAAAGACCGGCGCACAGCTGGGGCAGCCCGAAGCCAGTCACCTGCTACCTGCTGCCAGGTGGTTCCTGAACTTGGCTGGGCTGGGACACTGGCAGTGGGGCGATGCTGTGCGCGTACGGGCAGCGGTGTCTGGGAAGCCACCCCGGGGCCAGGGCGCGCTCCGCAGCGTCGCCGCGGGCGTCCTGAGGCCGGAGTCACCTCCCCGACTAGGGCTGCGCCAGGGAAGAAAGCCCAAAGCGTCCGCTATAGCCGCGCCCCACCGGAGCCCTCGCGGGGTGAAGTGCACTGCGCACGCGTTAGTGAAGACCTTGGAGACCGGGTAGCAACACGGCCACGTGACATCGCGCCAACCAATCATCAAGACGTGGGGCGAGGCTTCCAGCGGGGCGCCCCTGCGGGCGGCGGGCGACTTCCGGCAATAATTTGGACACCGCCCGTTGGTGCGCTCCGAGGCTCTAGTCCAGCGGGACCAGGTGAGGCGACCCTAGGGGACGTGAGGCGGGCGGGCCGGCGTAGGCAGCAGAGCGCTCCCGGCTGCTCCGCCCCGCCTCGCAGCCCCCTGGCCCTGGGGTGGGCGGTGGGCTTGTCCGCCTCCCAGGCCCCCGGGCGTCCTCCGTGGCCACCCGGCCGCGGCTCCTCCACGGTCCCCGCGCCCCCGAGTCCTCGCCGCGCGTGCTCGCTGCCGGTCTCCTGGAAGCTGACCCTGCGTTTTCCATCTTTACCTTCGCAGTGAGCGCTTTGCGACCCCTCTTCCTGTCGAGTTCCACCTCTCCCCGGGCCTGATCAGATTCCCACGAACTCAGCCTTCTGAAGACCCTTCTCTCTCGTGAAACCTCCTTTCCTGCAGCCCTCACCTTCCAGCCCGGACCCGAAAAGGCACGCTTTTTTCCTGCCCTCCCCAGCCCCTCTCCCTCCCTAGCCCCTCCCGTGCTTTCCCGGGTGAGTTCTGTGGCCAGCATCAGTGCTGATCTTTCAGGACCGACTGGAGTAAACTCCATTTCTGACACTCAGCCCGAAATATACAGTTTTTTGATGCCCTTTCGCGATCAGATTGTCCACATTTACAAGTCGTACTCAACATTTGACCTGAGTTGTTTGACCTTAACTTGGAAATATTGTGAGCAAAATAGAGCAGCAAGGCAAAATCAAATGTTTATCAAATTGAAGACTTCTTATTCCAGAGTAATAGAAATTATATTTTCAAAATTTTTAATGAAAAGAAATAAGAATTAGAAATTGTTTCACCAACTTTGTTCTCTGAAGTTGACTTGCTGTTTTTGTTTTTATTTTAATTATATAACTCGTGCTGTACATTCACAGCTTTTATTGTTTTGAAGATAAACAACTAATATAAGTAATTAGTGGCCGGTCCATTTCATGTAATTTAAAGCATAGTAACACATCAAGGTTAAAAAAAAAAAAGATGACAACAACTTTTCTGGCCTCTGTGTTAGGGATTAATATACATATAGTGGCTAAGAACATGTATTGTGGAATGAGAGCCTCTAATTTTGAATCCCATTCTATCAAACTCAGTACACTCATGTATAAAATAGAGAATTTTGTTGTTTGTAGTACTGGAGGTTGAACCCACGGCCTCACACTTGCTATGCAAGTGCTCTACTACTGAGTTATATATCCAGATTTAAAATAGAAAACTAAGTTTGTACAGTGAGACTAGCTCCTACTTTGTAGGTTAATGTGAACAATAATAAGATGTAATGCATGCTTACCTCATTCTGACTTCTAATTAATGCTTGCCATTACTGTTTTCATTAGTTTGGAGAACATGTACTTGGTGAAGAATAAGAAAAAATTTTTTGCTTAGTTCAGGTTCTTTGGTATTAGGAGTTTCTACCAGGAAATAAACTTGATGAATTCCTGTTCTGCAGTACCCTCACCTTCATGGCCTGCTGTGTAAATTAGAAGCCAAGGAAAGATGTAAACTTGTTCAGCCTCACATGCTTTCTGGCATTTAATCTCTTAAAATTAGGCCAGAGAGATGCTCAGTGGTTAAGAGTACTTGCTACTCTTGCAGATGACCCACGTTGAGGTCCTAGTACCCACATGGCAGCTCACAACCATCCATAACTCCATTTCCAGGGGATCTATCACCTACTGGGCACCAAGCACACACATTAGTGCACTTACATGCAAGCAAACACGCACGTAAAAATAAGTATTTAAAAAACTTTTTGAAAGGGTACAAATGATAGGCTGTGTCATAGCTGAATAGACTGAGAAATTGCTCATACATGCTTATTTTCACAAATATTCCCATTTTTTACCTTACCTGAGACTAATCTGGGTTGTCACCTTGACACACCTAGGATGAAGGAACCTCAGCTGAGGTGTTTTCTTCCAGCATATTGGCCTATGAGCATGAGCTTGTCTTTAGAACATTTTCTTGATTGCTGATTGGTGTAGTAGGGCCCAACCCACTGTGGTCTGTAGTCCCTAGGCAGGTTGGCCTGGGCAATATAAAAAAACTAACTTAGCAAGTTAGTAAGCAGCATTCCTCCATTGTTTCTGCTTCAAGTTGCTCTCCTGGAGTTCCTGCCCTGTCTTCTCCCAATGGTGGGGATTGTACAATACACACAAATACTGTGACTTATAAGATAAATCCTTTCCTTCCATTTTTATTACAGCAACAGAAAAAAAAAAAACCTAGAAAACCTTAGCATTTGTAAATTATCAAAACAAAGGTAATTTTAAGTGGAATACATTTTATAAACTGATAGAAATATGTTTTATAACTAAATACATTCCCATAAAAGTAGCATGTTGTAATCGTTTTAAAAGCTTCAGTAACATTTCCTACTACCCAAGGTCAGATGCTCAGATTTTTTTTTTTTAATTGAGATGTTGGCCATTTACATTTCTATTTGTCTTTTGTTATGTTTTGAGACAGGGTCTTGCTCTGTAACCGAGGCTGGTCTTGAACTCTTGCTTCAGCTACCAGAGTAGCTAGGATTACAGGTCTAGCTAACATACTAGACCCCAGGCTTTTCTTTTGCACTGGTGCTCGGGATCCAACCCAAGGCCTTATGCATACTAACTAGGCAAGTGCTCCACCACTGAGCTACAGTCCCAGCCCCTAACACTGTGATTCCAAGATCAGGCCATAGCAAACCTGTGAAATTCATCTGCAGAAGAACAAATATTTTTTCTCTTTTGTAAAATCTGGGATTTGAGGGTTTTATTTTCATGGTCTATTGACTATCAAACTTAAAAAAACATAAACCTTCTAGGTGTGTTGGTGTATACCTTTGCCTTTAATCCCAGGCCTCAGGAGGTTAAGGCAGATGAATCTCTGTGAGTTCAAAGCCAGCCTGGTCTACATACCAAGTTCCAGGCAAGCTGGAGATACTGGGAATCTCCAAAAAAGACAAAAAAAAAAAAAAATTCAAAACAATAGCTAAAAAATTCAGGCCGGGGTATTTCCATTTCTCACCAGTTTTTTAATTCAGTGAATTATAATATGTGTAGAGTTGTTTTTTAGAAATTATGTTACTGGAAAATGACACAGTGGCTCTTTTGCATAAATGCTACTAAGAATCATTTTTGAAGCTAAAAGATAAGTGTATTAAATGGGCATGGACATGTGTCTTCCTAGATTAGTGCAATGTGTTCATGTCATCAGGTTTACGAGGATTTGTTAGCAGAGGACACAGGTCTACATAGAACATGAATGAGGAACTGTTGCTTCCAGGTCTATTTTTTCTATTCTTCCTTTCATTTTATATTACAGGTACCAGAAATTAATTTTTTTAAACAACACTGCTCACATTGGTATGCCGCTTAAATATTTAATTCTCAAAAATGTGGAACCTAAACACCTTTAACTCTGAAACTCTTCTGTGACTCACGTCTGCTCATGGTCCTGGGACGTTTCCAACCTGTTCTTTTTTTTTTTTTTTTTTCCTTTCAAATTTATCACATACATTCAAGCTCTAATCTTTTTGGTTAGGGCAAGCTCATATTCTGTTCTCAGGACCTTCCTAGCTATCATGCCTGTTTCTCTAGTGAAAGTTATTCCACTAACCGCTAATGGGTATTCATACTCCATAAACACATTCTTTATAGCTCATATATATGAATTTTCTTTGTATATTTTTGTTCATTTTGCTAGGTATTTTCATTCTGGATAGATTGCTTCCCCTAGGAGGGCAAGACATCTCTTAAAACATTTAGTCCCTGTCCGATGTTTATCATTGAAGTAATCCTTCATCAGTCATTAGAAATATTTTTAAGGGTTTTCAGAATTGTATTTTTTTCTGAATCCAGTTTAAGTATGATAATGAGAGATACTTGGGCAACTATCAGAGCTAATTCCAACAGCCATATTTCTGTAGAGAAAATTGTTTAGACTGAAGTTGCCTTCGTTCTTTAATGTGTTCTCTGGCCTTTGTTTCAGTGTTGACAATCAGATAACTCTGGATTGACTAGATGTGGTGGAGGCCTTTGCATTTGAGCTGCCTGTACTCTTGTAGCTGTGCAGTATATTAGTAACATAGCAGAGTTAAGATCTAAAGAACATTTATAAGTACCGCCTAAAGCAAGAATTTAATCAGTATATAAAAGAAAACGATGTGTTTTGACTACAAATTAGTTTAGCAATGTTTTAAGATATTCTTGATGTTTGAATAAAAATTACTTTTGTGTACATTTCACACACTGAGCCAGGACCTGAGCCCTTGGAGATAACACATGGGGTAGTGTTGAAATCTATATGTTTTTCTTCCCGTTTGTCTCTAAGAGCCTTTGTTAGTTACATTAAGTAGAATTTGGGATAAATCTTTCAAATACTCAAAGCAATGGAATATTCTACATCATGAAACACTACAAGTTTACTTTGTTTTGTTTCTTTGTGCTTTCAATGCCGGAGGTATTGAACCTAGGGACTTGTGAATGTTAGGGAAGTGTCCTACCATTTGAGCTACACTCTGGTCCTCCCAAACCTACTTAGAACAGGAGATGTTCTAGCATTGTTCTACGATGTCAATACTCTGCATTTTGAATATCCAAGTAAACTTTGAATGTGTGATTCAAGAACATTGCTCTGCTGAAGCTCTGTTTGTGCAAATCTTCAGCTTCCTTTCTGTAGCTACACTAAAAATTGTCTACTTTTGAACCCCTATTAAGTATGGCTTAATAATGTTTTCCTCTATCCTTTCTGATGACTTCCTTCCATCCTTTCCAAGTTCTTACTCTTTTCAGGTTCTTTTCCTCAGCTTTTCTTTACTCACTTGGGAGTTTACTCTTGGGAGTCTTTGGCCAGTTTGATGACTCATGCTGCATATTCCATGATATTATGTCCATAGCTTATGCTCTGAATACTGATATTCTCTCCAATTTGGCTGTCATTAGCCCTGGCTGGCCTGAAACTTACTGTGTAGACTAGGCTGGTTTCAAACTCACAGAGATCCACCTGCCTCTTCTTCTTGAGTGCAGAGTGTAAAGGCATGAGCTACTGCCCCAGCACTGGTTCTTTTTTCCAAGCTATGAGTCTGCATTCATCCATTCTGTACATAAATAAATGTTTATTGAGGTCTGACTGTGTGCCTGGCATTATTCAAGGTAATTGGGTATAACACTAAGACATTGTATTATCTTGGAGGAAAACAGATGTTGAGTAATTTCAGATACTGGGCAATGACAGACTGATAGAATGGGGTTGAAATGGCAGAAGGGAGCAATTTTATGAGGTGATCCGGGAAGCCTTTGTAGGGAGGTGACATTTTGAATCTGCAACATGAATATCTGTGGCAGTTCCTAGCAATTAGTATGAGAATCACCTTTTGACCTTTAAAAGTACTTAGCCTTCACTCACTCCTAAGTGCTTCTGTTAATTGGCTGAGATGAGCTAAGTTCTTATGTTTTTAAAAAAGGTCCCCAGACTGTGGTATTGCAGTTAAGAATAAAGGACTTCTAGTCAGTAGGAAGAATTAGTGTTCTACGTGTCATTAAATTGTAAGCTTTGTGAAGGTAATAAATAAGCCATTATGTCATTTTTTTTTAAAGTAATATGTCCAAAACTGAAACCAGCATCTCTTCCTTTGGCCTCTCCGAAGTCTGCTGTTCTGCTGTGTGCTTTTACTTAGAGCAAGGTGCCAACAGCTAGTGTCTAGGCAGCATATCTGGTTCTTCTGTGTAGCCCCCCATCCTCAGCTTTTTGCCCTATGTCTTCCGTGTGGCTGCAGTAGCCCTTCCAGTCTTGTGACGGTCGGTGCTCAGCTTGCCTGCACTCTCTGAAAAGCAATAATCTGATCAAGTCATTTGCCTATGTAAATTCTTTTCTTGGCTGATGATTGTTCTCAGAATGAAGCCCAACCTCTTTGCCTCATCTGAGCATCATATCTTCCCAGTCTTTCCTGGCTTTTTCATCTTCTGTGCTAAGTGTTACCCATATTGATCCCTTGGAATAGGGTGGGAGTATGGTTCAGTTGCGTTACTACTTCAAGCAGGAAGGGGAGCTGTTTAAAATGGTATTCTCCAGGTGCAAGCTCAGATGTAACCTGGAGTAAACCTTCATGACACAAAGTACTGATCAATAAGACCCACCCAGCTTGTCACTTTAGTACAACCAAAGTGCTGTATCATTAGAACTGTTTGGTTATCATGGCTAACCAACATTAAGTGATAAGTAGTTACATGTTAATTAAGAATTTTGTTCCAAATCAAACTTCTGTTTATTGTGTCTATGTATACTTTTAATGTAAACTAATTTTTTTATAGGAGAACTATGCCATTTCTGGGTCAGGACTGGAGATCCCCTGGATGGAGCTGGATTAAAACTGAGGATGGATGGAAAAGATGTGATTCCTGTAGTCAGGAGATCAGAAGTGAAAATAGCCAGTGTACCATCAACCATAGCATGTAAGTCTCAATGAGACAGAACCATGGCTTGCCAGCCTGGCGTTTGTGACCTCATTTGTTTTTCAAAGCTCTGTCACTTATAATTTTGCTTACTATTTTATCTAGGCTGGTTGCCCAGAGAGCTCCCAGGATCTACCTGTCTCCACCTCCCTAACACTGGGGTTGCGAGCATGTCTGGCCATGCTGGCTTTTAATGGGTGCTAAGGATTTGAACTCAGATTCTCCTGAGTTCCTCCTGTACCGCTTGAGACATCTCTCCCACCCCAAGCTTGACATCCTAATCATATCTAGGTGCACAGTTCAGTGGCATTCCATGCAACCTTTCCGAATTGAGACCTGTCCTTCGTAAATGTTAGCTCCATGCCTTCTTTCAGCCCCTAGTACTTACCACTTTTAACTCTTTCTCTGTCCTTTTGTGATTAACTGATTTAATATAATGTCCTCAAGGGGCAGCTGTGTTTAGCTTGTGTCAGTAGTTGCTTCATTTTTGAAAACTACATAATATTTCAGTGTATGGATTTGTTAGCTTTTGTTTACCTACCCAATTGCTGATAGACATGGGGAGTACTTGCACTTTTCATTATGGAGACAAGTACTGCTGTGAATGTAGGTGTGCAGATGTCTCTTCAAGACCCCATCTTCAGTTCTTTCAGGTCCTGTAGTACTTTGGTTTAATTTTTAAGGAATCACCATAGTATTTTCCATGTAGGCTGCACACTTCCACCAGCAGTGCATAAAGGTTTGATTTTTCTACATTCTCACCAATACTTATTTTCTACTGTTTGGATAGTTGTCATCCTGATGAATGTCAAGTAACATCTCATTGCAGTTTTAATTTGCATTTCCCTAAGAATTAATGATACTACAAATGTATGTTTCCTGATCATTTGTATTTCTTCCTTGGAGAAATATCTTTACCTGTTATTTGAGTTTGGGGGGGTTGTTGTTTTTAAATTTTTTTCTAAGAAGGTTAGGTGATATTTATCTTCCTCAAAAATACCAAAGATTATAAAAGAACTATTTGCTATAAACTGTAATTGACTGATAGTTGTGCAAAAAGGGAAAGACTTGTACAACAATGAATAGTTTTATTAACAATTGTATGTGTTGTATTTTAATTTTGTTGCTATTTTTCTTCCTCACTTTTATTTTGTGTACTTGACTATTAAAACCACCACCAAAAAGTGTGGCTTCTCTCTACCTTGAAATATTTTGTAAAAATAGTAAATAAAAAGGCCAAGTATGGTGGTGACTTTAATTCCAGCACTCAGGAGACCAAGGCAGGTAGATCTCTGTGAGTTCAAGGCCATCCTGGTCTACCTAGCAAGTTCCAGGTGCAGAGAGACCCTGTCTCAGAAAACCAATATTTACATATAGGTAGGTAGGTAGGTAGGTTGATAGCAACTAATCAATAATTTGCCCAACATAGCTATTTTTCCCTGATTATCATCAGTAGGTATCCCCCAGAACCTCTTTTCCCAGTCCCTTGAGTCCCATCAAACCCTAGGCATCTTAGGAAGCATCAAGCCATACCCAAGGAGGGCATTCTACTGGCAGATTCCACTAATGTAGAAACTGCAGCCAGAAGTTTGAGACGTTGCCTCTACAGGTAGCCTGGCCAGGCCTTAGCTGAGAATGAGCCTGTTTCCTGTCGGAGCCTTTGAAAGTGGCATGTTAAACATGTCTATGGGTATCCACACAACCCACTGTGTCTCACACACCTACTAGAGCTAGTGCCCAGGTTGCCCCAATTTATGAAACTGGTTGCCTGCCTTCTTGTTTTCTAGAGAACAATGTAATTTCACTTTTCCTTTGATATGTTTGTGAATTTAGTTAGGAAAGCCTTTTCAGATTCATAGGTATCTCCAACTAGTATTTGAGTCAATAAAAACAAACTAGTCTAAGATTAAATACAAGATTCAAGGATTAGCATGCTTTCCTGAGTTAGTGTCATTAAGTGCCTATGATATAATGCAGTTGTGTATTTCAAATGCTGTTTGGTGTCTGGACAGTTTATAGCCATTGTCCATGCGAATTAAGTGATGAACAGACTTTATGTGGCAAACTCAGCAGTTTTATTCAAGGTGTACACTGGTGGGTGAAAAGAGGCTTTTACACAATTTTCTTGTCAAAGAACAGTGATGGGGAAATAAGCGTTCCCACATGGTTCCACCAGCCAACCTGTCCCATAGCACTTCCTTCCATCTTTCAAACTGAAAACTGATTCCCCCACAAAAGGCATTTTTATATTTGATGGAGTGGGCAAAAGAACCAAGATAACATCTCAATTCCTTAAAAATGAAAAAATGTAGTAGACATTACATTTGTACTTCAAATTCATAACTTCTCTGAAAATTAACTAGTGCTTTTCAAAATTTAGTATGTCTTTGTTTTGAATTCCTGAATTACAAACCAGATGTTTATTTTATTCTCTTACAAAAGAAAAGACAAACGAAGTTCTCTGTGAAAATTTTACTTTAATAAAGTATCTTTATTTCAGTATCTTAGACAGTGGAGAAGAAGAAATATTCAGTAATGACTGTGAATATACATCCAAAAAGAGAAAAAAGGACCATTTTGGAAATGATACAACTGCTCATAGTAAGACTTTTTTCACTGACAACTTTTATACTATTTTGCCTTTGGTATGTGTTGACATGCTGGATTGTTTGGCAGTACTGTCTTATAAGATAAAGGGTGATATAGGTGTGTGAACAAGCCCTCTGTCCAGTGCCACCCACTAAGATATGGTACTTCTGAAATAATTTTTCATGTAGAGGTATCTGAGCACCTAAGTGATATTAGGAAACAAAATGTTTTTGTTTAAATTTACCCAAATAAAAGCATCTCTTAGTTGGTACAGCAAGTCGGGTAATTTTGTTGGCATATCTGTATTACTTACTTTTCTCTTGCTGTGATAAAACACTATGACCAAGGCAACTTATAGAAGGAAGAGTTTATTTAGGCTTATGGTTCCATCATGGTGGGAGGCAAGGTAGGAGGCAGCCTGAACAGAAAGTGGAGGGCTCACATTTTCAAGCATGCACAGGAACCAGAGAGAGTAACAGAAAGTGGGTGAAGGCTATGAACTCTCAAAACCTGCCCCTAGCGACATGCAAGGCCACACCTCTTAAACCTCCACAAACACTGCTACCAACAGAGGGCACATATGCAAATATGGGGGCCTATGAGGGACATTTCTCATTCAAACCACTGCAGTATCCAGTTACTAAAATTTTCTTTAAAACCTTCATTTTGAAATTATATGCTAGATTTTTTTAAAACAGCTCATTTTTATTCTAGGTTTTTATCGTGAAAAATGGATATATGTGCATAAAGAAAGCACAAAAGAAGTAAGTATGCTGTTAGAAGAGTGTATGCTGTATTGTTTCTGATGAATATGTCACATCAATAAATTTCTTTCTTTTCCAATATGAGATCTGTGACTCATATTCTACCAAATGAATATGTGTCATGTGGGAGCTTTGTGAAGTACTGATTATAATTAAGTACATGTGCTTTTACTTGACTGATGTGTGTATGAATGTGGTGTGTGCCTGTGTGTGGTGTTAGTTGTATTTGTGATATGTAATGTGTATGCTCTGTGTTGTATAGTATGTGTTTGTGGTATATAAGGCATGTATGTGTTATGTACATATATGTGATGTATACATATGTGAGGCATATACCATGTAACTGTGAGTGATATATGGAATGTATGGTATATTTGTATATATGGTGTATGTGGTATGTAATTCATACCTTGTAGATGTGTGTGTTTGTGTGTGTGTGTGGCATGTTCATGTGACGTACAGAGTGTATATGTCTGGTATGAATGGCATGTTTGTGCAAGGAGTATTTATATGTAGCATGTGATTATAGCATGTGTGGTGTATACAATTTGTACAATGTGTATACATCTTTAAATTAGCAAGTGTTCCTTCAGATCAAGCATGCATTTCTCTGGGTTTGATCTATGTTCTGTCAGTGTGAGCTGCTGCTGCTAGTAGGGTTGTTCCTTTATCTTGTGTGTTTTGGGGAAGAAGGTGCCTTTGAGCCCCTCCTTCCATAATAGAAAATAGCTCATAGGAAACTATGTATTGAGATTGGCTCTGCAGAGCAGTTTAGACTGTCTGCCTTTGATTGCCAAATTCACTAAAGCTTTCTTATGAGCCATCACATAAACCAATTGGCTGCACTGTTTCTCCTTTCTATTTAGTGTCATGGAAGCCCAGTTCTATTTATGGCCCTTGAACATCTACATTTGCTTAATTTCACAGCAATTGGGGAAGAGTAACTAAGGGTACAATTTCTCATTATGATTAGGTTAGGGTTAGTTAAGTATTCTTACTGTTAATAATATTTTTATTTTTTTAATTACATAAATTACATACATATATTTTATGCATGATGTGTATGAATGTGTATGGGGAAGTCAGAGGACAACTTGTGGAAGTCAACTCTCTCCTGCTGTATGGGTCCTGGAAATTGAACTCAAGTTGTCAAACTTGGCAGCTGAGCCATCTCACCAGCTTAATAATACCTTTAAACTATTTCAGCTTTCTAGAAGAGATTTGAGAAAGAAAACTTAGTTGGTGATTGTTAATGTTTGTTAAAGGGGTTATAGCGTCACTCCAGTTTTAGAGTTTGTACAAAGCAAAGCTTGATTAAGTCTTATCTTCCCTATTTTGTGAGTCATTGGATTCTAGCTGGCAAAAGCAACAAGAAGAATGTGTTAGGTTACCAGGATGTCCTGTGGCTTCTTGGGACAGAAATCTTACAAAGAGCCCAGGACTAGCTGTCAGGTTTGTATTTGATTATTTGCCATCCTCCTCATACCTGATGTTGACCCAAAGTGAGTGTGCCCTCTGGCCAGTATGAGATGGTGGTTTTCTCAAAGAGATGTCTGCACAGCCATTCAGAATTCTTTTGCTGAAAGTGAGACTTTTGACTGTCAATGGATTTTTGATTATGTTTCACACCCTGCCTTTGCTTCCCCAAAACTCCAAAACCATGCTGTACATATAGCAAATGCTCAGAGAACTTGTGTATTGGTGTTTCATGTGAATATGGGGTTGGGTTAGACACATTAGGACTGTTCTTAGAGTAGGGCCCCAAACCAGGCAGACCTCTGTAGTTTGTACTGCTGTCCCTGATCCCTCTCACCACCCCAACTTTCTCACAAAGAGTTACATGCTACTTTGTGGTTCCTGTTACTCTTGTCCATTTTTTTTGCCCCCATCACCTTGAATTGCAAGTCTGTGTATAGAATTAGGTACCCAAATGCAAATTTGGGGTTTAAAATGGTTCTTGACTAAGGTATAAAGTCTGACAGACTGGCAAAGAAGAGAAGACTTAATGGGACTGAGAGGAAATTACTTATATTTCATTTTAGATTCTTAAACCTATAACTCTCATTATAGCAGTTAGCGTTGTGGGTCCCATGTTCCCAGCCATTGTCAGGGCCTGGGTTATGGACCCTCAAGCCTCCTGCACTCACCCTTGTTTTTTAGAGGTTGCTTCAGGTTATTGTGAGATTTGCTTCTTGGTTATTGAACACACTTCCACTGGAGCAGTCCAGAGCTCCCTGCAGAGAAACCTCCTCCACATGTACAACACCAGCATCCTTAGGCCTCATGTCTACTCCCCCTCCCGCCCCATTTTGTCTCTAGCGTCAGAAATCAGTACAGTATTTCATGACTGCTTTCCTTTGTCATCATATCAGCAATTTGTAAAATTGTGCCTAATGTCTCAGACACATAATCTGCTTAAATTTACTGTTGCTCTTCTCTGCTCTCATTTATATCTAACATAAATTTTCAGAATGAATAGAAATACCTTTGACTAAAACTTTCAAAGATGTTTACACAGCCTAACTGATTTAACTGTCAACTCATTTTGCCTCGCTGACTGATTTCAGTACTTGTCTGATGTTTTCTAGAGGCATGGTTACTGTACCCTGGGAGAAGCTTTCAACCGGCTAGACTTCTTAAGTGCAATTCAGGATATTCGAAGGTTCACTTATGTGGTCAAAGTAAGTATTTTATTTCAAACACAATTTTCATGACTCTTGAATGACTGTTTTGAAGGTTACAAATGTGAGGTGCTCAAGGTACTTTTGATAGCTGCATAAAGGTCACCTGTTTACTGTACAGGAAGGAAAAGAAACAAATTCAGGAGAAGAAACAAGGTCAGGAGAAGATATAGGAGGATCTACCAACATTGAGGTCACAGGTTGCAAGCAGGTTGTTAGAGGGCATCTTTCCTGGGCACGCCTAACACCCTTTGCTCAGGATGATCCCTGATAACTCCACATGATTTTCCACTTCATTTATTTCACTGAGAATGAACCTTGTTACTCAAAGGAACAACTGGTTAATAGCCAAGAGTAACCTTACACAAAATAGAACCTCCCCAAAGTCCTACTGCATTATTGATGGCTTTTAGAAGAAATTTTTATCCTGAGCTACATCCAAAAGGAAAAGATCTTTATTATATAGTCAACCATGTAGCTTATTCACCTCAGTGCATTATAGGTAAAATATAAGTCATGGCTTTCAAAGCTACTAACTGTTTCCACTGTTGCTCTGAGACTCCAGGAAGACTCTTCTTGATGGTTTCTAGGTATGTAGAAGTTTTGATGCTAGGACAGAGACACAGGATTTAGTTGATATTGGCCTCAGCTACTTTTGATGTATGGTATGATTCCAGACAGCATTGGCAGGTGGCAGGAGAAGAAATCACAAACTCTTCTTGTGCATTGTATACATTGGGCACTGTTTTCTAAGCTGTTGTGGAGTTGCAGAGCATCTGCCTAGGTACCTCTGTTCTGGTGATGGAACTGAGATTCAGTTTCAGTTGTTGAGGAGGTAAGCATCCAGGGAAAAGTCAGGCCTGTTTTATAGTAACTGTTTCTCTGCCAGCTCTTTCATGGTTCATACTCCAGTATGTTGACTTTTCAGTAGCAATTTGTGACCATCTATTGACATAAAAGGGTTTTGATTCTTAAAATTAGTGTATAGACTTGGAAGGAAGGAGCCACCCCTGAGGTGTAGGTGCTAGATGACAGTCTTCATGATCTCCATTTGTTGACCCTAGGGAAGGTGTGAATGTCCAGTGCTTTGCATAAAGCAGAATCTATGGACCAGGGCCAGTGTTTTATCAGTTTCAGTCACTTGAACCACATCAGAATTTTTTTTTTTTTTGGTTTTAGCTCCATACCAGATACTATTATTTACTGAGTATCTTTTCTTCAGATTGACTTTTTAAAACAAAAATGCTCACATCATCTTGAACTATAATATCTAGAATAACTATAAAATGTTAAATGTCTTTAAGACATTATTAAGAAATAATCTTAGGAAAAAAAGTTTCTGAACTTTAAAGTTTTTGTACCTTATTTGGAAAACAGGTTTATCTTAGATATGTCCTCTTCTGCCTATAGATCAGAGAGATCATAAGTTTGTCTTGTGTCAGACACTGTGGGGATGACATATTATAGTTATAATCTGAGCCTTCTTTTGTTGTGCTTTTGCTTGTTTGTTTGTTTTTTTTTGCTTTTTGGTCTCATTGTAACTGAGTTGGTCATTCTTGCCTTCATTTAAATTTTTATATCTTCGGAACTACTCCTGGTTCCTTTTATCCCAAATGTTCCTCCATTTTTCCTGAGCACCCGTATGATCTAATCATGGGGGGAGTTGGAGCAGGGTGGGTTGGTTTGGGTTGGGTTTTACTTTTTGGAGATGGGGTCTCCCTGTAGTCCTAGGTGGCCTGGAACTATGTAGATCAGGCTGGCCTTGAACTCACAGAAATCCACCTGCCTCTGCTTCCCAAGGGTGGGGATTAAAGGCTTATGCACCCCACTTGGCTTAGTTTTTAAGCACATTTTAGGATTTCTGTTGTGGTCTCCATGAGAACAGAGTTTGGGGATGCAGTGGCTGGGACCGTGTGGATGACAGTCAACCTGGTACTGGAGTTCTTCCCTCATTTGTCTACCAGATGACCTCAGGCAAGTACCTGGACCTCCTTGTCCGTAGTACATAGGATTCCAGGACCAATTTCAAGGACTTTAGTGGGAATTTGGTCAGTTAGAACATGAAGTGTGGGCACAGGCTGCTCTATAAGTGTTAACTATGATTTCCACTTCTTTTGAGGCTGACACAGGCAGAGGGGTAGGTGCATGCAAACCCTAACCACCCGGGATTCAAGGTGAAACAAGGGCAAAGCAAAAGGTTTTTTGTCACATCTTGTTTTTGCTAATTATTTAAACTTCCCTGAGAGTGACCAACGTTCCCAGTATATCATATGACATTTTAGAGTAGTAAAAGAAAGTATTGAAAAGGCTATTTTTTTAATTTATGATATTTGAGCCCAAGATATGGTTCAGTGGGTTAAAACATTTCCTTCCAAGCCTCATAAACCAAGTTCAGTCCTTGGGACCAACATAGTGGGAGGACAGAGTTATCCTCACCTCCCCTGAGCACCATGGCATATGCACACATGTACATACACATACATACACACACACACACACACACAGAGTAACACAATAAATAAACAAATTAAAAATAGTTTCTGATGCTATTGCTGAATAAGCTTTTGCTTTGTTAAACTTTATCTTAAAGAGAAATTACTGAATAGTAATTATCCCTTATTCAGTAATTCTTACTATACCAGAGTCACTTGGCAAATACTACTTTCTGATATTAAATGAAGGAGTGAACAAACTAACTGTTTAAATGAGTTATTTTGTAAGTTATTCTACTTTTACTATTGTTAAATATTCTTCACAAATCCCACTTTTGAAGTCTATGGCCTGGTGTCTGCCATGGCTGGTATTGTCAGTCTGACAGAAATTAGAATCACCTGGGAGAAGGGCCTTGTGGTTTTGATTATATTAATTGAAGTGGGAAGGCTGTTCCACTGTGGGTAGCACCATTCCCTACTTAGAGGGTACTGTATGAGTGGAGAAAGTTAGCTGAGCAGTTTCCTTCCTCTATCTACACTTACTGTGGCCAGCTGTCTCAAGTTTCTCATGCCTTGCTTTCCCCACCGTGATGGATTATAATCTGGAACTGTGAGTGTAATAAACCCTTTCTCCTTTAAATTGCTTTTATCAGAGTATTTTATCATAATGAAAAGAAAAGAAACTTAAGACATCTGGCTAGCAGGATACCCTAGGACAATTACATTTTGTCCAGGTATAAGTATCAGTTTGTCAAGAAAATTTATTTAGAAACAGGAAGTCATTTTTACTTTGTAAAAAGACTACAAAAGAATGTGTTCTGCTTTCCTAAGTTAGTAGAATATCTCTTATACAGAAAAAAAAAACCCATATGTATATGTATCTTTTTTAAAAATATTCTGGGACTGGAGAAGTGACTCAATGGTTAAGAACACTTGCTATTCTTCCAGAAGACCTGGGTTCAATTCCCAGCACCCATATGGTGGCTAACAACCATCTGTAACTCTAGTTCCAGGGAACACATGTATTATACTTACATACATGCAGGCAAAAGACTCATACACATAAAATAAAAATACTTTTAAAAAATCTTCTATATTAAGTATTGATTCAAAGCCTGGGTGTAGTGGTATATGTCTTTAGTCCTTGCATTGAGAAAACAGAGGCAGATGGATCTCTGTGAGTTCAAGGACAGCCTGCTCTACATACTGAGTTTCAGGACAGCTGGGACTTTAGGAAGACCTTGTCTGAAAAAAATAAAATGAAATGAAAAAGAGCAAGGACCAAGCAAATAGCCTAGGGACCTCCTGGAGGCACTGTTTTTGCTGGAAGTGCCTGTCAAGTTGACCTCAGCTGAACTAAATCTGACCTTGTATTCTATGCTTTTAAGAAAAATTGGAGGTAACTGAAGATTATTTTTTGTTCAATGGCCTGCTGACAAAAGTTTCTCTAGATGCATGTCCAAACTTCAACAGAGATTTGGGGTGAATGGTGCTGATACAGGCTGCAAGTATACAGCACCATCTTCATTGTTCGCTAACTCTCAGCATTTTATCCTATCAACAAGGCTTAAACGGTAACTAATAATGCTTTTACCAAAATTAAATATTTTTGCATGTGCATGTATGTTTGGTATGTGTTTGCATGTATGTGTATTTGTGTGTGTAGAGGCCAAAAGTTGATAGAGAATGTCTTCCTTAAGTTATTCTCTGTGTTATTTACTGAGGTGTAGGGTTTAGGTGAACCCAGAGCTCACTTATTCAGCTAGTCTATCTGGATTACGGGTGGGCTGCTATAACCACACTTGGCATTTTAGGTGGACTCTGGGAGCTGAACTCTGGTCCATAGGCTAGCATGGCAAGTACTTTATCGCCACCAAAATTACAACCCCATCTCAGCCCTACTAAAATTAAAATTTCATGTCATATAATAGTTCAGTTTGAGATAAAACAATTGTGTTTCTTTCAGCTAATGCTAGAAGTCCAGACAAGATGAGAGCTAAACCAAGATATTAGTTCCCAGTGAAGAAAGGGGGATATCCAGAAAGCAGAGGTCTTTTCCCAAACCTGAGCCTGAATAACTATGGATCATTTACAAGAGGCACTAGTTCCTGAAGAACAGGGAGGGTGGCAGTAAGCCTGGAATTTGAAGAATATCTTAGGAAAATTATTGAAATTCCTGCCAGGCTAGAAACTACATACAAGTTTACGGAATCAGTAGGTTCGCTTTGGCCTGCTTTCATAAGAGTATAGATTACATTGATTTATGATAAAGTCAGTACAATTGGGGAAATTTCAAATCCATATGACCAAATTTCAGATTATAGAAGACTGTTCAGAGCTCTTTGTTTTTTTTTCAGACACTAGGCTGAAGGCAACTTTCTAGATTCTGAAGCTGTACCTGAACCACCCACCTCAGCTCCTGGCTCTGGGCCAGTTTATCTTCATGTGTAGATCAGGAGTGACACCTGTCCTCCACAGTGCCATGAGAATTAAAGGATATCAAGGATTCCGTAGTGCTTTGTAATGATTCAGCATTTACAATTTAAATTTTAAAGACAAGCACAGTTGCCTTGCTCTGCTTAGTGAAGAATACACTGCATGTTCTATAGTGAGACCAACTTTAAAAATAAAGATGGTAGCTAACATGGTTGCTGATTGATCCATACTTGTGAGGTGAAGGGTGCTGCTCATGGAGAATCAGGTGCAAGGGTGTTCACAAATGTGCCTTCATTATCCAGTAGCCACAATTTTTTCTGACAGTGAGTTTGAGTTGTACTACCCTAAAGACTTTAGCATATGAAATCACTGCTTCTTTTCCCTTGTGGCCATTTTCATTTTGTAAATACTTTACTGACCTGAGAAAATACAATGACTGTTTCAAAGATAGTATTTCTCTATTTAAAATATCTTGGGTAGTTGTATTACTTAGTTCTTGTCCTTATTTGTTGGGAATTATTAAACATATATATTTTTCCACAATTTTGCATTTTAAATGAAGTTTCATTGAAAGATTTTATCCCAACAGAGTCTGCTTTAGAAATAGATGCTTCGGACTGGGGTTTTATTATCTTTGTATATTGTATCTTTTGCTACTTTACCTAAAATTTCATCCTGACACCATCTGGTTTGAGTTTCACATGCTTTGGGTATCTCTGGTGGTTCTACTAACTAGTCCTTTGTGGGTCACTAATGTCAGTTTTCTGTTAGTCATCTCAGTGTTTTAAAAAGGACTTCTTAAAGTGGTATCTACATTGATGATGGGGTGGTAGGGACTTGTCCTCTGAAGCACCTGTTCCCTCTCTGTAATTTCCTTCCTTAGAATGTGATTCTTGGCTCAACTGCATCTCAGAGGACTTTTCTGTTTATAGGTTTACTAAGAAGTCCAAAAGATTTTGGTCATGTGACTCTGAACTGTTTGTGTTTGCCATAATCAGGAGTTAAAACACATTTAAAAGTGTTTCTTTGTCTACTGGAACACAAGAGTGGTGGCCTTACATTCCCTTGTACATGGTCTTGGCATCTGGGGCAGTAGAAAAACCTGGTTCTGCCAAGTCTGCAGCTGTGTCACTCATGAGGAACCCTGGAGTAGATATTGGAAGGAGGGTAAGATGGATATTGTCTTGGCCTGGGGATTCTCAACTGCTGAGGAACCTCCTGCCTTGTATTCTAACTGCCGTTGTTGGTGATAAACAGCATATATGACACTCCTTTTTCCTTTGAATGTGGAGCAGGAGATTTGCTCTGACTTCATTGTTGAAGGACATGAAACACTTGGGAAAGTTTAACTGTCAGTAGTGCCTATGGCTGGGAGTTACATATCCTTCTAGGATTCAAATGAGGAAGTTCGTTATTGTGTGTCTAAGTCTCTTCTACCAACATGGCTTTTATTAGCAAAGAACTAGTACTTTTCAACATCCTGGATCCTCTCTAAACTGGTTCTAAACTGAAGCAGGGTCTTACTGTGCTGACTTTGATGGTAGGCACAGGTAGAAACATAATAGAATTATTTGGCTAGCTTGAAAAGATAGAGGTTAGATATGGCTTGGTAGTAGAGTGTTGTCTAGTCATGCCAGGTGTTAGATCCTAATTGTCATGGCATACAGACATAGAAAACTGATGAAGATAAATGTCTGGTCTCTGGCTAGTACCTTGAACTGTGTGGTCCTGTAGTCACATCATCATGGGATGCTTTCTTTGTAGACATATTAAAAATTGCAAAATGGTTTATTTCAGAAGATGATCAGAGGATTGTTGGATTTGTTTGTCATGTAACTTGTAGCTAAAGTTGCATTTTTATTCTGTCTCTTGAAAGTAATAAGGCTAGAAAGGGAATTGGAAGGAAAGGATGAAAAAATTCATTTCTAAGGAAGTAGGAAAATGACACTACAGCTTTTGTGAACTGCATAGGAACCCATGGCAGCAGGATTGGTTGAAACATTACAAGTAGAGGTGAATGGAGGGGAGGACAGAAGTATTTGATGGACCATGCTTTGTTACTGAGAGTCATAGGTGCTGGACCCCTGCTTTCAGTAAGATCAGAGATTCCAGAGCAGGGCCTGGTAGCAAAGGCTCCCCAACCCTGTTGTACTTGAGATGGGCTACAGGGTCACTCATAGGAACCTCAGAATAATACACAGTATAGTGCAGAGGAGAACCTGAGACAGAGCAGCATAAAAGATGCCTTCATCTCCCTCCTGGAATCTCCTGCTAAAATGGACTTAGGGAAGAACGAATCTTTCACAGACATTCCTGAGGCAAAAGCAGACACACTGGCAGCTCCAAGAGTAACCTGTATGAGGGAGACTGATGCAGAGTTGCTGGGCTCTGAAGGTTAAACTAATAAGGGGAAAGAATCAAAGCTCAAACTTCTCCACATTCCTTCCATGGTAGAATAATCCTCACTGGATCTTCTAAGAAAGTTAACATCTGAATGTAAATGTTTTTTGTTTCAAGGCTATAGGGAACAATGTTGGCCATAAAGAATGCAGGGAAGAGGCTGGAAAGCACTCATTGCTCTTGGAGAGGACCTAGATTTGGTTTACAGTACCCACATGGTGGCTCACAACTGACTGTAGCTTCAGTTCCAGGGGATCTGATTCCCTTTTCTGGCCTCCGAGGATACCAGCACATATGTGGTACACATGCATATATGCAGGCAAAATACTTATGTACATAAAATAAAAACAAGTAAATCTGCTGGTCATGGTGGCACATGCCTTTAATCCCAGCACTCAGGAGGCAGAGGAAGAAAGATCTATGTGAGACTGAAGCCAGCCTGGAATGGTCTACATAGTAAGTTTCAAGCTAGCTGGGGATACATTGTAAGACCCTGTCTGAAAAAACCAAAACAGGTGGTATATGCCTTTAATCCTAGCACTGGGGAGGCAGAAGCAGGCACATTGCTGTGAGTTCAAGACCATCCTGGTCTACATAGGAAGTTCTAGGCCAGTTGGGCCTACAGGAAGACCTTGTCTCAAAAAGACATAAATAAATAAATTAATAAATAAAAAGTCTTTTTTAAATGCAGAGAATATTGTTCTCATAAATGTTTAGAAAAACTGTAATTGGCACATAATTGAATGTATTTGTGTAATATTATGTGTTAATATTGTATAATTAGATTAAGATAATTAGCTTGTCTATCACCTCAGATATACATCATTGCTTTGTAGTGAGGACATTCTTTGAAATAGACAGTGCATCACTGTAACTACCCTTCTACACATTAGGACACCAGAACTTTTTCCTCCTATTTATCTGCAGTGTAGCACACGTTGACCAAACTACCCTCTCCACTATCTGACAACACTGTTTTACCGTATGTCTGTGAGATCAAATAAGATTTCATATTACAGTAGTACTTGTTTCTTAGCCTGGCTTATTTTACTTAGCATAATCTCTGCTTCTTCCATGTTGTCATAAATAACTGTTTATGTTACTATTGCATTCTTTCACATTTGTTGAATTTGTTTATTATAATAGTTTTCAGCAGAATGTTTGGGGTTTCCTGTGCATAAGGTTTTGTAATCTACACAAAATGACCATTGTTTTCTTATCCACTTTGAATGTCTTTTATTCCTCTCTTGCATGGTTGTCCTATTTAGGACTTTCAGTTCTGTGCTGAATAAAAATGGTAAAGTGAGCATTCTTGGCTTATTTCAGATCTTGGAAAATGCTACCATTTCCTTCCTGTTCGTTGTCATGGTATGGTAGCTGTGGCCTTATCATATGTGTCCTTAATTTTATTGCTATATGCTCCTTCTATTCTTTATTTGTTATCATAAAAGGTTGTTGGATTTGATCAAATGCTCTTTTCCCTGCTTATTGAGATGATTATATTGTTTTTATCTTTCACTCTGTTACTGTGAAATATAGAGTTTATCGATTCTCGTATGTTGAACCATCCTTGAAATTACTCCCACTTGGTGGTGTGGTGTTGAGGAATTTTGTTGGTTCTCGGTTTCAGTTTCCTGGAATTGAATGGGTGAACAGATTTTACCATCTATTTTTATCAAGGATTTTGTCCTGTAATATTTTGTTGTTGTATTCTGATTTGCTTTTGGTATCGGTACTACTGGACTTGTGGAATGCATTTTGAAGAATCTCTTCCCTTTCTTGGAATAATTTGAGAAGAAATTATAGGTTTTTTGAAATGTTCGTTAGACTTAAGCAGCAAAGCCATTTGGTCCTGGGCTTTTCTTTGAGGAGAGACTTTATTATTGATTCCATTTTGATACTGATTACAGGTCTGCTTAGTTTTTTTGTTATTTCCTATTTCAGTCTTAATACTAAGATGACTTAGTATTAAGTCATCTTAATACTAAGGATTAAGGATACCTTACCAGGATAACTAAGCAGAATGTGGTGAGTGTCTTAGTCCTTGGAGATAAAGAAATGATGTAAAACCAGCCGCATCACAGAAGGAAGAGGAGAGATAATTAGTTGACTCTTTTACTTGTAATTAAAAAGGTAGCATCAGGAGAATATTACTTCCTAAAATGGAGCTGTGGGAGAAAGGAGAGGAAAGAAGCAGAAACAAGAAGAGAGCACGTGTCATGATTTAGAATAAGAAAATGACATGCCTGAATGTATCTTCTGAGGTGAGACGTTTAGAAAGTCATATGGAATTAAAATTACAAAAGTAACCTCGGGACAAAACAATGTAAACTCACCTAAATTTTGAAAGAACTACAGGGAGAGAATAATGGATTTTTTTTTTTCAGGTTACAAAAACACAGTCATAGAATTAAGACCAAACTTGTTAAATCAATAAATATAATAAACAAGGTGGTAAGGTAAAAGATTTTCAGTTAGATCAAAAAGCACAGCCTAACTCCAGTTATACCCAGACTGCAAAGATTTAAGAGATAAGAATAAAAGAATGGGAAAGGTGCAGTCGGAAAATATAAGCAAAATAGAGAGGAACAAGAAGCATAGAAAGACAGAGCTGCTTTGCACTGCAAACAGGTGGTCATTATGGCACAGAACAGACCATGGGTCTATGGCAGGCACAGGCATCAGTGAGTGGACAGCCCTTCATCTTCTCACCAACCAGATTGGCATCATTAGATCATTACAATGATCTTTCTTGGTTTCTATATTTCCTGCAGTGTGTTTTAATACTCTTGAACAAAAAGTATTGTTTGAAAGATTGAGTATGGTTGGTCTTTTAAAATTTCATCATGTAAGGGCCCTTTAATTTCTTGATTGCATGATAAAAGTCTCTGTTAGTGACCAGGACCCTCTGCAGCTACCTGCTGAGGTGAGGTACAAGGTTGGAAGGCTGAGATGAATCATAGACCTGGAGCAGAGACTGGAGGAAGTTAGAGTCCCTTGACTGGATACTTATACAGGACTGCAAAGTAGAGAGGCTGTTGCCTCAGCTCCTGGTATCAGATTCCCCTCAGTTAGTACATAGATTTGTTTCCTGCAGCTGGAATCAGACTCACTCAGCCAACCTAATCTGGAATGCCTCATGTCAGCACATCTTCACACTGCACTCTCAGCATGTCATCATGTGTTTCCATAGTAAATAGATTTGTAGATTGTTTAGTTTTCTTTTCCCTTTCTTCTTTAAGCTGTTGCAGTTAATTGCAAAATCCCAGTTAACTTCATTGAGTGGTGTGGCACAGAAGAATTACTTCAACATTTTGGATAAAATCGTTCAAAAGGGTAAGGTTATTATGGGAATTTTTATTTCATTTCCTTTTTTTTTTTGAGAATTTCATACATACTGCATTTACAGTATTTCTACCCCTCCTCATCCCCCTCCAACTCTCCTTACATCCCTCCATTCCCTCTCAATTTGGTAACCTCTTTAATTTGTTACCTATGTGTGTGTATATATATATATATATATTTATATTCATATACATATACAATCTATTGAGTTCATTTAGTGGTGTTCTTATATACATGTGTTTAGGGCTGACTGATTCTGACTGGATAACCTGTCAAGGAACTCTTCCCTGGAGAACATTTTATTTCTCTCTCTCTCTCCCTCTCCATCCCTCCCTTCCTCCCCCCTCCCTCCCTCCCTTCTTCTCCCTCTCTCTCAGCAGCCATTGATGATAACTCTATATCTATAGGTAGTTGATGCCTTTTTTTACATAAAAACTTAATTGATAAATTTATTCGTTACTTTTCTGTTGTAATAAAACACCATGACTGAGGCAACTTAAAGAAGGAAGAATTTATTTGGGTTTATGAAGTTCCAGAAGGTGAAGAATCCATCTTGATGGAAAGGCATGGTAGGAGGCCATTGGATCAAAAAGCTGAGAAATTTGCATATTTTAGCATACAGAAAAGCAAAGAAATGGCAACTTGGAAGTGGGAGCAGGGCTCTGAACTCTCAAAGCTGACCTCCAGTGACATGCTTCCTTCCAGCATAACCGTATCTCCTAAAGGTTCCATGACCTTCCACAAAGAGCACCACCAACAGGGACCATACACCAAATGTTCAAATACTTGAACAACAGGATATTTCTCATTCAAACTACCACATTCCTTTCCCTGACTCCCATAGGTTTATGCCATATCATAATGAAAAATGCATTTAGTCCAAATTTAAAAGTCCCCATAGTCTTCAACAGTTTCAGTACTGTTCAAAAATTCAAAGTTTCTTCTGAGATGCAAAGCAATATATTAACTGTAAACTCCTGCAGAATCAAAAAGCAAATGATACACTTCCAACATATAATGGCGTGAGTACACATTCCCATTACAGAAGGGAGGAATGGGGCCAGAGTGGGCAAATACTGGACCAAAACAATACAGGAACCTAGCAGGACAAACACTAAATCCTGTAGCTCTGTGTCCAGTGTCTGGGACTTTAGTTCCTAAGGGCTGAGATGGCTCAGCCCCTCCAGCTTTGCTGCCTGCAGCATATACCTCTCTCTTGGGCTGGTTCCACTCCCAGTATGCAGCTCTCCTTGGCAGATGTCTCCTGGCTCTGGAATCGCCAACATCTTGGAGTCTCCACTGCAACCAAGGGTTTATCTTCACAACTTCATGCAGTGGCTTCTCAGGACCTCTTGGCTTACAGTACCTTCTTTATACCCAGACTTCCCTCCTACATGCTGCCTGGCCTCAGTGGCTATCTGAAATCCCGTAGGAAGAATCAACAACCCTCTCACTGTTGCATCTTTCTTGCCTCTAGAGCCAGAACTACACAGACAGTGCCAAGTTTGGCTGCCAGCTTGAGGTGGATCTTGGCCTCCTTTGACTGAATTAGTACCAGCAGAAACCCCCTTAGGGTTTGTAGAAGCTTAGCTGGGCAAGGTCTTTCCCTGAGGGTACTCTTTCCATTGTTAAAGGGCAGGAGGCCTTTCTTTAAGCTAAGCTTAACAGTGGGAGCCTCTCTTCCTACAGGAGTTTTTGCTACAACACTAAGCTTCCTGATGATCCTTTTCTCTCCAAACCTTTTATATGTCTTTTCTGCCCTGCTTGCTCTTTCTGTTGTACATGTCCATAAAATTTATCAGTAATGACCAAGCCACATATTCAGTGTTAGACTGTCTTAAAATTTCCTCCTCCAAAGAAATATCGCATTGCTTTTATTTAGCCTTTATCAAGTTCTTAGGACACATATGGCAGCCAGTTTCTTAACCAAAATATCACAGGAATGACCTCTATCCCAGTTCTTGTTTATTTCCTTGTTTCCCTCTCCCTCTTAAACATCTTGAGCTGGGACTGTGCTAGAATGATCCATTAAGCTCTGCTTACGGCATTCAGTAGCTTTTCTAATCCAAAGTCCAAAGTCATCTACATTCCTCCAAAAAACCAATATGGTCAGGTTCTTTATAGCAACATTTCACTCAGTACCAACTCTGTATTAGTTACTTTTCTGTTGCTGTGATAAAACACAAAAAAACTGTGATTAAAAAAACAACGCAACTTACAGAAAGAAGAGTTTATTTGGGTTTGTGGTTCTAGAGAGAAAAAGAGAGTCCATCATAACAGGGGAGAAATGGCAGGAAGCTGCCAGAGCAGAAAGCTGCTAGAGCAGAAAGCTGAGCTCACATCTTCAAGCAACCACAGCAAACAAAGAAATGGAAAACTAGAATTTGATCAAGGTTATGAAATCTCAAAGCCCTCTCCCAGTGACAAGCTTCCACCAACAAGGCCAAGCTTCCTGAAGGTTCCATGACCTTTCCCAAACAGTGCCACTAACTGGGGACCAGATACCTACCAAGTGTTCAAATATTTGAGCCAATAGAGAGCGTTTCTCATTCAAACCATCACAATAAGTGATTCACATAGCACACAATTTCCCATTTACACAATTCAGAGGTTTCTAGTGCGTTATATTCTTTACTCCTTTAACATTTTTTGACGGTTACATGTATATACTGTGTTGTAATTACACTCTTCTCCCATTACCTTCAATCTCTGCCATTCCCACTGACCTTTTTCTTCCCAGCTAGTCCCCTCTCTTGTGCAGGTAACTACAGTCTGAATGTTCATGATTATATTGACTGTGACATAACCTAGAAAACAAGAACCTCATACCACTCCACCCTATCCTGTAGGTTTGATTATCATTCTTCCACTTCTTCTGCAGCATTCCTTGAACTTGGAGGGAGTAATATGGATATCTTGTTTAGGTCTGAGCACTTAATAGTTGCTTATTCTCAGCACTTTAACCAGTTAAGAGTCTTTGTCTCAACTGCCCACTGCAGAAATAAGCTTCTCTGACCAAGGCTGAGAGCAGCACTAGTCTGTGGGGATATATGTAGAAGGAAGTTTGACATGTCCATTTAGAAAAACAGAAATAATAGATTCCCTTCCCCAGAACCTGTGACCTCCCCAGCCATAGGCTTTCACCAGATTTACAGTGCCAGACCTGTATTCCCTCCCATGGAACTTCAAATCCAATCAGAAAGGAATTGGTTGCCCCCACCACCACCAGTCATAACATTGTTACACCAGTATCACTAGAATTTTTTTAAGTCTAAATCTTAATTGGAAATTTAATGCAAGGAAAGTAGCAATATGTTTGCATTCAAAACTAATAGAAATACTGTGACATCAGACAGGAAGATAGGCCTCTCCAACTTCTAAACCTTGTGCTCTTGCCCTGTGCTTTTGCATATTAGGGTACATCATGACAGAAAGAGCCAATTCCAGAGAGACCCAGGCCTACAAAGCCACTTGATCCTTTTGTGGTTAGTCAGTCTCAGTTCATTCAGTTTTTGGATTCTGTAATTCATAAGATTACCCTTAGACATTATATGAGCCATAGTTTTTTGGGGGGGAGGTTAATGAAAACGTTTACCAATACTAATTAGTGGCTATTAGTAAAAGGAACTTTAAATTTTATACTATTAGCATATACATGTATACAAGTTTATGACCATGTATATGAGTCATTTATAAATATTCTTATGATACATACAAAAGAAAATGTACACTGACTACTTTGAAGACAAAATTATAGACCCAACTGGAAATTCAGTCAGAAGAAATTTTTAAGTTTTTAAACTTTTATTAAAGTTGTAATATCTTCAAAATGAGGCCAGTTTTGAGTTGCCATAAAATTAGATCCTTGTTTTTTATTGGGTAAAATGCATTTATCATTCTCATCATTTTCAGTACACTGTTCAGTAGTAATGCTTTCATGTACCTCATACAGTTATTCTTACCATCTCCAGAACTTCTTTGCTACCTGTACCCATCAAATGTTAACTTCTAAATGCCAAGTCCCTAAGGCCCCTATTCCCACTAGTCCATTTGCTGTCTCTGTGATTCTAACTCTAGGTACTTCATATACATGGGATTATACTTTATCTGTCTAGTTTTTGGTGCTCTTCACGTCACACAACATCTTCAAGGTTCATCCATATGTAGCAGTTCAGGAATTCCTTTGTTTTTACAGTTAAGTAATTTCTCAGTATATGGCTGGATCACATTTTTCTATTCTTCTGTTGATAGACACGGGTTAAAACTAGGTAAGTTTTTAAAGTAGCATTCACTGTATAACTCTGTGGCTTTGATTTTATTTATTTCAGTTCTTGATGACCACCAGAATCCTCGCTTAATCAAAGACCTTCTCCAGGATTTGAGCTCTACACTTTGCATCCTTGTTAGAGGTGTAGGGAAGTCAGTGTTGGTGGGAAACATCAATATTTGGATTTGCCGCTTGGAAACTGTTCTTAACTGGCAACAACAGCTACAGAATCTTCAGATGACTAAGGTATGTGTTTCCTTTGTAACTATGTTTTATTTTTACTTGAGGTACAGTGTGATACTTTAGTACATATATAATATGTAATGCTCATATCAGGGCAATTAGCAAACCCATTATCTTAGGCATTTATCATGTCTGTATTTGAGCAACATTCAGAATCCTTCGCTATCTGTTTTGAAATAAGGAGTTATTGTCAACTGTAGTTAAACCACTGGGCTGCAGAGCATCAGAAGTTATTCTTACCATCCATCTGTATCCCTGTACCGATTAGCCATCTGTTCTCCACTCTTACCCCTGTCCTTCCCCAGCCTGTCCTAACTACTGTTTCATTTTTTGCTTTACTTTGAAACCAGCTTTTTCACTTCTACATGTGTTAGAACATGCAGTATTTTTCTTACTGTACTTGACTTGTTTCACTTAACATAATAACTTCTGGTTCTATTCCAGTTGCTGCAAATAATAGGATTTCATTATTTCTTTGTCTGACAATATTCTACTTAAATCTAACACACACACACACACACACACACACACACACACACACACACATATATCACATTTTCTTATTATGTCCTATGTCAGTGGATACTAGGTTCATTCTATATCTTGGCTACTGTGAAAAATGCTGCTATAAACATGTAAATACATGCCTTTTTCACATACTGATTTCGCTTCCTTTGGAAGCTCACCTAGCAGCAACAGCAGGGTTATATGGTAATTCTATTTCTAGTTTCTTCTGGAGCCTCCAAACTGTTTTCCATAATGTCCTTACTAATTTACATTTGCTTCAACAGCATATGAAAATCCTCCATCTCCATTGCCAGCATTTGTTACTTTTGTCATGTTAATAAGCTTGGTAATAGTCAGTATAACTGGCATGTGATGATGTTCCTCATGTTGTTGTTTTTTTTTTTTTCATTTCTATCTTGAGTAGTGATGTTGAATATTCTCATGTACTTGCTGATCATTTGCATACTCTTCTAAGAAATGTCTATTCAGTTAATTCACCCATTTTTTAAATTGGGTTGATTGGGTATCTTCATTCTTGAGTTGAGTTCCTAACATATTTGGAAATAAATCTCCTGTCAGACAGACATTCCCTTCTATTTTGTGGTTGTCCCCTTTCCACTTTCCTTTGTGATACAGAAGGGTTTTTGTTGATACCTATCAGACATCATATTGTATATCATAAATATGTATAAAATTGTCAGTGAAGGGAAATTTTAAATTTAAAAGTAAATACAAATAAAACTGGAGAGACGTTACAGATACTGTGTCTGTTCCTGGTTGAAGTATCCAGTAGTATAGTGTGGGCCTAAAGCTTATGTGCTAGCCAGCAGCACCCACCTGTGGTCCTCTTGTTACATATCTCTGTTACCCTTGTGAAGCATAGTTAATTCCATCAGCAGTTCCACATTTTAGATTCACCATTTTCCAGCTGTTTTTCTAGTGGTGAGAGCAGAGGCATGTTCAAGGGTGCAGCCTCCGAACACAGGCAAGTTGACATGTGCCAGCCCCTCTGAGACCACCCTGCACAACAGAAGTGAGGCCACCATTAAAGGGCAGGGCTTCTCTCCTGTAGCCACACTGGAAAGTTGTCTTTTCCAGCATGACCATTACTTTCTGTTTGAATGAAGCCACTGTGTTTTCTCCATTTGATACCAATATGTTTTCTTTCAGCAGGTGAATACTGGCCTCACACTAAGTGACCTGCCTTTGCACATGCTGAACAACATCCTGTACCGCTTCTCGGATGGGTGGGATATTGTAACACTGGGCCAGGTGACACCTACCTTGTACATGCTCAGTGAAGATAGGCGGCTGTGGAAGAAACTGTGTCAGTACCACTTTGCTGAGAAGCAGGTGAGTATGTGTGGATCCGGAGTTAGTTGGTTTTATCCAGGGTCCATTGAGCTCTGAACTTGGGCAAGATGTGGCTCTGTCTACAGATGCTTGGGAGTAATTGGAATATACTGAGGTTTCTTCAGAACTCTCTTCTGTCAGTTACAATATTCATATTTCGTACTGAAAAGGAATCACAGTTCTAAAAGTAGCCTAGAACCACATAAGGTAGCAAGACCTAAGCTATATCACACCTGCTGGTAAAAGATCACAGGGTCTTTTTTACCTATTAAGTTGTATTCCAGCTCTGCCTTTTGTCAGTCTGTTGTCCCAGAAGAGGAAACATCCTTACACTGTGGTGCCTCCCAATTAGTGGCATCATCTCAAGGTCCTCAGGAACACATGTATCCTGATAGTTGACTCTCTTCCTTCTCCAAGGTGAAGTCCTGTAATACTTACTTCTCTATGGTGCCAAAGGCATCCCTGGCTTAATTGCACACACCAGGATGCCCACTCCATACAGGCCTAGAAAGAGGCAGGTGACATGCTGTATACCTAATAGATATGACTAAGATATAGGAGCACTACAGAGATGGGGGTAAAATTGTGGCCACTTCATGGCAAACATGTGCAGGGATAAAGAGCAGGCTGCTTTGAGGAAAGGCTCAAGAGTCTAAACCACACTCAAGAGCCTATCCAGCTAGCTTTGAAAATCTAGTGAAGCATCTGGAATACAGGGCAACTTTTACATTACCCTCTGGATCTTGCCTGAAGAAACAGACTAATGTGGGTATTAGGAGATTTATTGAAAAAATATCCCAGAAAAGGAAAAGTGGTCATTGGGGAAAATGTACAAGTCTATCCAAGAAGACCCTGAAGATAGGGCCAGGACCCTAGGAGAAGCAACTAGATCTGAAGTCTGAGCTGAAGGAGAGGCCCAGGCAAAGCCCCAAAGAAATGCCTATAGGAATATAGAGCAGGTATGAGAGAGCTCAGGAAGCACTGAATATTCAGACATGAATAGTTCAATCAGAGAGATGAATGAGTACATTAGATGGGACTTCGCAGAGGCTGAGGATGAGAACTGCTAATTGGGCTTCTTTGGGAGAAGCAAAAGAATTGAGCTAATCACCTTAGTAAAAGGGAACGGTCTACTGCTTACCTGGGTCATTAGCCACCCTATCTCTATCATTCTCCCCTTTACTCCTTTCCTAGTCTCTGATATCTACTACTGTGCTCTCTCTTCTTTGAGATCAACTGAATTGAATTCAGGTTGATATCAGAAACAGAGTAGAAGTCAAATAATCTCTTAGAAGATTTAAGAGCAAGGATAAGAGGGTAAATGAAAATATGTCTGGGATGAGTCCTGAGCATTCCACAGTTGCCCTGGGATCTATCTACAAGGGTACCCATAGGGAAAGGAGTCAGGGCTCAATAACCTGCATCCTCAGCTCAAACTGGGCTGTGTATGAGGTACTTGCCAGAATGCCTAGCAGGTGTTCAGATATCCAGATGTCAGACATGACCTTCAGACGTCTGCTGATCATCTGTGAGTTCTTGAAGGTCCTTGAAGAAACACTCCTTAGAGTGTTAAATGTCTGCACCAATATTTTCTGTGGTACAGGAAGTTAGGTTAGAATTTGAACTTCCACCTACCGGTGTATCTTTTGGTACATAGTTTCTTGATTGCATCACAAAATTGAATCCAAAAGATTCATGTTATCAATTTTTCATGTTTAGATGACTTTCAGTAGGTCCCTGATTTATCAGGGTTAGGGTTCAGATTACAGATGGGGTCAAACAGTATAGGTTAGGAAGCTGAGGGGTCTGTAGATCTTGGATTTGACAGTCCAAGGAGATATCAGAAGGAGCCACTGGCAAGACATCTTTGACTTGGGCACCTGGCTTGGGTATGGAACTCAAGAAAGTCTCACAGGTGCTTATGTGGAAGAATAATATCTGGGAATGTGGGTGCTCCTCCTGTGGACATTGGTAGGGCATGGGATTAATGGGGAGGAGAGCTGAGACAAGGCAGAGGTATTTTTGTCTTTAGAAAATAATGTTCACAAGCTTAAAGAATACAAAAGTTGCTATAACCAGATCTGTAATTGGTCCCCTTTGCTTTTCAAACTGTCTTCTTTTTAAATTTTATTAAAAACAAGATCTCGTCATTGGTTCCAGTATAATTTCCCAACAAGGTCTTCAGTGGGTGTGACTGATTGTAACTATGGTGCACAAATGATTGTTTTCAGTTATAAAAGGCAAACCCTCATCACAGCAGTAAACCTAGGTGAAAGCATCTTTTGGTAAGTGAACAAGGAGAGTCTGTCATCCCACTACCCACACAACAGTTTGTATGTACACAGTAAATACAAAAAAACTGATCTAACCATATTTAATATTTTCTTTATTTTCTTATGACTAAATAGTGTTCCTTAAAGATTTTTTTTTGGGGGGGGGTAACATATTTATTATGATACTGTTCACTTTGTATAGTGGTTACTGTAGTTGGTTTGAGGACATGATTGTCACCACAGAAGAAGCCCTCTACCCTTCACCTGTCATCCTAGCCCTATTCCAGTCCTGATCTCCTACTTTCTGACTCTGGATTTACCTATTCTGGATGTTTGTTGTAAGGGGAATATATACCACTTGAGCTTTTGTGACTGACTTCTTTGCTCTCAGCATAATGCCCTTCAAGATGCAGTTGGTATTATTAATCAGAACTTCATTCCTCTGGGGGCTAAATAAGATTCCATTCTTTGGGACACATCATGTTTTGTTTACCCATTCATCTGGTTATAGACACTGGGTTTCCTTCTGGCTTGGGACTATGGGGATTATTGCTGCTGTGGACATCCATTGATGAGTTTGTAGGTGGATGTGTTTTCATTTCTCTTAAGTAATTTCCTAGACATGGAATTACAGGTCTGTTTAATCTTTGGAGAAATTGCACTATTTTCCACAGTGGCTGTACCATTTTGTGCTCCTGCCAGCAATACCAGGTATCTGGTTCTCCACACCTTCCCCAGCACTTCCCATTGCCTGCTATTCTAATTATAGCCACCCCAACGGGTATGAGGTGATGGACCCTTCCACTTTAGGTAGTTGGCATCTCTCTGTGAAGGCATTGGCCATTTGTGCCTTACTAGAAAAAAATGCCTTTTCGAGTTTATTGTTCATTTTCAAGTTGAGTGGTAAGTGTTCTTTATATATCCTGCAAATATATCCCAGACCTCATTCCAGAGCTGTTTGCTATCTCACAGCTGCTTAGTATCACTGTGTAGGAACACATTTGCTTGACTTGTCCCTCATTGATTTAACTCAAGTAAGTTTAACTTCAGATAATAAAATGTCTCATGTACTTCATTGTCTTTTTAAAATATACCTAAGGCATACTTTGAAAATCATCTACTGATTCTGAACAGAAATTTCATTGTTTAGTTTTGCAGACATCTGATCCTTTCAGAAAAAGGTCATATCGAATGGAAATTGATGTATTTTACACTTCAAAAATACTATCCAACTAAAGAACAGTATGGAGACACTTTACATTTCTGTCGACACTGCAGCATTCTCTTTTGGAAGGTAATAATTTACATGTATTCTTGGAATGTGAGGATTAGAATTCAGTGAAATAAACTGTTCATTTACATTGGTTAAATAGAAAAGAAGGGAATGGAAAATACTGTTTTTGATGGGGATATTATTTAAATGTACTCCACCAGTACTGGGGAGGGGAACTAGGGAAGGCCCATAAAAATGTGCACTTGTGTTCTAAATTAGCTTTGTTGGGAACTGAAGTGCCATGCACCTCTGAGTGGGGGACATTCTTGCTGCAGAGGTGGGTCTAGGAGGTATGATAGGAAGAGATGAAGCTTCCGAGTATCCAGCACTGAGCAGGACTTTGAGTGCCTCACATCTAACCTGTGGAAGAATCCTGTACTTGTCTGTCCTCTCAGGGCATCCAGAAGACAGGCCCACTATCTGCAGGGGGTCAGAAATCTCCTTCAGCTTCTCTCAAAGCAACGTTCCTAGGGGAATGGGACCATAAGGAAACACAGGTTTGAAAGTAAACCTACTTTTCCTCACCTAAATGATTAAAACTTACCAAAACTATCATTACTTACCTGCAAGACTGATCTTTTAGTGAAAACCTTGTGTGCTTATCAGCAAATTTCCATACCCAAACAGTAAATTGAAAGTTCTTCACCCTATTACTGCCTGTTTTTTGGAATCTCACTGCCCATACTGTTTCTGGTTTCCCATAACCAGAGGAGAGCCCTGTACATCATTTCTTTTGCCTGATAGCCATGGTAATGTGTTTAGATTGCCTTGTGACTCATCTGGTAACAAATTTAGATAGGTGCAAGTTCTGAATTGTTGGCAATAATAAAATACTGTAAAAGATGGGGCAGCACTGGAGAGATGGCTGCCTCAGCAGTTAAGAGAACTGGCTGGTCTTGCTAAAGACTGGGGTTCTATTCCCAGAACCCAGACGGCAGCTAAAAACTGTCCATAACTCCAGTTCCAGGGGTTCTGATACTCACTTCTGACCTCTTTGGGCATTGAATAGCAGAGGTACACCTATCTACATGCAGGCAATACACTCAAAATAAAACTAATAAGTAAAATATTTAAGTTGTTGGTAAAAGAACAACTGATTTTTTTAAATTTATAATAACATGACTTTTTCTTATTACAGTGATCCACAGCTGAGCAGAGAAATAAAAATGCTGAAGTCATATTATTTTAACATGCTTCTTAATAGTAGTTTCTGTTCCCTCCAGCAAGAATAGCTTAGAAGGATTTGTCATTTCTGACCTTAATTCCCCTCTCTCTCAAAATTTAAAAATGCCAGTGTTTGAAATATCTCTATGGCAGGCTATTTTCTAAGACACTTTCTCTTAGGAACAGGGTCATCTTACGTCCAGATCTGTCCTTGGTGAGGTTATCCATACACAAAAAATAGCCCTATACTGTTCCCTCTATCCCTAGTCATGGGCACAAAGTGGGCAGATGCCTGTCAATAGAAAGAAGGAGCTATTTTGACACTCTAACCCAGCAAGATCCTATCTGTACTCAACAACTTCTCCCAGAATTCCCATCTAGGAGCTCTGAATCATTCATACTCTGAGAAAACAAAACAAGGACCTCTCTCTGTCACAGAGTAGGTAAGATTGATAATGTCCACTTTGAGTTAGGCTTCTCATAGGAATTACTTTTCTGTTTCTTCCTAAGAGGATTTTTTTATACTATAGAAACTATTAAAAGTGTGAATAATTTCATTGGGGAAGGTACTGCTATTTATGGGTTTGAAGGCTTTCAGTTTTGTATGAGTTAGTGTTTTTCTTGAAACTCTAAGAATAATGGCAGTTTTCCTATCTGCTAAAGAAAACATACAGAAAGAAACATATTTACATCTTCTATAGTTTCTGTGTTGTTGGGTGATGTAAGAATGTGCACTTCAGATTTCCTGAAATATGCAAGTTCTGATTATTTTTAATTGAAAGATGATTTTTAGTTTCCCAAAGAATTGGCCTGCAAATTCCTATGTTTAGCATCCTTTCCTACCATAGTGATTACATTGTGAAAAGTCATACTCCTGTGGTCTTTACCACTGGGGAGAAACCTTTTACCCAGAGGGTAGGTGATGCTACACCTGGCAAGGTGTCTCAGGCCCCAGGAGGGTTAGCCCAGTACAGCTTCCCCACCTACCACTCTTCCAGAGAGGTTCTGTTTCTGCATGTAAATTTGGAACTGTTAGAAAGACCACTCTTCCTTCTTAATTCCTGAACCTATCAGGTACTTTCCTCTGCTGTGGTTTGCCTAGCCACTGTCCAGAAGTAAAGCCTTCTGGGTAAAGCATAGTCAGGCTGGCCCAGGTGGTTTCCACTATGCTACTGATGTGGCTATGCGTAGCCCAGGAAGTGGAAATGTGATGCAGCTCTGAAAATGGTGCCTAATGTTGTGTATGCCTCAGCCTCCTGGGAAGTACTATTACTCAAGACTCTTGGAGGACTTCCAGCATATTAGGAATTGTGGGAGAGGGGTAACTAGTCTCCACCTGGCCCTATATAAGTTAGTCAAGAGCCACATCATGACTGGGTCCCATCTTGGCTTGTGCTTGCTGTGTTCCCAGTTCCATAGTACCGGGGCACCTAAACCTGTTTCCAGGGTGTTTATCCATCTGCTCTAGCTCCACTATATTTGAGTGATTCTTGTTAATTTTTCCAGGAAAGCTCAAGACCCAGTCAGTTTGTTCCCACCCAGGTTACCAGCAAGCTGAGAATGCCAGCGTCAATTGTGTGTTTGTTTCCATCCCTACTCAGAGTCTTGACTCTGTAAAACCTATCAGAAATTATGAGCCCATAGTGGGTAAGGGAAGCTATGGTGGAGACATGGCTTTTCCATCCTGCTTTCTTGTCTTAGTGTATTGGTAGCCAAGAGAGAGATGGATACCTCACAGTGACTTTGAGGGCTGTGTAGGCATCAGGAGTAAGGCTGTGACCTAAACTAGTGATGAGGCAGAGTTCCCAGACCCTCTCTAGCTGCCTGGTCCTTGTGAACTCTCATATAGGCAGAGCTGAAATGCCTCTTCACTTCTGAGCAGGTGGAAACAAAAACCCTCCAGTTGCAGGTCACAGATGTTGGTATGCCCCCAGGAAATTAGGTGTCAGATCAGGGTTGGGTGCAGGGCCATTGGGGTACATATAGGTTTCCAGTTAGCTCCACGTTAAGCACAGAGTAGTCCCTTAGGACAAGAAAAAGATTAAGGACCTTCCCTCTCACCCTAAATATGTTTTTTTTTTCATAGAAATATGAAATACAAGGACTTACATGCATGTTTTAGCAAACAGTTCAGTGATACAGCCTACTGAGTTGTCAGTTTGAGAGAGTTACAAGGAAATAGAACTATTTCCCGAATGTTAAGGGAAATACTTTTATTTTTTCCTTTTTGAGAGAAGGTCTCACTGTGTAGCCCTTGCTGGCCAGGAACAAACTGGCCTCCACAGAGGTCCACCTGCTTCGCCTCCTGTTTGAGTATTGGAATTAAAGGTGTGCACCTTCATACCCAACGTCTATCTTTACATTGTATAAGATTTGGATTATTGACAGGTTGTCTTTTCATAATATTTTGAAATCTTTGAAATATTTTGAAACTTAGTTACCCAGTGTTTAGTTATTTCTACAAATACATGCTTTTCAAACCTAAATGCTGAATTACATCTGGCCCTGTCTAATCCTAACTTTTCCTTTTTCCTCCTTTGCTGCTTCCCTTGCTGACTCTCTTCTTCATGATCTCAAAGGACTACCATCTTGCTTGGTTATTCAAGGTACTTCATGTGGCTGTGTGCTATTCCAGCTCATACATTGTCCTTGCCATGAAAGGTGACAACTTTGATAAGATTCAGCTCTTGCTAACAAGAATAGACTTGTCCCAGAAAGCTTACTGAGGAGCTATCCATGCACCTCAGGGTGGTCTGCTGGAGGTTACAGAAACAGCTCCAGCCACACTGAGCCTTTCAAGATGGTGCCAGTTTTCTTCTATAAATCTTATTTTCTCTTGTCATTTCTACTAAGAGTAATTCTAATTCCTTGGTTGTGAGTAGGTTTTTCACACCTACTCTTAGGACAGTGCTCCCAATGTCCCATCTGGAGATCCCTTGCCAACTTCCAGGACTGTAAGGCATAGAAGGAACTGGGAGGTAGGATATGGAGGGGTGGGTCAGGAGGAGGCGGAGATCAGCAGCTTCCATGTCTCACAAAGTGACTCTAGAGATAAAACATTACCACCTATTAGAAATCCCTTGGTGGCTGTACCCTGGTACTAATTCCTGCTGAGTCATTTATATAGCATTGAAGTAGGATTGGGATCCACTTGATCAAATGCAGATGATGTCACTGTAAAAATGTGATGATGTGTGTTAAGCCACTTCCTTCTCCCTCTCTGCAGGACTCAGGACATCCCTGCACTGCGGCAGACCCTGACAGCTGCTTCACACCTGTGTCCCCACAGCACTTCATTGACCTCTTCAAGTTTTAATGGTGCCCTCAGTCCTGTGACCCTGTCTACAGTTGTCTCATGTGTTTTCTGTGCATCCTGTAGTTCGTGTAAGTGTTCTCTGATACAAAGTAATGACAGGGTCAGTGACTGGCAGTATCTGAGGCCCTTGTTTCCAGGAAGAACCAGAAAAGATGTGGAAGCTGTTCTGACAGCTGTGCAGCACCATGGAAGAGTAGGAACCCTAAAACCATTTGTACTACTTTCTTTAAAACTCTTCTAAGGCTATAAAATGTGCAATTTTGTAAATTTATAGATATGGGTAAAAAAATTTTGGATTTTCAGCCCCACATTCTGTGCTGAACTGACATGAACAACCAAGAATATGCTTCTTAGTTGTGAAACTATGGTTTCCCATCTTACAATAATTGGGATGAAGGATGAAACTATTGATCCTTGTAAATACATTCTGCAGAATATTTATTTTTCTTAAAATGTATTTTCACAACCCCAGTGGCTGTGCTCAAATAACTCCTCTTTGTATACAAGATAAACCTGGGGGCATGCTTGGTACCTTCCTTCCTACTATTCTGGATTGGACTATGAACTGTGTGTATTGTCTACGGCCCAGCAACACTGATCTCTGCAATCCTAGGAGCTCTTGTCATGAGGCCATCACATGTCCATACCTGGGATGTAGGTTTGAAACCAGATGTCCATACCTGGGATGTAGGTTTGAAACCAGAACAGAGCCTCTGTCTAGGAGCTGGAAAGGTCCTGAGGAGGCCTAAACTTGACTTGTATAGAAATTGCTCCCACAGGCAAAGTAATAAACCATGTTTATCTGCTGATTCAGCTTCATCAAATCTGCATATAACTGAAGAGAATGGTGATAAGTCTTTAAAAGATACTGTTTTATTTTTAAATAATGCATGTGCACTTCAGACATTTTGAAAATAAAGATATATGAAAAAAATGATACAATTCTGCCCCCTGAAGATAAGTGCTTGCAAAAGGGAATATGAAAAGCAATAATGGTGGTAATGAATTCTGTAGTCTTCCATCTTTGAGTTAGGAGACCCAAGTTCATCGTTTCTTTAAACTTTCTAAGCACATTAAAATTTGTAACTGCATACTTATAAATACAGATTGAAAATTCTCAATTTCCAGCCTCCTACTGTGTGCTGAACTGCCAAAACATCCTTATTGTCAACTTAGTTTCTCCTTCTCATGCACATTAGACTCAGTTTTTCTTAAAGCCATAAGCATCTTGCCAGTCATTTATAACCAGAAGCATTCAGTAGTGTCTGAGAACATGGTTTTCATGACTTTATAGCACCACACAGATGGGACAACCTTTGCAAAGCAGGTGGAGTACTCCTACTTTTCTGTGAGCAGCATCAATTGAATTCATCTTGTGCCAAACTAGAAGCAGAGCCAAGCTAGCAAGTCACACTTTAAACAACTATTTCCAGATTGCTTCAGGTTCTTTGAAGAATATTGAGTGTCCATTCCTGTCACATAGATAACTCTCCATTGGTACCTTTTTAAATGAATACTTGAACCTAAGGCTTATTGTGAGGTTGAACATGTCTTCTATATTCTTCTTAGCTGTGTTTCTTGTGTCCCTGCCTGTTTCTTTTGGGAACTTGCCCTTTTCATGTTATTTTCTTCAAGAGGTGTATTATTAGTTACTTTTTTTTCACTACTCTGGCTAAATACCTGGCAAACAGTATAAGGGAGAAGGGTTTATTTAGGATTGTAGTTTGAGGGGAGACAGCCCATTGAGGACCTGGAGACAGCTGGCCACATATCCTCAATCAGGAAGCAGAGAGATGAATGCTGGTGCTCCTCTTGCTTTCTCTATTCGGTCTGGGCCCACAGTTCATGAAATAGTAGAGCCCATCATCTTCCCACCTCAACATCATCAAAACCTCCCCTACATACAGTTAACTATTAACCATCACAAGAGAATATTATCCTCTTGAAAGTTGAATGTTTCCTCTCTCCCTCCCCATAGTGGTCATAACCTTTTAATCTAATGGAGTTTGGCTGTGCTATGCAGTCACATGTCCTGCATTTAACCTGTATTTACCAAGAAATTCCTCTCAGCGAAGAGTGATGGTTCTAGAAATTCGAAGTTGGAACTTACGGGTAAGATGGCAGATCAGGTCTCACCACTGAAACAGTGGAAGAAAACAATCAAGGTAATACACAGGTTCTCTTCCTGCAAGAGACAAAATTTATAAATGAATTTAGTAAGTCAGAAGAGATCTCTAAAGGGAAAAAGGCACTAAGAGCTGAGAATTGGGCCCAGCCTTAAATCCTCTCAAATCAGCCGCACATGAACTGAATCAAACTCCCTAGAGCAGAACAGTAGTAGAAACTGCACTGGGAAGTGCTGTTCCTCACATTGAACCTGCAGTATCAGAACAGGACAAGGGTGAGTCCAGGGCTACAAGGACCCCACAAGGAAAGGACTTAAAACCTCCTGCTCCACACACCAGAACTGAATGGAGCAGGAGACTGCAGAGACCTGTGACTCACAATCCTACTCATATCACAAAATTATGTGTGCCAGAGCCAGTAGGGTCCGAGAGCTTTTAATTTCTTGTTTTTGTTATTTAACTTCCATTCTTGCATATGTGTCTTAGGGTGGTTTAGGGTTATTGTGTATGTTTCTCCACTCAGTCTATTTATCAGGCACTCTACTTTTCACTCACATCTTTTTTCCTCACCTATTTCTTTCCCTCTTTTTCTAACCTTTAGCCACTCTTTTTCCTTCTTCCCTGGCTTTACCAGTTTCTAAAATCTGTAGACTCTTAACTGTATCCCAACTTTCCCCTTCTGCCTACTTTGCTCGCTTCAATTTTTTTTCTCATCAAAATCAATCTAGCAACCCTACCTTCACCAGTCCCACTTCTTGCTTAATCCAAATAACTAAAATTTGAGTCTACACCATACTGTACTTATTTGTTTACCCAACAGTTATTGAAGTCAAAGGAGTCATTTTTAACTAGTATAACCCTTGCATAATTGGACTATCTAGTAAGTGTTGTTGCTTTCACAGTTAATATTCTACTCAGGGAATAATATAGAAGTACTAGGCACCCTGAGCTGAACTGAGGACTGTATTTTGAACTACACACATCAACTCTGCCACATCTAAGTCTCATTTGAATATGACAACTACTACAGCTGAAAGAATCTCACTGAAAAAGAAGGCAACAAAATAATGTCTGAAATGTAAATCCCAATGCCACATGAAAAACCAAGGCAGCATAACTCCATCAAAAATTACTAATCCTACAATATTGGTATCCAGTGAGAAATCCCAGACAAAGATACTTGAAAGAATGATTATAATTAGGCTCAAGGAAATAAAGAAGAAAACCTTTTTTTGAGGCACTGTTTCAGTGTGTGGCTCTGTTGGCTTGGAACACACTATGTAGACTAGGCTGGCCTCAAACTCAGAGAAATCCACCTGCCTCTGCATCTTGCGTGCTGGGATTAAAGGCATGCGCTACCATATTCGGTAAAAGTACGCTTCTAAGAGAGAATATAAACAGTTGAATAAAATAAGGAACATAGTGCAAGATGAATTCAATGAAAAGGTAGGAATACTGAAGAAAAATCAATCTGAAATGCTAGAAATGAAAATAAATCAAATAAGAATTTCTGTGGGAAATTTCACCAATAGCATGGATCAAGGACAGGACAGACTCAGGTTGAAGACAAGGTAGAGGGACTGGAGCAATGCAGAAAGGACAAAGATAAAGTGCAAGTGGCAATGCCAAGATGCACACACAGCACTATGGAAAGACTAGGTTTACAATTTATGAACATACAAGAACTCTCCTAACACAGAGCATTTTTCAAAGAATCAAAATAAAACTTCCCAGAGTTAGGGGGAAAATATGCCAGATACAGGAGGCATTTAGGACACCAAACAAATCAGGAGAAAAAAACCTCTTCATCATATTATAATTAAAATACTAAGTATACAGAACAAAGAAAAACTACACTGAATGGCCAGAGAGAAGCATCAAGTTACATATAAAGATAAGCCCATCAGAATAGCAGAAGCTTGTCAACTGAAATTTAAAAGCCAGGAGGGCCTGGAAGGATGTATTTCAATTTCCGAAAGACAACCCAACCTAGACTACTACACCCAGCAAAGGTATCTGTCATAATTAAAGAAGAAACACAAACTTTCCATGATAAAAATAGGCTTAAGAACTCTGTGACCACTAAGCACTTTAGAAAATACCTGAAGGACTGAAGTAAAAAAAATGTCCACAAGGCCACACAAAGGGAGAAGTCATACTTGAATAATAGTTAAGAAAAAGGAAAAAAGTACCACAAAATCAATAAAATCATAGGAATTGATAAAACCCTTTCCATAACTGAATATTAATGGTCTCAATTTCCTAATCAGAAGTTAAGAGCTAGTAGTACATGATATTAAAAAAATAGGAACCACCTATTTGTTGCCTCTAAGAAATACACTCACCATAAATGACGGACACTACTTACAGTGAAAGAATAGAAGATATTCCAAACAAATGGAACGAGGAAACAACACATGTCACTACTCTAATATCTGACAAACTAGATTTAAACCAAAACTAGTGAGAAAAGATAAAGAAGGTCACTTCATGCTGGTTAAAAGAAGAATCCACTGAAAAGACCTTACTGTTCTAAACAAGTACTCCTTTGAACACGGTGTACCCAGTTTCATAAAGTAAATACTATATATGAAGTCACAGGTTAACCCCCTGGACAATATAGTAGTGGATGACTTCAATATTCATTCACTAATTGACAGGTCATCCCAACAAAACGTAAACAGATACATCTGAATTAATTGACATCATAGAGCAAATGAATTTAACAGACAACTACAAAATATTCAACACTGAAGACTACATTCTCAGCAGCCTATGTGACTGTCTCTAAAATAGATCCTATATACACAAAAGTTTTAACAAATATAGGAAAATTGGAATGATTGTATTCTATCTGATCACAATAGAATAACAAATCAACAGCTAGAGAAACCCTAAAACATACACAAACGTCATAGGAGTTAAACAACACATTATTGAATGATAAATGGGTCTTTAAAGAAATCAAGAAGGGAAACATTCATAGAATTAAAAGAAAAAGTACAGCATACCAAAACCTATGGGGTACAGTGAAAACAATTCTAGGAGGAAGAGTTACAGCTCTAAGTGCCTACATTAAGAAATTAGAAAGATCCCAAATAATGATGTACCATAGGAGCCCGTGAAAAGAACAAGCCACCCCAAATCAACAGAAATTAAGATCAGGGCAGAATTTAATGAAAGTGAAACAACAAAATAGTACAAAGAATGAACAAAATCTACAATTGATTCTTTGAAAAGATAAAACAAGATTGGTAAACCCGTACTCTAACCAAAAGGAAGAAAAAATTCAAATTAATAAAATTAGAGATGGAAGTCATTATCACAGATACAAATGAAGTTCAGGAAATCATTAGATCTCATATATATATATATATATATATATATATATATTCCTCTAAATTGGAAAATCTAAACAAAATAGGTTAATTTCTGGATTCACATGACCTACTAAAATGAAATCAAGATGAGATTAACAGGCAGTAAGACTGAAGCAGTTATTTAAAATCAGACCAAAAAAAAGACCAATTCCAAATGGATTCACTGGCAAATTTTATTGGACCTTCTAAAAAGAACTAATACCAGTGTTTCTCAAACTATTCCACAAAATAATAGGAATATTATCAAACTTTTTTATGAAGTTTGCATTGCCCTGATGCCAAATCAGATAAAGATCCAACAAATTCAAGAACACATCAAAAAGATCATTCACTGTGATTAACTTGGCTTTATTGTAGAAATGCAGGTATGGTTCAATATATGTAAATCAGTAAATATTGTAAGTTACTTAAATAAATTCAAGAACAGAAATTACATGATCATCTTGATAATGCAGAAAAGGCTTTTAAAATTATTTTTATGTGTACAAGCATATTGCTTGCATGTAGGTAGGTACAGCCATGTCATGCAGTGCCTGTGGAGGTCAGAAAAGGGGGTCAGATTCCTTGGAAGTGGAGTTATGGACAGTTGTTAGCCACCATGTGAGTACTGGGAATCAAACCCAGGTCTCCTGCAAGAGCAGTCAGTGCTCTTAACAACACTGAGCCATCTCTCCAGCCCCTTAATTTTTATTTTTTATGTTTATGAATGTTTTGCCTGCATGTATTTCAGTGAATCCATGTGTGCAGTCCCGTGGAGGCCAGAAATGGGCATTGTATCCTTTGGAACTGGAGTTAAGAAAGATTGTTAACTGCCATGTGGGTACTGGGAACCGAACCTGGATCTTCTGCAGCAGCCAGCCAGTGCTCCTTAACCACTGAGCCATCTCCCCAGGCTCCCTAAACTGCTTTTTACTTAATTATTTTTATGAGTTTTTTGCATATAAGTATACCATGTACAAACCCACAGAGGCCATAAGGTAGCATTGGATTCCTGAAACAGGAGTTACAAACAGTTGTTAGCTACCATGTGGGCACTGGGAACCAAACTTGGGTCCTCTGAAAGAGCAGTCAGTACTCTTTCTTGCTGAACTATCTCTCCAGCCCCAGCCTTAAATGCTTTTAAAAATCAAACTTTTAAATAAGATTTTACTATTTTGATCTTGTGTCCTGTGGCCTTCCTGAAATGAGTGTTTTGCTAGATACCTCACAATTTGCACTATACAAAATTTTGTTCATTGCTGATTTTGGGAGACTTCCTGACCTTTCAGTGTTAACTGTGGGCTCTCACAGACACACTATATCAGGCTCAAGCTGTTCCCTATCTAGTTCATTTTTTTCATGAAAGGTCATGGGCCTTACTTTTCTGCCCATTTGGAGGTCATGTTATTTTGTTTTCTGTTCTGTTGTTGTAGGGCTGTTACACTGACTGATCATTGTCCTGGACCACCCTGCAATGCCATGTTTCTGATACTCTGTGCGTAGGTCAGATCTGATTGCTTTTGAGGTTCTTTAATAATTAGTGATGAGCATTTTATCTTGTTATGCACTTGACTATGCATATATCTTCTTTAGAGAAATGTCCATTCAACTCATTTTGTTCATTTTTAATCGGGTTGTGTGAGATTTGTTGTTGAGTTGTAGATGTCCTCTATGTGCTCTGGACATTAATCCTATGCCAGATTCATGACTTGCCATTTCTCCGACTGTGTTCTGCCTTCTCAGTCTGTTGGGCCCTTTGATGTACAGAAGTTTTAAATTCTGATATAGCCTCGTTTTTCCTCTTTTTTTAAAAATTTTGTTGCTGGTGCTTTGGGTATCACAAACAAGAAATCAAAGCCAAGTGAAAATTCATTAGGATTTCTTCTATGTTAATTTTAATACTTTTAAAGTTTGATTTTAATTTGTATGTGGGTGCATGCATATGCATGCACATACATGTGGAAGTTAGACAGCAACTTTCAGGAGCTAGTTCTTTCCTTCCACCATAGATTACAAGGATTGAACCCAGAAGCAGTAAATGCTTTCACAGACTTAGCCATCTCACCACACTGTGGCATTATATTTAAGTCTTTAATCTAGGACTAGAGAGATGGCTCAGAGGTTAAGAGCTATTGCAGAGGAGTCAAGACAGTTCCCCAGCACCCACGTGGGGAGGCTGGCTCACAATTGCCTATATAACTCCCACTCTAGGGGATCTGATACCCGTTTTGGCCTCTATGAGCACCTACACTTCTGTGGCCATACATGTATACACATAATTTTTTAAGGCTTTGATATATTTTTAGTTCTTTTGTATATAGTATAAAGAAATAGTCCAACTTTGGTCCTTGCATATGGGTTTCCAGTTTTCCCAGCACCACTTGAAAAGACTGTCCAACCTTACAGAGCAGTCTTGACACTCTTTTGATAATCTATTGGCCATATATGTGGATTTATTTACAGGATTTCTATTCTATTCCGCTGGTCAGTGTGTCCTTATGCCAGTACCACAGCTGTGATTACTGCAGCTTTATAGTTTATTCTGAAGTAAAACAAGAGATCTCTACCTTGATTATGTTTAAGATTGTTTTGGTTATTTGGGGGTCCTGAGATTTTATAAGTTTCAGTACAGAATTCCTATTTCAGCAAAGCATACCTCTGGAATTTTGATTGGGATTGTGTTAAATCTGTGGATTGCTTTGTATAGAATGAATATGTTGGCACTATTAAACCTTCCAATTCATTTCCAAGTATTTCATTTTTTCACTCTTGTAAATGTATGTTCTGAATTTCCTTTTTGATTAGTGTATAATACAATGAATTTTTGCAGTAGTATTGTATAACTGTATCCATTCATTTACTAGTTTGTTTTGTGTATGAAATCTTCAGGGCTTTCCAAAGATGAGATCCTGTTATCTGCAAACCTTCTATGATGGTCATTCTTGGTTGTCAGTTTCACTGGATTGAAATTAAAAGCACCCTTGTCTGTGGGATGCTTTCAGAGAGGAATAGCATGCATGACAGTGACTAGAAGGGAAAGACCCACCCTCATCAACACAGAACCCAAATAAAGTCTGAGAAAAAAAGCCAGTGTGCCTGCCTTCCTTTTTTTTTTTGGTCTGAATGTATGTGTCTATAATTGCTGCTGGGACCTTCAGCTAACATGACTCTTAACGTCTTTGTTTTCTAATGTAGACTCAATAGCAGCAAATCTCTGGGGAGCTTCCAGACTTTCAATACCAGATTGGGACTGCTGAGCCATCCAGCTTCTTGGATTCAGCAGCTACCAGGATTCTCTGCCTCTCCAGTGTGTGGCCATTGTTGGACTACTTAGCTCCTAGCATAGAAGTCAGTCTAATAAACTACTTTTAAATACACACTCAAATACACACATATACACATTCCATTGGTTCAGTTCCTCTACAGAACTCTGTTTAATACAAATTATGGTACCCAAAAGTGGAGCCATTGCCATGATAATGTGACTTTTAGAGCTGGTTCACAGGAAGGTTATAAAGAATGGAGCTTCATGCTATGAGTCCTAAAATACTGTAAGCAGAGCTTAGTGAGCCATTCTGGTAGGTGTATAGAAGATGGGAATGCTTATAGAAATGTGGAAAGTGAGGTCAGGCTTAGGGTAGCAGATAGAAATGAGGGCTTATGGGCCAAAGGCCATCCTGCTATATTCTGACAAAGATCTGTGTTCTGCTCATGTCCTGAATTTTTTAGTATAAACTGAAAAGTAATGGACTAAGTTGTTTGGCAGAGGAAATGTCAAGATAGCATAACATCCAAACTGTGGCATGGTTACTGTTCACTGCTCTTAGATTCAATGTAAGAAAGAGGTGAAAGATGTGAAGAATGTGCAATGGGAAGGAAAGGTCATGAATGGGGTAGAAGTTATAGGTAAAGCTAGTGCTGACAAAGCAGCTATAATTGTTAAAGAGATTAGTGCAATTCAAGAGAAATCACAAACATTGCATAAGATACTAGGAAAGATGACTTGGATGCAAGACCTTGCTTATTGAGCCCCAGGATGTTTCAACACAAACTTATTTGTAAAACTTTAATTTGAAAAGAGAAGAGGTCCTACAAAGGCATCCCACTCTAGGAGGGCCAGCTAGAGAAATGTTTTCCCAGGCTCAGTCTGGAAGGCACAAGGGCTGAAGCCTTAGGGGACCTAATTATATCTCAAGTCCATGTTCCCACACCAGATTCTCCCTCAGAAACTCTTTATGAAACACTGACTTCTCTTAGCTTTTTGTTTGCCTTTAGTTTTTGTTGCTCTTTTTCAGATAGGCTATATATAGCATAGGCTGGCCTTGACCTCATAATCTTCATTTTAGTCTCCTAAATTGTAGGCATTACAGGTACGCATCACTATGTCCAGTCAGTCACCTAATCAACTTCCCCTGGTGATGCCATGCCAGCAAAAATCCGATCTGATGCCAATGTGCATAATAATGGAGAACTTTCTCCTTGAATGGTGCATTTGCCTGGTACCACTAAAGCTTCCCTAATGGCTACTGTGTCCTGAGGCCAGTGCCAGAGAGAGGAGGGGGTTCAAGCACAAAAGGTAAAGGCCTTGATCAATGAAATAAGGCTGGATATTCACTGGTCAACCACCCAATGGAAGCCTTACAGCAACCGTTAGGGTGAGAGAGCCACTTATCTGAAATGAATGGCGCATAATTCACCTGACCAGAACTCACAGCAATGTCTCCACCTAGTGGCTATAAACGGTGGCTCTGGAATCAAGCCTTGAGCTGAGCCTGAAGCATCCCATGTGGACAGGTCACATCTTGTTGGAAGAGGACAGGCACATGAGCACATGGGGTGTGACACGTCATACCTTCACATTAAAATGAGCCCTTGGGGGTTCATTCTGGAAACAACCCCCAGTCTACTTTGAATGTTTTTGTTTGTGGTTTTTGTTTTTTTGGATTCTGTTCTTTTGTTTTTGTTTGTTTTTAGGCAGGGTCTCCCTACAGCCCCAGTTGGCCTGAAACTCACCATGTAGACCAGGCTGGCTTTGATCTCACAGAAATCTGCCTGCCTCTGCCTTCTGAGTGCTGGAACTAAAGGTGTGTATCACCACAACTGACACTAGTTTGAATGTTTTTAAAAAGTCAATCTGCGTTAGAAAAATCATCTTTACTCCACACACTTTTTATGATTTGGTAGATCAAATCTCAGTTGAAGGATGATCAAAACAGCCAGAGAGCCAGGAGTAATCTTCAAGTCCACTAGGAGAGAGGGACAAAAAGCCTCCTGTGACAACAGCCAAGAGGCAACAGGAATCATACTAAAGCAGTTCCCTGAGTTCAAAAGGCCCGAAATGAGCATGACTAGTCACATGAGTGGTGAGTAGCAGACAGTGGGCCATAACAAAGAGTACAGCTGGGTACCTCATATCCTTCCCAAAGCATCTGTACCCAGAAAGAGAGATACAAGGCTTTCCGGGCTTTGCATGGGGTCTAGTCCCTATGGGCATTATCCTAAGAAAGGCCACTGTCTTCCAAAAGACTTGCTTCCAAGGGAAGGTAACCTTTTAAAAAGATAATGGGTAGTAAAAAAATCATATTGTTTCTGGTGCATTCCTGTTTCTCAGATGAAGCTCAAGGTAACAACTTGCTTAAGGGCCTAATTCCTTAGTTAAGGGTAGCAAACCAGAAACAGAATGGTATACCCAGTGTACATGTCACCCAGAACAGTGCTCAAATAAGAAAAGCCGTATTTACACAACTTCAGCTGGAACTGTTAGTTTATTTATGAAAAGGTAGATCTATTCTCTGCATCTTAAAATGAGGTTTACAGGGTCAGGAAAGTGCCATTAGCTCTAACTGATCAAGAAGACAGAACAGTACTTTTTCTTTTTTAATCCTCAGCTTAAAGGAGGAATCTCTTCCTTGAAAGTCAATCACATTTCTGTTAAAAACCACAGAACACAGTGCAAGGCACAGATCTTCTCACTACTAGCCCCAGGATCATAGCTTCATATCTTCATATGTGAATATAGCAAATTCATTTTAAGTCCTTCTTTCAAGACATTTTCTCCTAAAATAATTCCAATAAATATACTAAAAACTCAAACACAATCTATTTAAATTAGATACAACAGAAGAAAAAAAATCATTGTTTAATTAATCTCTGTAGATAAAAAATCTGATTTACAGTGCATCTTCACCTTCAGAGAAAGGACAGTGTAAAGGACCCTGTGCCAGCACACATCACTATTGTTTATCAGGTGGACACAGTGAGCTACAGGCACTTAGCACAGGCACAGTGAACAGAGGCCACGGGTCCTGGAGTTTGCCTTCTATATTCTCAAGGCTGGGTTTATTTTCCTGTGCTACTGGCAGCATCAGCCCCACAAACAATGGGCTCCTGCTGTGAACATCTGCATGATGTTTTGTCTCACCCCATAGTCACCTCTTTTAGGGAAGACAAGAGAATCAGAGCTCCTATATACAACTGTTTACCTGAGGATATTTATGACTTGACTTTCTAACTCAGATGCTATAGTAAAAATTATAAACTTCCCTCTGTATTATGAAACAAAATCTCCACAATTTCAGTGTGTTAGTAAATTTTTACTTGAACACCTTGTAAAGCCCTCTCAGGGTTCAGTAAGTAAATTATTTGTTCTATTTTATTAAAGATAGCTACATGGACAGAGCAACGTGTAGAGAGGTGGATGGTTAGATGAATGGATGTATAGTGACTGACGACAGATCTAGTAAACTTGTTCTATTAAAGACACAGATGCTCTCTCTTGACACTACCTCAGGCCATTGAGTTGTGCCACAGAGCATTAAATGGAACATTCAGGTACATGAAACACAATGAAAAACTCAAGGACAGGTTTTTCTTGTTCTCCAGGAAAGGACTATACAGTGTAACTACAGTTTTATTTTTTTAAATAAAAACAAAGAGAAATATACCTACTCTGTTAAGCCTTGTTACTTAAGAGATATCTATACATAATCTGTTGCTGAGTGCCCCTTGCACAGATGCCATCAGGGCCTATGTTCAAGACCACAAGGCCCAGGACAATTAGCAGTTTGAGAAGGGCAGAGCTTGTGATGAAGATACACTACGTACAGATTTAACATCAATCACAAAAGTATCTCATTTTAAAAAATTAAACATCTGAGAATAATAGAAAAAAGGCACTTCAGTATTTTATGTACAATTTTTAACTCTACAATGAGCAAGTTGATATTTTCTGAACAAAGTTAAGATTATCAAGTGACTAAAATTCATCCTTACTTTACAGCATTTTTAACCTGTAAGTTTGAAAACAGTTTTTGAAGAAAATGAAGATCAGCGTTTAAAAGTTCAAAATGAAAAATAAAAGTCCATAAAATAACCAGTTGCCACCAAAGACCACTGGAAGTTGTTCCTCCTTGGCAACAGATGGACTACTCATAAAGTCTTAACATTCTACCTGAAACCACCTCAGTGCTTCCAGCATTGTTTGTTTTTTAAGAAAAAAACTAACTTGCAGGTTAAGCAGGATAAATACAACCTTTGGAAGACGCAGCTCCTGTTCTGGGAAAGGGAGAGGGTGGCATGGAGGCCATGTTCACAGTTAACGGCAGCACTTGTGTCACATGCAGGGAGAAGATGGGCAAGTTCTGAAGAATCATAGTGACGGAGGCTGGCATGAAACTGAGGAGACTGTAAGCCATCACTCTATGTCATGGGATAGTGTCTACAATGTACATGTCCTTTCAGAAGACATGAACCAAACGGGTGGGTGCTTCTGCAATAAGGCAACCAAAGGTCACCAGAGAGCCATGGAGCATGTGGGTCATTGAGCATGAAACGCAGGCACTCAGTGGATTCCTATTCTTGAATGTGGGAAGACTCAACAAATTAATGGTGCACTAGCAAAAGGCCACCAGGCTTGGCAAACCCTAGAAGCAATGTGATATCACAACACAGCTCCTTCGCTCATTCCACCTCCTCACAGGTATCTGTCAGGTGACCCTTGCTCTGTCGCCTGATGCTGACCAGCTTCCCTGCTGACCGGAGGCTCCAGCGGGAACTGCTGGCTGAGTTGGCCAGGCTGGTATACTTGGTAGATCCCCTGGTGTCATCCTCCCAGCCTGGCCAAGATGGGCAGCCAGTTATACTGTCCTCAGTATCAGCTACCACATCTTGAAGAGCAAGTTTTGGAGGCTCCCAACCTTCAATTTCATCTGGTTTTTTAGAATGGATATTTTGTTTTGAAACCAAATTGTCCCAAAATCCAGACTTCTTCTCTGTCTTCAACTCTTCTCTTAATCGCAGATTAGCTCTGTAGGAGATAAAAGTTTACTGTCAGTCATCCAATGATCTTTCTTAAAACTTTCCTAAAAACTTTAAATTGCTTAGAAAGCTAATGTAAATCTATGTGCAAGTTTTAAAATAAACATTAGAAAGTACTGTGGAAAATGTAGCCCATATAAGCTTACAGAAGCCATGTTTTGGGTTTCTACATGGCATAAGCGAAGGACTAATTCTTAGAAAGGAGACTGGAAGGCACTGTCACAACATCTGGCATAGACCAAAGGAGATGGTGCACAGACACCTAACCAAACCAGACATGAAAACCCAAGGTCCAGATTAGGAAAAAAAGGGGTAAACTATTCGGCAAATGGGTTTTCTATAGGGTTACTCATAGAGTAAACTCATCTCAAGCATTTAGTAGGCAATTTGCTTAAAAAAATAAGAACTCAAAAAATTTATTAGGAAAAGGAATGACTGACAGAGTACACAAGTCAGTGTCCTGACTACCTGTCAGCACTGCCCGGGACACTGTTGTAGACACTGGACACAGGTTTCTAGGCCTCACTCCAGAGCTGTTTCTCTGTCAGTAGGTAACAGCCAGGAGGGCCTTCCTTTTACTATGCCTCAGACCAAGGGTGTTTGAAGTTGCTATTCTGCTAGAACAGAGGCCATGTAGCTGTCTTAATGTGGAAGAGCTGACATAGGTGGCCACAGTGCTCGACCAGAAGGGAATCCCAAAGGATCCCAAGATCACCTCCCTACTATCAATAAATAGTCCACCAATTTATATTTTTAACCCTAAATGTACTTTGTAACATTCTGATAAATTTATAAGGTATGAGCAACATGTCAGCTTTAATCTGCTTAACCTTTTAGAATCTTATATAATTTTCAATCAAAACTGCAGTTTTGTTTTATTTTGATGGGATCAAGCCCAGGCCCTTGGATATGCTCAACATGTGCTTTACCTCTCCACCACATCCCCAGTCCTTAATGTTGTACCACTACCCCATCCTTTACAATTCCTGAATACAGGCCACCTTAAAGCTAGTGAGTTCAACTTACAATTTTGAATCTTTTACTTAGTCCTTAGTATTTCAAACTGTTTATGGTTACCCCTAGAAGCTTTACCAGAAGTAAATTTTACTTGTCTGCACAGCATCCAAAAAGTGTACTCATCTCTTTGTGCTCACAGGTAAAGAAACCCTGCCACTCATACCTGAGTCCCACTGAATCTGCAGCCTAGGGTAGCAGAGGCCTCTGCAAGGACCCCATGGCATGTCTGTGGTAACTCTTCTCACTGCACTACAGCAACCTCTGCTCTCCTGGTGACATCCCCCATTCAAGACAACTGCATGTGACTCACCCTTTGGACTTGGGAGATTTGCATGTCTCCAGTAGATGTTGTTCATCATCTTTATTAAACAGAGAAGTTACTTCTTTCCAACCTCGGAAACTTGCTCCCTGAATCTTGTGAAGGGTAAAGAGATGTCAGAATTAATATTATGAATCTATAAATCTCATTTTACCATACCAGTAAGTCTTGTGTCCTTAATGATGGAGATACAGCTTTAAAGATGTATGGTCTGGCATCTTTATCATGATGCACATGTCCCAGAGTGGCTGACTCACACCCAAATGGTATAGCCTATGACATACTTAGGCTACATGGAGTGTATATATGGCCTCAACTACTTCCTTAGGGCTGTGATGAACACACTAAAATAATGAAAACAAGTATTGAACATAGTAGATAATTGGAGACGGTTATATGTCACCACTACATATGTGATATGTATTGTACCTGCATGCTGTGCTCTGCAACAATGGGCAGGATGGTGCAGTTGCTCACACCATCACCACCAACATGGAAGGAACACAAGGAGCTGGTGGCAATGGCTATGATGTCACTGGCAAAGGGAATTTTTAGCCCCATTATATTTTCATTCACATTGTTGACAGAAACATCACATGCCAAGCATACCACTAACCCTTCCGCACCTGCTTGTCCACGTTATTAGGGAAACTACATCTTATAACATGCCAGTCAATAATCATGTTTTACTTGAAGAAAGTTGTGATAAAGTTGTTTAGCTGACCACATAAAGATTACAACAGAAGAAAGAATAAGGTCTTTAACACTGGGTACCCTGACAGCAGAGAAGGAAGCCTTGTCCAAGATCACATACAAGGGAGTCTTCAGTCCCCAGCACCTTCACCTATAGGCTTTAGCACCTGTGAGGGGATGGTGGTGCTTGGCCTAACCTCCACAAGACAAACTTTGGAAAGAAACCATGTGTTTTATTGATTCTGGAAAAATAATTTTTACAATTTCATTTATGAAATCAGGATCTTATAATAAATTTTATTAAGCATCATACTAAGCAGAAAGGAATATATAGCGAAATCCACACTTCTTGGAGGGCTGGCTTTATACCTCTCACATTCATTATCTCTGCTGGGACTGGTTTGAGGGAAGCAAACTGTGGTGGGGCAAGCTGAGCTTTAAAATACTTTGAAATGTTTAAGAAGAAATACAAAAAGAGAGTCATGAAAATGTAACTGAGAAGCTATCGATACTTCTGGTATGAAATAATGTATCATAAATTTTCAGATAGCCTTCCATGTGGAAATACATCCATTAACCATGATCCCACGTTTTACCCATCAGGCCAGACTTTAGGATTCTACTGTAGGCAGACATCTGTCTCCAATGGCTAGTAATCATTAGAGTCTACGAGACTCTGTGGACTACACTCTCTCGTATAAGAAAGAATTAGGAAGTATCACTGGACTGTCACCTGAAATTCAAGCCTCTCCCTCCTGAACCTCCCAGCCAGTTATATGTGATTCCAGTCTAATTTTACATGGCCTTGTGATCTCAGAAAGTGCTAAGGTATATAGACTATGGAGAGTTAACTGAAGGGTGATTCATCTAGGCAGTTATAAGGAACTCATCAACCATGCTGAGATGAAACTTTTCAGTGGTAAGGCTCTCTGGACTCACCCATGTCCCGTAAGTAAACCTAATAAATTCACTGGTTCTCGTAAGTGGGACTTTGGAGGATTTATACTTTGCTTTTTCATTTTTACCCTTTAAGGATGAGGCAGATGATTGTTTATGTCTCCCCAGAGAAAGTTTCTACAGAGGGGGAGATCTTGTGGGAGTGGGGAGCCTACCCAGAAACTTCCTGGATGTCATCATGAGCTGCCAGTACTCTTGCTCTCCAAGATCAATGTGAACATGAGTGTCATTGTGGGACTAATGTTAGGTCACATGTGGCTGGGCTATGTGTGATCATGGTTCAAGAGATATGTGTTAAATATATGTACAGCCATTCTAAATTTGGGACTCAAGATAATTTTATGTTAAAAACACTCGAGAAACTAGTATTTTGGAGAAATTCAGGCTTCTAGGTCAACACTGAAACCAAATCCAAGGTCCTTTTATCAGAACTAGAGTATCAGGCTACAGGAAAGTTTTCATGAGACTTTGGCCAGCTCAGAACATTTGAGCAGGAAGAGTTACAGAGCAGAGCTATCCCACAGCTGACCTCACAGAGCAAGGGTCAGAATGGAAGGCAGAGTAAAACCCTAGACAGAAGAGACTGTTGCTCTCGGGCTCCTGTCCACTGAAAAGAATCATCAGTGACACAAATAAATACTAACTCTGTGCCCAGGGTCACAAACACACAAACAATGGGAAGCTCAGTCAGAAAAGGGGCTAGGGATTTTAATATGAGAACACTCTACGGTACCCAACAGAGCAGGCACCCAACAATCTGTCTCTTAATCCCTTGTCTTTGGTGTGTGTGTGTGTGTGTGTGTGTGTGTGTGCGCATGTGTGTGTGTGCACGTGCGCATGTATGTATGATGTATATACTGAAAGACAGCCATGTCCAAACTTCAAGAACAACTGCAGACACAGGGAGTTCACTCACACGTTCCTACTTCTTTGTCTACATGGTACCCTGTCAACCCTAGACTAGAGGAGGAAGGGCACCTATAGGTTAGAACCAGCCACAGCAGTATAGGGCAGCAGTGGTCCTGCTTGTCTGGGGAAAGTAAGCATAGATGACAGAGATATGAGGTTAGATATCACCACAGATAAGAACACATGGATCAGGAGAGGACCATACAGAAGCACTAGTTCGAGGGAAGAAAAGACCAGAGAAGATCTCCAAGTAGAGCCACAACATCGAGTGTTATTTTCCACAAGAAGCATTAGAATGCCTGATGGCTGAAGGTAGATGTGGTGTGTGGATAGGGGTAGCTCCCAAGTTATAATAAGCTTTCCCAAAGCCCACACTACAGAGTACAGGTAGGGTAATGGTGAGGGAATCCCTAAGAGGAGAGCTGTGAGAATGAGGCAAATATTCCCCTTACTAAGAGACCAAACAGAATTGGTCTGCAGTATAGAATATGTAAAAGAGAGGAACAACAAAAAAAGGCAGCCATGTTTGTAACCCACAGAGTTCAAATGACTCAAAAAGCAGAGTAATACTTATATCCACAGAGAGCAATTACCCACTACTCCAGAGCAAAGAGAGCAGTTACATACACATGTGTGATCTTAAAAGACAGTGATTTCTACTGGATCATTAAAGATGGTTCACAGGGGCTCTGGGTTTATACAGAACGCCTGGCCTGGAACTAAGACACTAAGCCAAAACAGATTCACTGCTCCTAGGGCTACAGGCTACCAGGCCAACTGAAATCAGTTCTCAAACAGGCCAACTTCAGCCACAGTCAAAACTCTCCTCAGTTGTGTTTCATGCCCTTACTTCCCAGAACCCATACTTACTTTCATCCTGCGAGGCTTAACAAGATCTACAGTCAATTTTGTTGTAATTTTATTACACTGACATCAGTCTTGGCCTATAAAATGATGAAATGAGAACTATACTTGGAAACATGGAGATGAACCACCCTTAAGAAACAGAATATACCTTATGGCAGTTCCAGGAAAGGGAGGAAAGGTCTGTTTTTTAAATTATCAACTATATGGCTGCTTTTAAATTTGGAGAGAAGCAAACAAAATATAGGGGAAACTGCTTATACTACAACTAATAATAACCTAGGCCATTGCTTCCAGAGAGCACCAGAATAATAGGCTAAGAAATGGAAACAACCTAAGTAACCCTCATCTGATGAATGGATAATGAAAATGTGGTACATTTACTCAGTAGTAAAAAGACAAAATTATGAAATGTACAGATAAATGGATAGAACTAGAAGATATTATACTAAGTGAAGTAACACAGACTCAGAAAAACAAGCGATGAACACACTCATTTGTGGATTTTAGCTCAAAATTCTTAGAAGTGAGTAGAGATCCTGTTATAATCACGGGAGCCAGGAAAATGGAAAAGAACTGCCGGAGTAAATGGCAAGAAAGAGCTTGAGAGGAGGATAGTAGGAGCTAGGTTTTATCAAGGAAGAAATGAGGAGAATGGCAGTACATTAACAAGGGGGGGAAGAGGGAGAATTACCCTGGAGGAGAGGAAAGATAAATAATGCTTAGGTGGTATGAAAACCCAGAGGGAAATGTATTAGTTCAGAAAGCCTACTGAGAAATACACATACAATATGAGTGCACATGTATAGTTAAAGAGTCTATAACAAAAAAAAACACAACATAGTGCCAGGAGAAACCTGGAGAAACCTCCCTTCAAGTTGTTGGTCAGAGTAGTTCAAGAGACTCCTAAAATAACATACTACTGCCACTCTCCTTAATTGCCTCCCAGAACTTGAAGGTAAGACCCTATTACTGAAGACAGGACATACTTTAGACACAGGATTTGGAGTAATCAAGCTGCAACTGACCTGGAAGCCTACTTCCTGAAGACCAGCTCCCATGGTATCAGAGGATATTATGTAAAATACCAAGGGAGAAAATCAATCAATGATCCTACCCAGCTGTAAAGCTTAGTAAATACAACAATAACTGGCCTAGCAAACTATCTCTCTTGGTATACTAGTGGAACCTTTATTTTGGAGACAATCACGTGTAATTGAACCTAAGACCTGCTCAATGGGAGGGAACTAATGTGTGGTACTATAAACATAATCAAATCCACATGGCTGGAAAGGTCATAGATCCTAGAGAAAAACTTACTTTTGTCACATCCCTAGACCAATGTAATTTCTTACAACATTCTAAATGTATATCCCTATATTTACAGACAAGTGTACCTCTCATCACTCATCAAAAAAGCTTTGTGTGTTTTTTTTTTTTTTTGAGACTAGATGGAGACTATTACAAAGTTCTATAACTGGTCAAACACAGAGAATAAGTGTCTGTAAGATAACCATCCCAAAGGGACAGATCTACAATGCAACTTCTACACCTAAGGCTCAGGTAACATAGTGGGAAAGTGGGAGAAAGAATATTAATGCATCTCGTAACTCTTACCAGTGAAGCTTCCTCATGCAACAGACTAACCCAGAAAGTCACAAATGGCCAAAGTGCAGAGAATAAAAGACCACAGAGTGCTTGCCCCTGTGTAGGATACCTATATCAAACCTCTTCCACCCAAGGCTCAGGGACCATTGCAGAAGAAAGGATGGAAAGACTGTGAGAGCTAGGGGTGGTAGATGATTAAAAGAAAACAGTTTTCTAGTGGCTGGGAGGTTGCTCCTATGAACTTAAAGCTATGGTGACAGCAAGTATAAGACTCAACAGAGTAAGAAGCCCCAACCTTAGCTGAGGAACTACTAGCAACCAATGACTACCGGTAGAGGGAGAGTTGGTTTTCTTTAAGTTGGTTTTCTTTAATAGGTTGACTAAGCTCCAGTAGATAAGACTTACACCAAGGGACATTTGGGGACACAAATGTGGCTTGATAAGCTCTAACATATGACAGATTGCATGAAATCTGGTGGGAGGGGCTTTTAGAAAGTTGTAGATGGGGAAGAGGTCTAACATGATCAAGGCACATTGTTTAAAGTTCGCAAAAAATCAATTAAAAATTTCAAAGAAAATCTAGTTGGGTATAATGATGCATACTTTTAATTCCAACACTTGTGAGACAGAGACAGGCAGATCTCTATAAGTTCAAGATCAGCTTGATTTACATAGTTTCAGGCCAGTCAGAGCTACACTGTCTCAATCACTCCATCATCTAATGTTCTCATATGAAAGTTTTTAAAACAATAGGAAAAATTTCAAACTACTAATTAGAAAAATGACAAAAGAAAAAATATCTTCCAATCATGAGGGCTTTATTTCAGGGCATGAGAGGACAGGGTTTGCAGCATCCCAGGCAGGGTCTGAGTTCCACACTGCTCACAATAGCAAGCCTAAGACACCAGTTTCTTCTGTCCTACCCAGAGTATATGTGCAATTGTGTATGTATCCAGCTGTTTTATGGTGCTAAGCACAAGTGGATAATATAAAACTCTCAAGCCCTCTTCTTGTCTGATAGCTTTGTCACAGAGAAAGCTAAAGAACTTCAAGACACAGGGGCCTCTTCATGACTCTTGACTATTATTCAGGAAACTGGCTGCTGGGTTGTAACACAGTTTTGTTACTAACAGGTTGATCAGTTCTACCGATAGGCTGGGTTTCAGAACCTCTCTTGAGTGCTTGCCTTCACAACAGGAAGAGGAGGAAAGGGCCTCATGAAGGACTCCACTGCTGGGCAGGCTGCATGTGTCCTTGACGTGCCTGGCTTTGAGATGATGTTTTCCTTTTCTTCTTTCTCTTATTTAACTGGGGGGGCAGCAGCACAGTTTATTAGGAGACACTTGAAGCAAGTAGGGAGGCGGAAGGTTCACATACAACATAATGGTCCCTAACAATTTCACTCAGCACATGAGGGGAGATCTGAGGAGTCAATCTGCATGATGTCCTGACCCTGGAGGGTCACTGAACAATCACTTGACCTGCTTCCTCAAAACAACCTTTGCTTCATGTCCTCCCAGTCAAAGTCATCACTTTAGACATAGACTGCCAGATCCTGAAAAATGTCTCCAATTTGGACTGTGAATTAATGAACTTTAAACTCTATCACTATTTCAGAATAGTTAACATAAAGATACTGACACTATTTAAACTCTGCCAAAATTCTGCACTTCAGGGCAGTAACTACACAATGCTCAGGACAAATGCACTTGGTTCTCTGCTTGTGTATATCAGAGTTGCACTTTCAGTAACCTCCCATTCTGGGGAGTTCTACCTTGTGTCTCCTTAAAATAAAGCTTTTTGGGAACTAAATGACCAATTGCTATTAATAATTGTAGCTATTTTCTGGAAATAGTAGGGGATACTTCATGACAAATTGGTAAAAGAATTTTGCTGAAGTCTTTCATAAATAATAAAATTTAATTTATGGAAACAATATACATTATAATTATAAACTAATGAAAATAAGCATGTATTACTTAATGCATTTAGAATTATTTATGTAATCTAAAATTAAAAAAAAAAATACACGATGACCTACTTAGCAAGTACATTACAGACCTGAAACAGCAGTGCAACCTCCTTGTGTATATATGCATTTGCCCAGCAGGCGTGCAAAGTACTGAAAAAGATTCATTTCAGAAGTGCATTAACTGATCTTCACAAATCATGCATCCTTCTGCCATGAAGCACTAAATTTCCTTTAATAACTGGCTCATAAAGATTCTTATGAATTCAGGGTAGAAAGAGAGGGTCTTTTACAGGGATGAATGTTGTTTTTCACAACACTGAAGAGGTTAGAAAAAGTAACCCCAATAAAGAAATATCACTTTTGCCAATCAAAACCCAATGTACTGGGTTGGAAGGAGGAGCTATGAACTTAAAGTCAGCATAACATTCCATGACTACTCCCCACATACAGTCTGAATATTCTTTCCAATCACAGCAAGGGGAATGTACAAACTAACAATAACCAATGCGTTCGGATAATCAGTACTTTACTGAAGCTTAGGTCAAGAATAATAAAAACGACATGCATTTAAAGCCCAGGCTTCTGAGCTGCCTAAGGAAATCATGCGCTAAGAGTAAACAGGCCCAGATCAATGACTTAGCTTGCTTCAGGACATTTTCAAGATTGCCTGGAACAGGAGCAGCATTAAGAGGCTGTCAGAAATCAATAACACACAGTCAGAGGGATGCTGAGGCTCAGGTAGGACCTCAAATCCCTCAGGCACAGGATACGGGCTCCTGGCAGCCAGCTACTAGATGCTGTAGTACTCTTCTGAGGATGCTGCCTCTTAGCTAGGGAACCCTGCTCTTCCTCCTCTTCATCCCACAACCCCCCTTTGTCTCCTCCCAATACAAATGCTCTGCCACAAGCTGTTTTTATTCTCCTATATGGCAGAAAGAGAAGATTCAGACTAGCTACTTTTCCAAGAAACTGATGTTCTAGTTTGGGGCTTTTTTGTTTGTTAGTTTTTATTATTTTTGATGTGAGAGGGAAATGGAAATTCCTTGCTACAAGTGAGCAGCATGATGAAAGAGAGAGGTGTACATGAGTGCCAAGGGATGGAGGGAGACATATCCAGGCCACTGTAAGAAGGAAGAGAACAGTATCCCTGTTATCTTTCCAGCTACTTTCTTCATTACTCAGAGACTACAGGACAGAGGGATGACAAGGAAGAAAGACAGTAACGGTCAAAACTCAGGCAACAGTTGCCAGTTCTTAACAGCTGCCAAGGTTTCATGACTATGTCCTCACAGTGAATGTACCATTTCCAAGCCCAGCCCTGAGAAGTACTTGCTCCCCGAGGCAGCCTGGATCAGCCTAGCAGGCAATACAGAATGAGCCAAGACTACCACAGACCCAACAAGACTCACTAGGACTGTGCCACAGACAGTGTTTGATCTTCACACCTTGGGCGGTCTATTCGTCATCACATAACTACCACATGAAACACACACAAGGAAATGCAGCAATATTTGGCAGCGTGCAACAAATATAAACCAGTGGTTTGGTCAAAGACCTGAAGGTTACATGGCTTCAAAAAGAAAAGAAGACCTTCCAGCCTTGGAAGCTGGGGTGGGGCATCTGGAAGAAGAGGATGAATAACAGTAGACTAAGGAATGAGGAACAGAGGGTATAAGATAGAAACAACAAAATGCCCACTAGAGCCCCAAGGGAAGGCCAATCACTGCAGGCTCGGTAACTTTTCATGATCATAAATATCATTCACTAAACAAAGTATTATGTAAATAGGTCTGGCAAAAACTAGAGAGGAAAATGGCCAAATTTCCTGGACCTAAAACAATAAACTGAAACTGCTGGGTGAAAATGGGGTCAAAGGAAGTGGAAGGGTACTGAAGTGCCAGGTAAGTAGACATAAAAGGAAAGGAGCATAGAAGCCCTTTAGAGAGCAGCTCTGGGGACCAAAAGGACTTGGCAAAGTAGTTAAGAGATTATCAGGCAACAAAATCAACACTGGGAAGGAACAAAACTTGAAGTCACAGGTCCAGCTTCACAAAACCCTTCTGAAAGAACAAGTGCAAACCTCAGGACCCAGAACAGCCAGGGCTCCCTACAGACTGGAGGTAATCCTCCTTGGCCTGCCTCCTGCCACTCGGACACAGGCAGGCATGGTATGCCACACACAGCAGAATCAACCAGCCAACAGTCAGCCACACTTGCGGTTCTTCCTGTGTCCTTCTGTATTCTTAACTTCTTACACATTTTCCTAAAACTGCACTGAGGGTACTGCTTATTTTTAGCTTTCTAAATTAACTTACTTTCTTTGACATGTCTGGGTGATTTATCCATTGAGTAGGTGCATCAGTGCCTTCCTTCTCCTGTGGAGGGACGTGTGAACTGTTTCCATTTTGCACCTGTGTAAAGCACATAATATTCTAGGCTCAGGCCCCAATGTCCTAAGTAAGGATCCAAGTATGGGTTACAGGGGTACTGTTCCAGCCACACTGATCTTCTTGTTCCAGACAAGGTCAAGTTTCTTCCCACTCCAGGAGTACCAAAGCAGGAAATAATGAGAAGCAGAATTTGGAGCTAACACTGGAGAAAGGAACTCAGAGGGATCACCACCCACAGGAAAATGGTACAAACAAAATGTATACTCTGTTCCCTCTCCAGACTTCCCTGTGCAACACTGGGTCAGTTAATAACAGAAGTAACCTGCATTCCCACAGGAAAATTTAGGTTCCACCCTCATTTCCCACAGTGGGATGTGAAGCTAGGCATTAGAGACACTCGAATATTAATTATTTGTAACCATAACACATGTCTGGTCACATGCGCCTAATTGTACAAGTCAAAGTTAAAGAATTCTGTGGTAGTTTGAATGAGAATGTCCCCCATAGGCTCCAAGTATTTGGGCACTTTGTCCCAAGTTGGTGGTTCTGTTTTGGGAGGCTTTCAAAGGTGTGGTCATGTCAGAGGAAGCAGGTAACTTGGGTTGGGAGAGCTTTGAGAGTTCTTAAGGCTTGCCAGATCTCTAGTCTCTCTCTGCTTCCGGTGCTTAAAGATGTGAGCACTTAAGACTTCTGCTCCAGGAACCCCTGCCACCATGTCTCCCCACCATGCCAATCTCTGATCCCTCTGGAAGCTCAAATAAACTCTTCCTTCTATAAGTTCCCAAGGTCACAGTGCTTTATCACAGCAACAGAAGAGTAACTAATACCACATAGGAAAAAAAAAAAAGCCAAAATAAATCACATCTAGAACACTGGCCAAAAGGGTCTACAAATCAGAGCAGCAGCAATCTAGATTACTATTACAAAAGGTAAGAATGCATACATTTAAAGACAAACAAGGAAAACACCTATCTGTAGACAATCCATCCATCACACTCTTTGAAAATCATAACTACAAGCACAGCAACTATGGCAATCCCCAACTCTAGTTTTTCAGAAGACAAGTTCAGAACTGATGGTGACTGAAGCACATCAGCCTCAGTTCAGAGTTGTGCCTGTGATACCTACAGTGGAGCAGATAACCGTGAATACTGAGAGAAAAGAAAAATTTCAAATCAGTAATTTAAGCTTCTACCTTAAGAACTGGGGGAAAAAAGAGCTAATGAAACTGAAAGCAGGCAGAAGAAAAAGATCAGAATAGAAACAAATGGAGAATAATACTGGGGGAATCAATAAAACCAGCATTTGTTTTTTTTTTAAATCAACAAATGAGTCTGGATGCCTATGGCATATGATGGTGGTCTCAGCTACTTGGGAGGCTGAGGCAGGAGGAACACTAAGTTCCAGACAAGCCTGGGCAACAAAGCAAGAGTCTATCTTTAAAAGGGCTCTACAAAACTGACTTAACTTTAGATTAAGAAAACAGAAAAAGACCCAACCTACTAAAACTAGGAATGAAAAAAGGACAGTACTCCTGATCTTAGACAAATAAAATAGCATCAAGGAGTACAATGAACAACTGAGTATCAATAAATTAGATATTCAATACAAAAAGGAAAAATTTCTGCAAAGATATAAACTACCAAAATGACTCAAGAAGAAATAAAAAATCAGAACCAATCTAAAACAAGTGAGGAGAACAAACTAGCAATCAGAGTTGCCCCCATAGAAAAGATTAGGCAGGATCTGTTCACTATTGATTTCTACCAACTATTTAAAGAACAGCGATTCCTCATAAATACCTCTAAAAATAGAGAAGGAACATTTCTGTGAAGGCAGTATTTATTACCTGGATATCAAAGTCAAACACATCATAGGAACAACAGTTATGGACCCTATGTTATAAATGAAGACACAGAAAAATCTTCAATAAAACACTAGAAAACTGAATCTAAAAGTTAATTAAAAGAATTATCCTCCATTATATAATGGTCAAGTGGCCATTATTCCAGGACTGCAAAGTTTGTCTAACATATGAACCCAATTTTCAAGAAAATAAGAAGCACATGATAATAAAATAAAAATCAGAGTCAGATATAGAAAACCCATGACAAAAGTCTATTATCTGTTCATGATTAAAAGCATTCAGCCCTAAGCTTATAATGGATGTCTAAGAAAACCCACACTAGCATCATGTTCTATGGTAAAAAGTGGAAGGTTTCACCCTAAGATCAGGAGCAAGACAAGAATACTGGCTCTTGCTATTCATGTTCCACATTATGCTGAAGGGTCCAAGAAAGGAAAAAAAAAAGAACAGGAGGCATCTAGATAAGAAAAGAAGTAAAACTATCTCTATCTCCATGGGTAGAAGAATGATCTTAAACAAAGAAAAAAGTAAGGAACCCATTAAAAATAGAACCCATTAATAAAAGAGATCAGCAAGACCACAGAAGTGAGCATTCTGCAGCACGTGGCAACCTTTCCCCTAGTTCTTATCTTTTTTCTTTTTTAAAAAATTATTTATTTGAATTTTTAATGTATCTGAGTGCTTTGCCTCTAGGTACGTAAGTGTACCACATGCATGGAATGAATACCCACAGAAGCCAGAGAAAGCATGAGATCCTCTGGAACTGAAGTTGTAGACAGATGTGAGCCTCCATGTGGGTGCTGAGAATTGAATCCAGGTCCTCTGCAAGAACAGCCAGTGCTCTTAACTGCTGAGCCATCTCTCTAGCCCTTAAAGCCTTTCTAACCCCTCTCATGTTTCCTGAGGAGGGAGTTCTGAGCATTCAACAGTCACTTATTCTCAGCACTTCGATAAGTCTCTGAAGTCACTATCCCACCACTGTAAAAAGAAACTTCTTTGACCAAAGCTGGTAACAGGCATTCTGACTGGGATGAGATGGGATCTCAAAGTAGTTTTAACTTGCATTTCCTTGATGGCTAATGATGTATAACAGTTTTAAAATTTTTTATTGGCCATTTGTTATTTCTTCTTTTAAGAATTCTCAGTTCAGTTCCTTCGCCCATATTTAAATTAGATTGTTTGTTTTCTTGTGGTTTATAGGTTTCTTTTTTAGTCCTCTAGATATTCTAGACATTAATCCCTTGTTAGATGTAGAGCTGGCAAAGAGTTTCTTCTATTCTTTAGGCTGTTTCTTCGCTAGATTAACTGCATCCATGCCTTTTGCTTTTATGGGGTCCCACTGAGATTCACTTCAATGTGGTTATGCTTGAATTTTAGTCTGACTTATGCACTGTGTTGACAAGATTTCTAACAATTTTTATCCATATAGACAGCAGGTAATATGAATTCTTAACTGGAGTTCTCAAACAGGCCTTTTGAATAGTAAATTGTTAAATTTACGTCTACATGGGCAAAGTTCTGGAGTGTTCTATCCCATGACCTTTGACATCACCTACCTTAGGTGAAGTGACATAAGAGAACCATGGAAAGCAGAGTCACTCTGCGCACCCTATCATAAGTGGGGTGGTCTTGTAAGACTGAGTCCTAAATCTTTGCTAATTCTCAGAAAGGTGTTACAATGTAACTGAACTACAGGATACCCAGTTGGTATTAGAAAATCAGTTGGTATCAGAACACACACACACAAAATGAGGTTTAAGAATATCATAGTTACACACCATCTTTTTCCTATAATATTTCCTAGTATACATTTTTGCCACATCAATCAAATGGAAAATTCAGCTGGTTTTTAAAACACCATACCACAAAACAACTAGTTTTCTAAAAGTATTATTCGGGTTTACTCAATAATCTTAGCATTAGCTATAGCCAAATATCTGAGACACAGAAGATCTAAGAAGAGATATAAGTAGTTACATCAGATATTATTTCAAAGTTTAAGTTACTGGGACACAGCTTATATAGCATAAAAAAGAGTAGGCCACTTGAATTGTGAAATAAAGTCTCTGGTTATACAGAGTTTGCACCTGAAACAGAACAAAACAACAACACAGAATATAAATTTCTTTTTCTCTTAAGTCCAGAAGGGTAGTCAAATAACAACAATGTCAAGACCTAGGCTTCTGCACCTTATCCTACTGCCACTCAGGACACTGCTTTCATCCATGAGCTTAAAAGATGCCCCACCACATTACATCCAAGAAGAAGTAGCAATGAGCCTGCCAAGGAAGGCAAGCACCGTACCTCTATCAAGTCATGGCGACACAAAGGAGGCTGGGAATAGCAAACTTGCTATTGGGGCATAGTTGGGAGTCTCTCTGGCAAGAACAAAGTTAGACTTCAGGCTCTGTGAGAGGAAAAACACTATCACATGGTACCTGCTGTCTACAGCAACACTTACATTTTAAACTTTGTGCTCACTGGAATTAAGATGATAAATACTATCACACACTGTTGTCTTCATACTGACACAACTATTTCTCAGTTCATCATATATATTCCTAAAATTACAACAAATTCTGTATCACACTGAAGAGAAAAGAAGTGTATCCACGAGGCCATAGGAAATCATAATCTGAATGAGAACAGTAAATAAGCAAATGAGGGTTAGGAAAATACAAAACATTACAAAAGCAACAAAAGTCATAAAACTGAATATGTAATCTCTTAAAAATAACTCTAAATGTTAACAGTCTCACTTCTTTGATCATACGACACAGATTAGGAGACTGAATTAATAAAAAAAAAACCACAGGACCCATCTATTGGTCACTTACAAGAGATACACCTCACTGGCAAAGATATTAGAAAACAAGCAGATGTAGTAATATTAATGTCTGACAAAACAGACTTCAAACTAAAACTACTCAGGAGAGATAAAGACAGTAACTTCTTTTTAAAAGAGTATTTAATTTATTCTTTTTATTTTATGTGTATGAGTGTACTACATGCATGTATGTAAGGCACCTGTGTCACACAATGCTCATGGAGGTCAGAAGAGGGAGTCGCACTCCCCTGAAACTGGAGTTATGGATGGTTGTTAACTGCCATGTGGGTGCTGGGAATTGAATTCAGGTCCTCTGCAAGAGTAGCCAGTGCTCTTAACCACTGAACCATCTCTTCAGTCCCAAGACAATTACCTCCTATTGATTATCAGAAAAAAAAGTCCTCCAAGATAAGGTAACAAATCTAAACACATAAGCATTGAACATCAACACACAATTTCATAAAACAACATTATTGGATATCAAGTCACAGATTACCCTCAACATGCAATAGTGGGTGAATTCAATACACTACTCTCAACCATATACAAGTCATTCAGACCTCACCCCCTAAATTTCAAAAGAGAAACATTAGAATTAAGTGACATTATAGATCAAAAGGACTTAATAGAGATCTACAAATATCCCATCCAAACACTGTCAAGTATACATTCTTCCTGAAAGGCCACAGAATTATCTCTAAAACAGACTACATCTTAGGACAGAAAGCAACTCTTAACAAATTTCTCCCACTAATTACAGTGAAATAAAACTAGAAATCAACAGTAAGACAAACTACAAAACATGCCCAAACTCAGGGAGATTGTGCATACACAACTGAATGATGAAGGAGGCATCAAAGAAATCAAGATGAAAAATTTAGAATTAAACGAAAACAAAAGAACTACATATCAGAACCAGTGTACAAGAAAGCTGTTCTGAGGGAAGGTTATAGAATAGCTATAAATGCCTATATTAAAAAATAATCAGAGGAATCACAAATAAATAACTAAATGATACACCTCAAGGTCAGAAAAACTAAAACAAAGCTAAAATCAGTAAATGGGAAAAAGTAAATGAAATGGAAAAGAAAACAATGATGGACTCAAAACAAAGAATTAATTCTTCAAAAAGACAAAATGGACAGAACCTTGGCCAAACTAACCAAAAGAAAGACAACCCAAATCAGTAAAATTAGAGACAAAAAGGAAGATATGTATTATAACAGACACTGGAGAAATTCAGAGGATAATTAGGGCATGCTTTGAAAACCTATATTCTAATAAATCAAAAATCAAGAAATAATGGATACATTTGGACACATATATGATCTAACAAAATTAAATCAAGAGAATATAAACTGAAGTATATCTAGAATGAACAATGAGACTGAAGCAGCAACGTTTCACAACTACAAAAAACACAGGCCAAGATGGATTTAATGCTGAATTCTATCAACCCTTTAAAAAAGACCTAACATCAATGCTTCTCAAACTATTTCATACAATAGAAAGTTAAAGAATGGTACAAAACATTTTTTGAAACTAATATTACCCTGAGACTAAAACTGAACAAATATACAACAAAAAATTATAGAACAGTCTCCCTGGTGAAAATGCGTATAAGCTTTCTCAATATCATACACATCAAAAGATTAATCATCACCATCATCAAATGGACTTCATTTTAGCAATGCAAAGATAGTTCAAAATATACAAATAAATAAATGTAATACATCACATTAACAGACTCAAGGGCAGAAATCACATTATCATTTCAATAGATGTAGAAAAGGCCTTTAATCAAGTCCCAAGTCCTCTTCATGATAAAAGCCCAGATGAAACTAGGAACTGAAAGAAAATATCTCGAACATAATGAAGGCTATACATGGGAAACTTAAGAGATATTATTATGCTAAATGGAGAAAAACTCAAGGCATTTCCACTAAAATCAGAATTAAGACAAGGGTGTCCACTTTCTCCACTCTTCATACAGTGATTGTTAAGGAAATAGAACAAGAGAAAAAAATTAAAGGGTATAAACAGGAAACGGAAAAATCACATTACCCCAATTGGAAGAAAATACGATCATGTTCCTAAGATATGATCATCTGTCTTATCTGAAAACTCTTAAAACTGATAAACAGTTTCAGTAAAGTGGTAGGATATAAAATCCACATCAAAGAAATCGGTAACTTTTCTGTATACCAACAGCAAACATGCTGAGAAGAAAATTGGAAAACAATCTCACAATAGCTATAATAAACAAACAAATAAAATGCCTAGGACTAAGTCTAACTAAGGAAGGGAAATATTTATACAATGAAAAATTTAAACACTGAGGAAAGAAACTGAAGACAACCCCAGAAAGGGCAAAACTAGTATTATGAAAATTACTATGTTACCCAACTCCATCTACAAACTCAATGTACTCCTCCTCAAAAGTTCAGTGTCATTCTTCATAGAAATACCAAAAACAGTCTTAAAATGCACATGAAAGCACAGAAAACCACGAGTAATCCTGAGCAAAAGGAATGGTGCTCAAAGTACCATAATACTCATTTCAAATTATACTACAAATCCACAGTGACAAAAAATAGCATGGCACTGGCACAAAAACAGGCACATAGAGGACTCATGATTAAACCCCACACTTGATTGTTTACAAAGATGCTAAAAACATACCCTGGAAAAAAGACATCCTTTTCAGCAAATGATGAGGGGAAAACTGGTACCAATACACACAACAATGAAATAAGATACATATTTCTCATAGTAAAAAAATCAACTCAAAATAGATCACAACCTGAAACTCTAAATCTGTTAGAGGAAAACATTTAGAGATAAAAGTGTAGACAAGGACTTTCTTAAAAGGGTTCCAAAACTCAAGAAATAATACCAAACATTGAGAAATGGGATCTGGGGATATGGCTCGTTGGGTAAAATGCTTGCCTAGCAAGCATAGGAACCTGAGTTCAACCTCTCCAGAAAACACTTAAAAACAACAACATATAAAGGTCAAGTATGGTGTTACTCCCTTGTTAATTCCTATGCTGAAAAGGCAGAGATAGGAGGGTCCCTGGGGTTTGCCGGACAGCTAGGTTAGCCTACCTGGTGAGTTCCTGGTCAGTGAAGAGACCCTGTCTCAAAAACACAAGGTGACACCCAAGAAACAACACCAAGGTTGTTCTGTGACCTCCACAAGCATACTCATGTGCAACACACACACACACTTGAGAAATGAAGGACTGAAGAGATGAGCCAGTGGCTAAGAGCACTTACTGTTCTTGCGGAGGATTCAGGTTCGGTTCCCAAAACCCCACATCAGGTGGCTCGCAAATGCTTTTAACTCCAGTTCCAGAGGATTTAATGCTCTCTTTGGGACTCCGAGAGCACTTATATGGTGTATCAACAAACAAGCAGGCACACACATATACATATAGAGATGAAATAATAGAGAACTGAGAAATAAGATTGTAGGAAATTTTAAAAGCTTCTGTATAACAAAAGAAACAACTATTCAACTGAAGAGACCGTCTACTGAATAAAGAGTTCTGCTAGTTATATATCTGACAGAGGACTAGTACACAGAATATATAAAGAATTCAAAAAAATAAAAATTGAAAAACCCAACCAATAAATGGGCTAATGAAATGAATCAACCGTTCTCAAAATGGCCAATGAACATATGAATAAATGTTCAATATCTTTAGCCATCAAGAAAATGCAAATTAAAACTATACTCAGATTCTATCTCTCCCAGGTCAGAAGGGTTATCATAAAGAAAACAAAAAATGCTGGCAAGAATGTGAGGATAGGAAACCTTTATACACAGCTGGTGGCAATGTAAATTAGTTCTACAGCATGGAGATCGGTAGGGAGGTAACTGAAAAAAACTAAAAGCAGAATTACCATGACCCAACTATTACCATTTCTCAGTATATATGAGAGACAACTGCACAACTATGCCTAATGCAGCACTATTTACAATGACTGTATCCAGGAATCAGTTTTCATGTCTGTCAGTAGATGAATAAAGAAAATGTGGGATTATATACACAAACACATGCACACGATGATTTTATTTAGTCATAAGAAAGAATGAAATTATGTCATTTTCAAGAAAAATCAATGCAAATGGTAATCATCATATTAAGAGAAACATTCAGAAAAAAATATTTTTTCTCTCATTTGTGCATCCTAGCTTTTTTTTAATGGAACACAAAACCGTGTGTGTGTGTGTGTGTGTGTGTCTGTGTGCATATACATTTATATATAAGACATGGACATAGAAGGTAGTTTTGGGGAAGGAGAAGCAAGATGGGGAAGGGAGAGAAAGAGGATATGGTTTTATATGATCAGAATACATGATATAAATAAAAGAAACTGTTTATGAACCCAACACTACACACAATGAATATAAACAAGAGAAAATATAAAGATGAGGGATTATTATACTTGTTCTTACAACCCACTTTCCTCATTCAACTACGTATCATTCTACCTTTTATATGAATAAAAACTACCATATAACACAAATAGAAAGAACCTACGGCACTTTAGATTTTGGGCTTATATCCTCTAGAATCCCAGGAAATAAATGTCTCCTATGTAAGCCATCAGCTTATCATCCTCTTGCTGAGGATACCCAGATGAACTAGGACAACTACATAACATATAATGCACAGAAATGTACAAGGAATTAGGGAACACTTGGCATTGATAGAAATGTGTAACCTACAACTAAGTAGAAAAAGCCAGGGACACAAGTGTATCCCACAGGTTGACCTCTGCAGAAACAAGGGCACATATTTGCTTCTATTTTTGAAAACAAGTCATGGAAAATAGTAATAAAATGTCAGCTATAGAGAGAATGAGACAGGATAGAGGAACAAATATATATCCTATCCTAAGGGCCTACCTCTTTCCACTGCAATCCTTCAAAAAAGACACCCATGTTGCTTATTTGGAGTTAGAAGTCAAGCCAACTACAGTCTTTCTAGTTTATAATCTTCCATCTACCCTTCACACACGGAAAGCACCCAGAAAGGATGATGTTTACAATCTGAACAAGGAGTACCACTCTGGTCCTTCTCATCAAGTCTAACTTTAAAATACCTGACTGGTTGACTGATTTTATTGCCTGTAATTACACCTAAGCCTTCAAAAATATTTTTAAATGAAAATGTGTTATAAGCTCCTCAAAGTTTTTTTGTAAAGACATTAGTTTACAGCTAAATGATTCATTCCTGTAGTTAGTTCAGAGGAGCCTGTCTAAACAGTGACAACACTGGGCATCTCTACATTTCTTTGTCCATATTTCCACAAAACTTTAAGAAAAAGTGTTTTAAAAACTGGTTCAACCATTTCAACAACCTTGAGAAGACACCTAATTAGACAGATTTTTGGCATACTTATTTAATAACATTTGGTATCACAGTCTTGAATGATTTTTTTAAAGTAGTAATGCTAGAATAGAAAGCATTCCATGAGAATACAGAAAAATGTCTACAATGGAAAGACAAGTATGTTTCCAAATACATTTATGTATTTGCATAAATGTTCTATGCTTAATAATGCAACCCTTGGGACAGAAGAAATAAGTTATGACCTAACAACAACATCCAGAAATATTGACCATATACATCAGTAACTTCAATTTTTAAAGTAACATTAGACTCACTAAAAATTATTTCTCCTTATGGAATGATTGCAATGAATAGTTCTTCCTATAAACCTCAAGAAGTCATATTTTCTTTAATTATATTTTTCCTTTATTTTTTGAATCCACACATGTATACAATGAAATCTGATCATATCCAACCCCTCCTTCCTGCAACCTGTACAGTATGTCCCCCTTTTCATGTACTTTTTTTTTTTTAATAACTCACTCAGTCCAATTAGTGCTACCAAGAAGGTGTTTGTTTCCAATCAAAAACAAGGCAGTAATCTAAGAGAGGGGCAAAGATATTTGTTCCTACAGTGCTAAAATTATTTTAGTCCAAGTAACGATTTTGAGTGTTCCACATTTCAAACTTATTTAAAGCTTATTCCAATCTTGCCATTTTTCTTAAAAAACAAACACACAAACAGAAACAGACCATGTTTTTATGACCTGATTTTCAAGGAAGTGCACAGGTGTGAGTATAACAGTATTTTCTAGAATCAGAATGCTGTACTCTCAACTCACATGCTGAACACACAGTCTCTCTGGAGGAGCGTGAAGAGCCAAGAGACTAAAAATGAAACAGAACTTATTTGAAATAGGACAGCAAATTCAGCAATCAATCCTACTCACCTATTAATTCCTACTTCTCTCAACTTTAAAATAAAATTTTGTAGGCAGTGGTTTTATGACAGACTTGTCATGAGTTTTAAATTTTAATTCCAAGAGAAGTTAGCTTTGGTTTAGATCAATGCTGTTGAAGAAATTAAGTCAGAGTTTCCAATCTGTCACAATTAACAAGTCTCAGTATCCCCCTCCCATCTCTCATTACTCATCTCTCTATGTAACTCAGCCTAGACTCAAATTTGTGATCCACCTGCCTCAGTCTCTGGAGGTCCAAGATCACAGCCCTATTTTTCCAACAACCAAGGTGTAGAGTGGATTGCTTCTCTGAGGTGGACAAACACCCCTCTCAGAGTGGTACTACCCAAGACCACCTTGAGCAGAAAGATGAGGAGCTGGGAAAATCCTATGCCCCACCCACCCGGTCTATTGGCCTTGGATGTGAGAAGGGGAGGGGCTAAAGGTATTTAAACTGGGGGCACCAGAAGGCCAGCCCTTTTCTCCCCTCCCCCATGGGCCATTTGGGGGAATCTGCTCACCAGGAAGTCGCAAGATCCCAGCCACGTGGATTTACTAATGGAACTTGTGGAGGGGAGGGTGGGCCTCTGTGTTCTGTAAGTAACCCCTCACCCATTGCTCTGTTAGTAAGCCCAAGTAAACTAGCTAGAATCTGTTTAACTGTGAGTGGAGGAATTTGTGTGTTCGTTGCGAGGCCTGGGGGAGGGGAACCCTTTGGGTTGCAAGCAGGGAGAGAGAGGCAGGTTAAGTTATTCTGCCTCTCCCAAAGAGAAATTTTAATAACACAAGGTCAGCTCACTATTTTTCTAGAGCAATTTTTTTTCAACATGTTATAATATACATGTCCTTAATAAAGTAACACAATCAAAAGCTCACTTCAAAATTTGTTTTTGTGATACTTGGGACTGAACCCAGGCCATGAACCACTGAACCATATTCCCAGTACCAAAGCTTACTGCCAGAAGATAATAGAGGAAAAACTAGTAACACAATCAAAAGCTCACTTCAAAATTTGTTTTTGTAATACTTGGGACTGAACCCAGGCCATGAACCACTGAACCATATTCCCAGTACCAAAGCTTACTGCCAGAAAATAATAGAGGAAAAACTAGATGGATCCTGGGTTGTAGCAATTGCTTTTCAAATACTGGGAGAATACTTGAAGATAAACAGCTAAGGGCTCGTTACCCAAAATACATAAAGTTGTCTTAAGACAACAACCAACCAAAAAATACTGGCAAACACCTTAAAAGTCACTACATATCAAATGCAGGTGAGTACATGGAGAACCAGGGGCTTCATGAACTGAGTACATGGAGAAATGGGCTTCGTGAACAATTCACTGCTTGTGGACAAGTTACAGCCACTGTGAAAGATAGGTTAGCAGTTTCTTACAAAACTAATATACTCTGGGGTCCAAGAGATGGCTTAGCAGGTAGAAGTACTTGCTGTGCAAGCCTGACAACTTGAGTTTAACCTGTAACCCCAATACTTCTACATGAAGACGGGAGGTAAAACATAAGAATCAGCCTGAACCTCTGAGGCCAGCTATAATGGAGTGGCAGAAGCAAGGACATCCTACCTCAACAAAGTGGAAAGCAAGAAGTGATTCTGGCAAGCTGACCCATATTTACACATGTACGTGTGCCAACACTCATACACACCACACACACAAATTAAACTCAATGTACTCTGTTAAGACAGCCCAGCAATCACATTCTTGTTACTTCCTTGAATGACCTGAAATTTTATGTCCACAAAAAACCCACCCTGCTTGTTTATATAGCTGCTTCAGACATAACTATCCAAGCTTGGAAGCAACCAAGATGCCCTTCAGCAGGTAAATGGAGAGACAACTAGTTTACCCAGACAATGGGATATTATTCAACACCAAAAATAAATGCACCAATGAAAAGACAGGAAACTATCTTCAACACGTATTACTGGCTAGAAGAGGCCAATCTAAAATCTAAAGATCACATATAAAAGCTCATTATTTTACTTAATGGTTGCTGTTTAGCTATAAAACTTTGAAAATTGAAAAATAAAAGTTAGGGGTCGGGAGAGACAGCTCAGCAGTTAAGAGCACGAGCTGCTTTTGCAGAAGACCTGGGTTCAAATCCCAGTACTCACAAGGGGATCAGACAGCTTCTTCTGGCCTCCCAAGAGCACTGCACGACATGGGAGCACTAACACACATTAAATAAAAAAAAATTAACGCTTAAAAAATAAAAATAAAAATTAGGTAAGCACTAAGAATATTAAAAAGTAAGTTTTCAAATACAGTTGAAAACAGTATTAAATACTTAAGGTCATCAACTCGAATTTCTGTGAATTGGGAATGATATCAATCTCGTAAGAACTGACTTAAGATGAAATAACTTCAGTCCCTAAGAAAAGTTCTTTTGCTTCAACTAGGGAAGAAACAATTTCATGAACTATTTCGCAGTCCTCAAAACAAAGTTTTATATCATCAACGACTTTCACAATAGCTTACCAAAAAATTAATTCAGAAAGAAATTTTATGCTTTAAAAAAAAAAAAACGGCTGGTTTTGTGACCTACATTTCATTGCACATGAAAGGGAATGAATACTCCACTGGGAAAAAAGAGTGGGGGAAGGTTATGTATGCATACGGGATCCACCTGAGAGCATTTTAATTAAAAAAATTCTAGACATTCCAAACATATCTCCACATTTGTCGGGCCAAGGCCTTTCAATTTTCTGAATAAAGGCAGCAAACTTCCACCAAAAAAAAAAAAAAGAATCAAAGGTTTAAGAAAAGGAAATACGTGTTAGGCAAACAAATATTTAGCCCACTGAGCACTTGCTGTGGTTTCCTAAAGCTTCTCAGCCTGAGCAAAGGGCCGTCCTGGGAACCATGATTCAGGACTTCTGAGTCTGTTCCACCCCAGAAGCACCTGGACTGAAGGCAGTCGCCCGCGCCCCTGAAGTCTCAGGCAGAACCCTGGAGCTCTGGAGCCCTGGGCCGCAGCGTGAGGTACCGGGGTGCGCGCTCCGCGGTAACGGACACGTGCGGGCTCTAGGGACCGTGACCTGCAAGACCGGCCACTACCCGAACGCTCCAGGACCCACCACTTCGCAGCCCGGAAAGGCGTCCAGTCATTTATAAGTCCACATCCCGCACGACCCCCCGAACGTCTTCTGGAGCACCCGCGTCCCCACGCGCGCCCTCACCGGTGCCGGGGCGGCTGCTGACGCCGGCGGTACCCCCCGCAGCGCGTCCTCCTCCTCGGGGGGCTCGTCCAGCAGCACCCGGCTCCGGCTCAGCTTCCACATCTCGGGCGTCCGGCCACCCGCGCAGCGTCGCTCCAGACTGCGGGTAGACGGCCGGCCCCGGCTCCAGGGCTGCGCGGCCCGCGGGAAGAGCTCAGGACAGTCCCCACGCCCGCCCGCCGTCCCCTCCCCGCTATTGCAACCCCGCCCCGGACCGCCTCCAGCCCACGGCCCCTCCAGTCCGCAGGCCCCGCCCCGGCCCCGACTCGCGCCCCGCTCCCTTCAACCCCCGGGTCCTCGGCCTCCCCAGCTTCCCCAGGGCCACCCCACACGCCTTAGGGCGCCCTCCTCGCCCCAGGGTCACACGGCCCACGGAGCTCTTTACTCCCGAGGCCCAAACCCAGGTACAACCAAACTACACAACCTTCCACCTCCGGAGATCCCCTCAAACCCGCAACCCGCCGCCCGGTCCTCACCCGGCCGGATGGGCGTGGTCGGTCACCACGACAACGCTGAGGCGCGGCCACCGCTTAATGCGCATGCCCATCCCTGTGCTCCTCCGGGCCGAGGGCGGGGCTTCACTGACTGCAGGCTGATGGGTAGGGGCCAATAAGAGACGTGCCTATGCAGATCCTGAAGGGTCTATGCACTGTTTGGGGAGGTGGACCAGGAGGAAAGGGTGGGTACCCGCAGTAGGAAGAAGAATCTCCCAGAGACAGAGAATGGGTCCCTGACGGACAGTGGTCACTTTCTGCTCCTGTGAGACCTGCACTGGGCGAGTCTTCCAACAGTCCGAAGCCCCACACATTGCAAAGGACAAAAAGATGTACAGCCCACCTATTGCATAGTAAACATTTGGCAGACTGCAAGATCCAGAAGAGCAGACACTTTGGGGAGAAAAATTGTGAGATTCTGTCCAAGTTTTAATTTACCTTTTATAGATAAACTTTTTACTTGATGTCCTTATATCAATTTTCATTCAAATTTTTATCATTAAAAAAAGAATCCAAAGCTGGGGAGGTAGCTCAGTTGGTAAAGTGTTTGCATCCCATCCCTAGGGAAGATCATTGGGTCTTGCTGGACAGTCAACCTAACCCAATCCGTGAATCCTAGGTTCTACTGGGAGAGCCTGTACCTAAACATAGGTGCACAGCTCATAAGGAACAAGACTCAAGGTTTACCTCTTTTTATACACACAGACACTGTGCATGTACACACTTGTGTACCTACACACATGAGCAAGCACCCACAAAAGTAAAAACAGGGGTTTGGAAAATGACTAAGTTGTCGATGTGCCTACAACACAAGCTATACCCCTGACACTTGGATAGGAAGAAGACTGGCAGATCCCCAGAGATCACTGACTAGTCAGTCTAGCCAATTTATTATCTCCGGGGTGAGAGACCTTGTCTTACAAAATAGAATGGAGTGTGACAGAGGAAAACATCCAGTGTTGACCTCTGTCCTCCACAAGAATGCATTTGTACACCACACATCAACATGTACTCACAGGTAGACTATGCATATAATATGTGAATAAATAACATATTTAAGAACATTGAAAGTGTACACAGGGTATATATCTCTTCAAGCCAGCTCAGGCCTGGCTTGGCTAGGACAGTTTAGGGATTGCAGCACAGAAAGAATAAACAGCCACAGGATACTTTCAAATACACAGCAAACAAGGAGGGCACAAAGCCATGGTCCAAACAGCCCATTTACAGTTGCAGCACGGGGCTCCCTTTTAGACCCTGTCATATCCAGATCAGAATCATCACAGCAAGTTAAACTAAACTCCACAAAATTCCAGACAACTCAGAAGGCTTCGCCTCCTATCCCAAATGCTAAATTCTAGAACACTTGAAACAGCACTGAACTTTTATAGACAAGCACTACAAGTTAGAAAGGGAGAGGTGATAGGCAGGAGAGAGAAGTAGAGATAGGTTCTGTGAAGAACTTCTCCCAGGTTCAATGAACTTGACACAAGTCATTCATTCTTTCATCTTTGAGCCCTGCTGTTGTCTGTAAGAGTTGTACTTTATATAGTCCAGCATCATAAAAACACAGTCCTTATGCATGAAAATTCATTTTTGAATCTAGATAAGTCTTGGCTAAAGAATCCTTTCCCTAACTTTCAGTTGAATGAAGCTGCTAATTTAGGCTGAACTGTATTTACTCACTAAAATAAAAACCATTGATATAGAAACTCCTTTTACTTAAAAAAGATCAAGTATGTTATCTCACTCTGAGTTCAGATTTCACAAGGTTCAACTTACAGAGATATTACTATATTGATACAACAAAGCTTTTGCTCCAAAGGGAGAAAAAACTTCTTCTGAAACTGAATGACTGTGCCTCAGAACACAGATACAGGTTGCCCTGGATACCATGTCCCATTTGTGGTGTGAACTTCTATAATCATAAAACAAATCATAAGTTGATACATTTTTAAACCAGATTGTAGAAGCATCAAGTGGGGGAGGCTACAAGTCAGGGGGGAATCTTCTCAAGAAATTCTTGGGTCTTAACATTTTTAACTTTGGAGTTGAGGGTGGCTACAAGTCAGTGAAGCTTAATGATACATTTGAGTTTAATAGTCACAGCAATGTTAGGTCAGATACAGAAGTTAAGGTAAATGACTATATTAAAGCTCCTAAAATAACCCTTGAGTGTGGGTTCTTGACCTGCTACATTTCATCTTTTCACAGTCACAATGCTCTACGCAGTTGAGGTCAGCAGGCTGCAGGATCTTTAATATGGAGGCAGCTTCTTCAGAGGTTCACGGGTAATGGAGGGGAAATAGTCATCAGCAATAAGAGAGCTTGCTTGCTATGAAGCACAGAGCTCCTTGCCCTTGCTGAGGGCAACCTGAGAATACCTCCTCTGCCACCTGTAGAGTTCCCCATAACCAACGAAGACCACAGAAATGAAACTCCTAAAGCCATTAACAGTCTTCCACATTCAGCAAGCCCTCTGAGTTGCCTGTGATTGGCACTGTTTATTCTTCACTGGAGATTCAGTCACTCCTCACATTCTGAAAGCAAAGTGAAGTGTCCCGCTACCCCCTCCGAGGCCTCCCCACTCAGTAAGCCAGGATCAGTGGTTTCCTCCTTCAGCACTCAGTCTCCCCTCATATCCCTAGACCAGCCAAAGGTCAAGGCCTTTTCATTATTTCCCGTTTCCTCCCCAGGAAATTATATGATTATAATAAAATACCAAGAAGAATAGTAACTACACTTGCCCTTCCCCAGCAGAAACTATTTTTAAAGCATCTTTTGTGTCTGGTATCTTGTATGAATCATTCTGAAACCTTCACTAACAAAAGTAATATTTATTCCCTTTAAAAATCATAAGCATTTTAAAAGATATTAAAAATTACTATGACACTTGTTAAAATAGTGAGGAAAATTGTATTCGAGACCATCTCCAAAGGTTACAGGGAGGTCTTGCAAAGGGGACAGGGTAGGCTCAAACCAATAGGAGATTTATATCTAGAGAACCTGTAGGTGCTTGTGTGTGCGTGCATACGCTCATAAAATCACTAAGAGGAGACATCAGGGGTGAGGGGGATTCTGGCTAAACTAATCTAACAGGATTCTTGTTAGGGCAGGACAGGTGAGCAGACACTACCAAGGGGTTTTAGAGGGTGAGGAAAATGCAGATCAAGTATCTAGAGTGAGGCTTCTGGATAAACAGAATCAACAGGACTCTGCTCCAGTGCTGGGAATGGAGCGCAAGGCTTTGCATATATTAAACACAGACTCCACTTTTCCTTCCCCCATTTTGAAACAGAATTCTTGCAAACATTGAACCATAAACGGCTGGAGAGAAAGCCCAGGGTCTGATCTGTTGAAGTTAAAGGGCTCAGAGAGGCTGACTCAAGTTTGACAAAGCCAAGGTCTTCCCTGAACATTTCCTATCAGGCTGCTTTTGTTTCTTAAGGACCAGCAAGACACACTTTGGCCTTAGTGTCAGGGATATTTTCTGAGTGGTGCCAGTGATCAGGCATTAAAGAATGGAATTTTAGGAAGTTAAAAGAAAAACCCTAACTAATGATTGGTAAGCACAATCTGAGCCCATAGGGCAAGTCAGGTGCCTACAAGTGAGAGGAATGTGGTATGGCCATCCCATGGACCTAAGGGGTGTATTGCATGACCTAGAGGTGGACAACAGAGCAGCTCAGAGAACTTATTGTGCTAATCTCCCTGAAGTTCATATCCAGTCACCTCACTTCTGCTTATGACTCTGGGAAAAAGGCAGCTTTCCTCTATGGGCACCTTGAGGGAGGGAAGTAGAAGAATAAAGCTTTAGTTTGAAGTGTTGTACTCAGTGTAAGAAGGAACTGGAAGGGCTGAGAATCCACATTTTCCATGGAAACAAAATCTCTCTCTGCAGTCCCCTTCTCGTTCATCAAAAATAAACCAAACCATTAGTCTTTGGCCCTATAGGTTCTCAGGTTATTCTTGCGTACAAAATAAGTCTAGTCTCTGGGGCTGGAGAGATGACTCAGCAGTTAAAGCACTGGCTGTTCTTGCAGAGGTCCTGGGTTCAGTTCTTAGCACCCACATGACAACTGTTCATGACCCCAGTTCCAGGAGATCCATCACCCTCTTCTGACCTTCTCAGGCATTGCACAACATGGGTGCACTTACACATATGCAGGCAATACACATCAAATAAAGAATTATAAATAAAAATATTTTAAAATATGCTTAGCCTCATAAGATTTGACCTGATCATTAACATAAGTACATTGTCTTGGTCTATTCAGAATTCTATAACAAACTTATCTTAAGCTGGGTCCTTCACAAACCTGTTTTCTCACAGTTCTGGAGCCTAGCAGTTTCAGTGTCTTTGAGGACCTGATTCCTTGATCACAGAAAGTCTGCTGCCTTTTCTCTGTGTCCTCATAGTGGGGCAGGGAGGCAGGTAGATCTCTGGGGCTCCCTTCTCAGGGTACTAACCCCATAATAAGTCTCTATCCCATGACCAAATCCTCACATTCTAAAAGTATCTCCTTGAAGATTAGGACTTCAACTTATTAATACTGGTAGAACACAAGTACCCAGATCATAATAAAAATGGTAATTTATCAGAAAGATGCTTTAAGTTTGCCTTGCTGAAACATCATACACACACACACACGCACACACACACACACACACACACACAAAATCTCAGATTCAGCTTTTTAAAAACTACCTGGGGCTACAAAATTAAGTCAGGAATTCACCACCAGATTTTGCTTTTTTTGTGGCAGATTTGGATGAATTCCTCTTTTGTCCAGGTCCTGAGGTCCCTTAAGGTTCTTTCACCTGCCAGGAAGTAATTTATTCACATTCAAGGCTGAGGTCCTACAATTCAGATATCAGCATAAGCATTAACTAACTCCACAAAGTCAACTGAGTTACAAAAGATGTGGGGTCTAATCACACTGTACATATTACCAAACCCCATTCCAGTCAAAATCTTGATAAAAGAACCATGTTTCAGTGGGTACCTAATTGGTCTTAGAGCCCACTCAGTGGGAGGAAATGCACGTGTAGTATTGTAATCATAGCCAAATACACATGGATGAAGAGGTTATAGATCGTAGAGAAATCCCCAGGGCTGTCACATCCATAGGCTAATGTAATTTCTTACTAATACAAAATATTTATGCTTATATTTACAGTCAAGTATCCCCAGCACCACTCTTCAAAGAAGCTTCTTTTGTACCAGATGGGGACTAATACAGAGTACAAGAGCTGGTCACACAGAGACATTGTCTGTGAATTGCTCCTGACTAAGTAGCACATCTACAATGCAGCCTCCACCCAAGGCTCACAAAATATAGAATAAGGGGTAAAGAAGAAAACTAATGAATCTCTCAGGTCTCATTAAAGACACCTCCCGCATGCAACAAAGGGCCAGTAACACAAAAGGCCACCTTTGATTTGGTGACCTTGGTTACAAATGCTAAATCATGAAGATTAGGAATCTGCAGAGTGTGGGTCCCTGAACAGGACTCTTATATTAAGTCTTACACACATAGGGCTCAGGGACCATTGTAGAGGAGAGAGTAGAAAGAGTGTAAGAACCAGTGAGGAAAGGTGTGACCATATGGAAATACAATCCAACAAACTCCTGGGACCCTGCTCATATGAACCCACAGCAATGGTTTCAGCATGCTCAAGATCCTTGCAAACTCAAGAAAAGAAAAACATAGCATGGCTCTGGGGAAGTGGGTAGCAGCCCCTAACCTTTGCTTAAGAAATATTGGTAACTGATTACTGTTGGATGGGGATGGGCTAGTCTTCCTAAAGCAAGAAACTCTGGGTAGGCTGAAGACTTCAGTAGATGAACCTGTACTGAGGTCACTTGAGGGCACTAACTTGACACAATAGACATTAACACAGGTGAAAGAATGTACAGATTCCAGTTAGGGGACTACTGGAGATGTGTCAGTGGGGCAAGTGATATAAAGATGATTCAGATTGATTGATATGTTCTGTATGAGGCACAGAATGATTCAATACAAAAATATATATTTTTTAAAAACCACGTTTCTAATTGTGTCTTGTTTCAAGAGCAGATTCTACTACACTCATGTAAACAACTATACTGAGAAGAATGCTCAGAAACTCCTCCAATTATGGAGGGACTGGGAAGGGAGAAAAGATCAATGTTTTGTTTCTGTTTACAACAATAGAAGAGTTTATCAGAAAAGAGAACTTTAAAAGCTATCAATGTTGTAGGCAATAACTATGACTTTCCTGTTGTTTATCTGGTCCACTATAACTAGCTCTGATTCTATTTGGTTGCTGGTTACTCCCCACTGGAGTTTGTAAATGTCAGCTCAGACTAGTGTGGTCTTCTAACGGTTAATTTTAGGCACCAACTTGACAGGTTGGGGATTCCAGATAGCTGGAATATATTACCTATGGATATATCTATGTGGCCATTTTAGGAAGAGACTAGCATTATGTCAGTGGACTAAGGGTAAGGGATCTGTCCTCCTAGTGGGACTGCACAGTAGCCTAGCAGAGGGCCTAGATGAAGCAAAAAGTTAGAGGAAATCCAATACTCCTCTCTCTGCTAGTGTTGGGATCCTCTTGGATATCCTCATCCCAGGTTTTTCTGCCTTTGGGTTTTTGGATTTGCACTCGTGGCCCCTGTAGACTCTCAAGTCTTTGGGCTTAGACAAAGCTACATTGTCAGTTTCCCTGCTCTGGGGCCTTTGAACTTGGACTTAGTCACACTACCTATCACCCTAATTCTCCCCCTGTAGATGGATTGTTTATCGGAATCCTCAGCCTTATGATCACATGAGTCAGTTTCCCTAAGAAATATCTCTCATCCATTGATTTACTCATCCTCTATCATCTATCTTTCTGTCATTTATTTGTCAGTCTTCCCAATCATCTTTGTCCATGTGACTATCATCTATTCATCAACCAGTAGGTTTCTCTGTCTTCCTCTCTTTCCTATTGGTTCTGGCTCTGGGGAGCCCTGACTGATGCAGTTCTCAGAGTTGGCCTTTCAAAGCCACTACGAAGCATTCTAGCACATGACTAGTGACAGAATATTTTAGGGGAGAGGCAGAGTAAAATGAACATGATCTAAGAATAACAATATGAGAGTTCATTTGAGTTGTAACTTTCTTTTTCTGTGTCCTCCAACGTTTAGAGTAATAACTGAGTAGCTGATGGAGTGAGGCTACTTTTGAGATGGAAAAGAAGCAAAGTGGAGAGGCAAACTCTTGAAGCAAAATGAACATTTTGAAGTCAGAGATTCTTCAGCAGCAGCAACTGGTGGAGGATAGGAACCCATTGGTAGAAAAGAAAAAAGTACTTAGAGTGAAATGAACCTGTGAAAAAAGAAGGGGGAGCTTGTTTTGAAAGACATAATCACAACATGCAGTTAAAGAAGAGGCCCAGAAGCAACTGACTTCATCAAATCCTGTATTAGACCTTGAACTAGCAGAGGAAAACTACCCATGATTCTTTTGGGTCAAGAGGTATCAGAAGATTGAGAGAGATAAGAATACCAATTAGACTTTTGGAGAAACTGATTATGATGCTCTCCAATATTTATGAAAAAGAGAGATTCTTACAACAGACGTTAACAAGGATGTGAGGAATGAACCTTTGGATAAGGTGGACCAGTAGTACCTGAATGAAATTGTGGCTGGTCAGGAACCTAGAGAGGAGGACACACAGAATGATTTGAAATTTCCTGGAGAAAACACCAGCATTGAAGAGTTCTCTAACTCTTCTATGGGGGTTAGGGTGGGAGTTCTAGGGAAGGGTGGTGGTTTTAAGGACATAGATTTCATCACCAAATTCTTAAAGTTTCTTCTTGGCATTTGGGCTAAAGAATGCCAAAGGTTATGTGAAATGCAATGTGCATGGCAAATTGAACCATGCTATTTAGAAGCAGACTGCGTCCTACCTCAGACCACTTTTCAGAAATCTCTAGCAGATCTTCCTATAAATACTAAAGAATCAATAACAGTCAGGCATGGTGACACAGGCCATTAATACCAGCACTGGATTGGCAGAAGCAGATGGATATCTATGAGATCAAGGCCAGCCTGATCTATGTAGCAAGTTTCAGGCCACCTGGACTACAGGAAGAACCTGTCTCAGAAAACAAAACAAAACAAAAATTTAAAGAATGAATAACAGATATTATCAAAGAGAGAGTATGTGAAAGCAAATAAAGTTTACCTTCAGATGGCCGTTAAAAATCACGAATAGGCATTCCTGTACTATACATGGACATATGCTGCTTCCTAGTACAAATTCTCAGCGTGACCAGGACATTCTTATGTACAGACCTAGCAACAGTTAGCTTCTCTACACTGCATAAAAGCAAGAAGCTAAGAGTACTTCAATTATTGTTAGGGAGCTACAGCTCAGGAGTTAGTCTTACTGACTGTGTGAGGGTCTCAGCATTCTGAAAGATATTCCTAGGTAGAAATAATGAATGAATACATAGTATTAGTACCTAATTTCTCTTAGTATTACATATTTCACTTTCTTTAAATTTCTAGATTATTATAAGGAAACTACTTTTAGGGAGACGTAACATTAGCCAAGCTAGCCACCTTCTCAAGCTTATTTCCCTGTTAAATGTTTTAACCTTAATTGCAGATATATCTAATTATTACACTCAGTGCTAGAAATTCAGAAGACACTTGTTTTCTCATGGCATTTGAATTGAACCCATGCATTTAGGCTTAGTAGGCAAGCACTTTACTATGGAGCTACATCCCTAGGCTTGGCAACACAGCTGCTTTCATCAAACTAAGAATGTTAAACTAATGTTACTTACTAATCTTTTACTGAAGTCATATGAATCTAAAAAGAATTCAGTTTATTTCCATTTCTGGAATTTTGTGTTTGCTTACTGCTCAGTTGATTTCAGTAGAACTTCTTTAAGGTATTTTAAGAATTAATTTGTTAGTTATAGGGACAAAGCAAACTCAGACCTCTTAAATTTTAATCAGGTCTCCTGGCCTTGCTACATTCCAGGCGCTAACACTTCAGCACACATTCTGGCATCAAGCCAAGACCTGGTGGCCAACAAGGTTTGATTGTTCAATACAAATAATCCCAGAGGGACAGATAGATTCCGGACCAACCAATTCCAAGGTTGGACTCACCCGAAGAGCTGCTCAGCTACAGAGCCTTTAGAAGCTGGCTGCACCCTGGAGAGTGCACGGCAGTCCCCCCCCCCCCAATCTGGCTTTAGGGATTGCAGCCCAGGTAGCCGCTTGATTTGCTTTGCCAAATGATGTAAATAAATTTTTCATTTTTGCATCAGAGTGGAGCCGTGGGGTTTGGTCCCGATTCTCGGACCCTAACATTTTTGGAGGTTTCACTGACATTCAGGAGCATAAACCCCGCTGTGAGTGCACCAACTCAGTTGGCCTCAGTGAGTATCCTCAGTTCTCTCTCTCTCTCTCTCTCTCTCTCTCTCTCTCTCTCTCTCTCTCTCTCTCTCTCTCTCTCTCTCGTTTTTCTCTGTAGTCCAGAAAAACGGCCTCAGTGGAGATTGGGCAGACGCTCCACTAATCTCTGAGCTGGAGGAGGTTGGAGGATGCTCTAACCCCTCCTCTGTTAAGGGGTAGCAGATAGACGTGACATACAATCCAGGCCTTTCGGACCCAAGTGTGTCCCGCCCAATGTGGAATCGAGGCTCGCCAGACCTGTTTGGAACAGGGACAGGAGCCATCTTTTCAGCGAGCTGTGAGATTTTCAGCAACAATCTGGCTTGTGTTACTTGTCTGTGTTTGTTTTGTTTTCATCCTAAGTGCCCTAAGTGTTGTGACCACCTCCGTCATGTGCTAATGTGAGTCTGAGAATGTCACGACTTTGAAATGTCTGCTAACTTTCCTGCTTTCAATGAAAACGAGGGGGCCTTGGTGGTGGTGATGCCGCCACAGCCGGGCCACTGGGCTCCGAGAAAAGCACTGCAAGTGACTGGGGCAGAACCAAGAGGCTGGACCTGTGCAGGTGGACAAGCCTGGGTTCAGCGGGCCGAACCAATGCGTCCAGCAGAGGGACGGCAGGAGTGCAGCCCAGGCGGGACCACGGGGCCACGTCTGCAGGGGGTGCCAGGCATTACCTACACACGTGGAGATCGGGGAGCATGGGAGTGCAGGCTGCACGGGACCCCTGGAGGGCAGTTCAGAACCATGGCAGGCCGCGTGCAGGCGAGCGGCAGTCTGAGGGTGCTTGGGTGGCAGCCCCAGTGCTGACCTGGCCATGAATGGGCTGCCATCGGTCCAGGCGCCAGGCGGCGTGGGCTGCGCTCTGGCCGGGCTTCCTCCACTGCAGTGCAGCCTCAGCCGTCTGCTCAATGCGTGCAGGGCCCCATGGAGGGAGCTGGAGCGCATCTACAACCAGGGCAGCCACATCCTCTAGGAGTTGAGTCCTGCCACCCTCCCGGGGATGGGCCCCCCCCTTCCCTGCCGCCAGCACTATGAAAAGAGATAATGGGGTTTTGCCAGCAGGACATGTCCCTGCTGTGCCAGTTGTGGGGCCCAAAGTGTCTTGCACTCTTCTTGGCATTCTGGGATTGGGATGAATGCTTAACTCCCATCCCTTTTTCATTTTTTGCTGCCACTTGCAGCTCTGGCTCAGGGGCATCCCTACCTGCAGTCTCAGGATTCCACTGCCTAGGACAAGGGCTCCAGGACCCATCCCTGCAACCACCCAAGGCCAGATGGGCAAAGGCCTCCATGTGGGGTATTTAAGTTTAGGAGCCAGTTCCTGGAGACACCGAGGAGCTTACAGGTTTTACAAAACTCTAGGGGATCATGACAATCTGGGAATTCTCAGAACTGCAAACATTTAATCATATGTCCTAATCCTTTTGCAATTTATGTTTTTGTTTTGGTTTTCATTTTAGATTCTTGATGGGATCATAGAAAAGCATAAAAGTCTCACACGGTCTTTTGTAATAAGGTTGATATATTTCTATGTCAAACATGGAAAGCAATATCAGAATTTTAACTTCTTATGGTATAATTACTGGGTTTTAAAATGACTGTTTAAAGTTTTTACATTGTCTTATGCATTTACTGGTTTTTGCAGGGAATTATTTTGGATTCTGATTGTTTCCATGATATCTGTTTTTAAGGGGAATTATTTTGGATTTTAACATCTTTTATATGTTATATTTGCTGAGTTCTGAAAATGACGTTTAAAATCTTACATTGTCAGTTTCTAAAGAAAAAAGCATTTCCGTATCAACTATTTACAGGTTCCTTTAGTATCATTGTTTTCTGTGTTCCTTATTCTTTAGATTATGGGTTTTTGGTTCAAAATTAGGTATGCTAAATTATAATATGGTTTTATGATTCAGACAGACCGGAAGCCCTCTTTAGAAGAAACTGCCCATGAGCTCGTAGTCTTTCCTCTTGTTTAATTAAAGAAAAAGTTGGATAAATAAGTCATAACTTTAAAAAGGGTTAAAATATTTTAAAAGTACTTAATAAATCTTTTACATTGTCATTGACATAAATAGACAAACTAATTAATTATGGGTATAAGTTTCCATGCCTCTGGTATACATCAAGTATAGCCAGAGAGAAACTCAAGTTTGACAATGGTAAAGACAGAAATTTCTGGTAGCCTAGTCCTGCTTGATCTTGGGTTCTCACCAAGCACCCATAACTTCATAAAATTAAAAATATTAAATAAAATAATATCTTAATATTAAATGTTCTGTTTTAATTAATCAACCCCTGTTCTGGATAGAAAAAAGACTCGCCTGTCTGGACAAATGTATACAGGTTATAAAAAGGACAAATACCTTTTGTGTAAATCATATTGGTAAATTGTCACATGCTGTTTGAGCTCACAGAGAAGCTGACTCTGGAGCTGGGATTGGCCCTTCCACTTCAGACTCTAGCCTGTTATCTCAATTTGTTTTTTAAGACTTTAACAAGAAAAAAGAGCAAAACAGCCTCGAAGTAAAGATACTGTACTATTAAAAATAAATAGGGCATAAACTAATTTCAACAAAGGTTATTGCTATCTCATGGTATAAAATATCTAACAAAAATAGCTAGTGGAATTTTCTATTTTATAGTAAAAAAATATTTTAACAGTCTAAGGTTTACCTGGAAACTTGTAAATTGCAGGGTGTATACAGGTAATATTAATCCATTAGATTATCTTACATATGTAATCTGCATTACATGTTATTTTATTAAGATGATGCTGCACAGCACACTTCTGAGTCAAGTAACTGCCATCCTCATGACTTCAGCTGTGCCTGCTTGCAAAAGTTCATCACAGTTGAGTTTGTTAACGATTGTGTTCTTTCACTGAAGGAGAAGTAAGCAGGGTCATTGGACCCTCACCTGAGTATCCAGCTACTCTTCCCAGCCAGCTGTAATTTTGCTCTAATCACAAACGGTCTCTTGCATTTGGGGAGGAAATCTGGAAAGCTAGGAAGAAAAGACTTGACCCATAAGGTTATAGAAAAGTGAACATCCATGCTGGATAAAGACTTCGCAGTGCAACTACTCTCAGGTCACCCATATACCCATCAGTATAAGTAAAGTCAGTTTGCTGGCAGCAGGCAGGAGGAGTGCCCTTATTTGATGTGTGGGAAAGGGCGGAGGTCAGAGATTAGACTGAGAGTTAGTTCATAGACATGTATCACAGATTTGGGAGAACTGCTGGAAAAGGCTTTGTCTTCAGATCGAACCAGAAAGTATTGTTTTAAGAATATGAAGAGGCTTTGACTTGCTGGATGGACCAAAGAATGCAGAACCACGTGAGATTCTTGGGAGTTAGGGTTGGGGAGAATTGAACTATGTGGTTTAGAGTGCTATGAGCAAATTACAGGAGTCCTTTTTATATGTTTTGAGATCTGGGTATGTTAGGACAATATCTTTGTCTAATTTATCAGCTCTGTTATTAGTAATGGAGAGGTATTGCTTGTCCTTTTGATGTTCTGGCAAGTGGTAGCCTGAGTTAAGTCCCCTCTAGCAGGTCTGTAATATGAGGCATTTGCAATGGATGGTCCCTCTGGGGTTAGAAATCCCCTTTGACTCCATATTAAATGTTAAAATTGTATGCTGTTGTAAGCATATTTAGAACCAGTAAAAATGTTAATTTGTTTTTCCTTTGCCAGGGTTAATCCTCTGATGAGTGCCCCTTAGTTCAGGCTGAATGGGGAGGAAGCTTTGAGCCTCTATTAGAGAGTATACAGTGGGGTTTTGAGCATTTCCTGGTACCATAGCATAGCCTGCCACAAAAGGAAAAGTTTTCTGCCTGCTTCAGTCTCTGAGCCAATCTGCATTTTAGAAAATAGGATAATCATAGATGTGAGAAAAGGGGTTTAAGGTAAGATCTAAGACTTCAGAGCAGAATGGGAGGGTTCACATTGATCTGTCAAGAGGAGAATGCTAGGTAGAAGAATATTTATTATATATAAATAATCTTAAAATTTCTGAAGTAATAGTTCAAATAATCTGAAGAACAAATATATGTCTAGTCAAGGTTTATTCAAGAATGTTTGTTTTTTGCCCAAGCAAAACCTGTAGCTGCATATCATACAGTAATTAAAAGTATCAGATTGGTGGAACTAACCTTGGGTGTTTAACAACCATATTGAGAGGCCTAAACTAATCCAGTCAGAGGGACTTAAAGGAACAATTTTTGTCTCTTGCCCTCCAAGGTCAGCTAAGTTCCAGGGGACTATGGAGCATCTCTTGAAATGTCCTATAACTGTGATGAGTCACCTGTCCTCCTGTTCAGGGAGGTCATGGAGACCCCACTAAAAGGACTCAAATCAGTGTCCAGTCTGCAAAGAGAAAGGTCAGCACAGGGAAATGTTTCCTTGATGCTTCTAAGTGAAGCCATGGTCCAGCAAGACTTTTTGACTTATTTTCACACAGTTGGAACTGGTAAAAGAAAGGCCTAGGGAGCCAGGGGCTTCTCTGAAGCCCATGTGACACCGCCCCCCCCCCCCAGGAACAGATACTCAACTGACCTTAAAAATAAAACTAAATTGGTTTATATGCACCAATTATATGATCTTAAACACCCAACAGGAAGGTATAACCAAAGATTAAAATGATTGGTATAGTCTTCAAGAGTCCAAAGGATTGCACTTCCCAGACATCAGGTTTACATTCACATAAGATGTTATTTGCACAATTTCTCACTAATGATTTTACTATTATTAGCAAAAATACCACTCAGATGTAGGACTTCAAATCTTGGCCTACTTCAACACTGAAGTGCATACCTGAGGCCAAGAAAGTCAAGCCCACCATTGTTATAACCTAAAAATTAAGTTATAACTAATTTCTTTTCTCTCCCTGTCTAGAAGCTGTTTGGGGGGGAACTTTCCCTGATTCTATTCACTCCAGCAAGCTATCAAGGTGTCTGAAAACAAATTCTGACTTCCAGACTCTCAAATTAAGCCTTGACAGCCAGAAAGAAAAACCAGGGGGAATGCAACAGATGAATGATCTTGGAAGTCCCAAGCAAGAAATTCTAATGGACTTTAACTTGGACATTTGAAATTTTCCTGGTTCTGACTTTTCTGGTTTCCTGTCTAGAACGTACAGTGCTAACTACTCTTGCCTTTACTTCTTCACATCTCCCAAGCACCAGTTAAGGACTTTCTTTTCTCCCTACAGCTAACAATTATGCAATTCAGGGGTCTTTTAGATAGACTTACTGAAGGGATACCCCAAATTGCTACAACCTACATCCCTGTCCAGTTTTAATGAAGCCAGAGTGGTCAGCACCCCAATTCTCTATTGGCAATTGGGTGACCTCTTCAGAGGGTAATATGATAAAAATAACAGGTACAATTTCAATTGGTATGGGTCCCTATTTGCAAGATTCCCCTGGCTAACCTCCTTGTCACTGCCATAGCCAGGCCTCTCCTATTCCTCATGGCACTTACCTGTGATCCATGCATCTTAAATGCAGTCTCCAATTTTATCAGAATGGTCTTGCACACTCATGCGCAACTCAGTCAATCCCCGGATGGCTATGTCCATGAGGACATAGAATTGCCCCAAATTACTGCTCCTCTTCCTTGAAGTACGCTGTCTAACTGCCTTTTCTGCTTCTATAAAATGCTTGACTTAAAGATTTAATCCACTTACCATTCCAAAGGGGGAAATGTAGGGACAAAGCAAACTCAGACCTCTTAAGTTTTAATCACATTACCTGGCTTTGCTACATTCTGGGTGCTAACACTTTGGTGTGCATTCTGGCATCAAGCCAAGACCCCACATTCTGAGTTGTCCGATACAAATAATCCCTGAGGGACAAACAGGTTCTGGACCAACCAATTCCAAGGCTGGACTCGCCGGAAGAGCCGCTCAGCTACAGAGCCTTTAAAAGCTGGCTGCACCCTGGAGAGTGCATGGCAGTCCCCAATCTGGCTTTAGAGACTGCAACCCAGCTAGCCGCTTGATTTGCTTTGCCAAATGATGTAAATAAATTTTCCTTTTTGCATCAGAGTGGAGCCGTGGGGTTTGTTCCCAATTCTCAGACCCTAACATTAGTATGATGCAGAATTAAGGAATATTACATACATGTGACATGCTGCAAGAGGCAAACACAATGATTCAGACAGAGAAACAAAGTTTAGTCTTTCATTCTAAAATTATAGCCAAATTATGGCAACATGGCTCTGCAGTAAAAGGTGTATGCCTCTAAGCTTGATAACCTGAGTCTTATTTCCAGGTCCCACATGATAGAAGGAGAGAACCATGCCTGAAAATTGTCCTCTGGTCTCCACATGGGATCAGTAGCATGAACATCTCTCCCTCAAAATAAGTACATAAAATGTAATAAAATAGCAGCCACGAATTGTCAAACAGTACAGTTCTCGCATCTACCCCATTTTGTATCCTTTTTAATTTTTTCTTTTAATTTTATTCATTATGTTTTATGTGTATGAGTAGATTGCCTATATGTATGTAAGTGTGCCCCTGTTGTGCAATGGCCAGAGAGGTCCAAAGAAGGTGCTGGAGTCCCTTAAACTGGAGTTTTGGATAGTACCATGTGGGTGCTAGGAATCAAAACAGGGTCCTCTACAAGAGCAGCCAGTACTCTTAACTGCTGAACCATCTCTTCATCCCCCCTGCCCACTTTGTATCTTAATCCATGCTTCCTGACAGATGGAACAGAGGACATATATACCAAGGCTTGTGAGGGAGACTTTGAGGCTACTTTGCCCAGATGATTACCTCATTGGGAACAGGAAGCAACTTCTTGACATATCCATAGACCATCTAAGGGATAAAGTGTTCATCTGGTTGTAGTTAGCCATTATTTTCCTCTTCAATCTCTGAAGGTGGCTTTCAGAAGTAATTAGTTCTTTATAGTTCCAATAGGGCCTGAAAATCCAGACTAAGTGCTGGAGGAGGGGCATAAATGGACAATGGAATGGAGGAGGAGAGTCAGAAAGGGATGTGTCAAGGACTGAAGGCCTGGGCCAGATGCAAGAGTTGAGAGGTGAAGAACCAGAATGATATGAACAGTGGTTTTAGAGGAGCCATAGTGCAGAGATCCAAGTCTTCCAGGGAGGCTGCTAAAGTTTCCATCCTGAAAATCACCCGAAGAATGGACCTTACCAGAAGTATAGAGTCAGCAGAGGTCCAAGAAGGGGCTCAGTCTACCCAGCATTCCCTTAGCAGAGAGCAGATCAGAAACAGAGGACCAGAAAAAAAACTCTAGTCAGGAATCAGAAGGAAACCAGGGAGAGCTTGGCACCAGAGGCCTTCTTCAAGTAGGCCTGGGGCTGCCCCCAACTTCTGAATAAGAAGACTTTCCCCAGCCTCTGAGTAGGGTCCTCCAAAGGTTCTTAGTAAAAGAGTCACCATAGGTTTATAGCTTCAGAAAACAACTTAAACACAGCCATACATTCTTCCTGTAACTTAAAAAAAACCTACAGGCCTTTGTTCTTTAGAGAGAAGAAACAGGTAACAGGGAAGACCAGGGCTCCCGCTCCTCCTGTTGACAGCAGTCTGTGTTCTTGTCTTGTAGAAAACTCTTGTCCAGTTGGAAATTAAACCACTAAACCACTTCTGAATGAGCATAACAAACAGAAAAGCATAGAAATGTTTTTCACATGCATTCACCGTGTTGACAGTGGGGTTAAGAAGAGGGCAAGAGAGTCTGCAACAGTAGAAACTGAGTCCCATTCCAGAAGGCGCCAGAAAAGCAACAATCTGAGGAGGGTTCTGCAACAACAAGAGTGGTTTTGAGCATGGTGTGATTAGGAAGAAAGGTGTGCTGACTTACATTGTCAACTTAGTAGGATCTAGAATCACTTTAGAGACAAATCTCTGGGCAATTCTATCAGAGTTTTTTAGATTAGGTTATTGGCACTTGGTACTGGACTGAATGAAAGGAAGAATGAATGTGAACTGAGTGTTGTCAGGGGTCTGAAAATCGAGAATAAACCCCACGACTCCGACTCCACTATGATGCAAAAAGGAAAAGATATTTATGTAACTTGGCAAACAAAGCAAATCTAGCAGCTAGCCAGGCTGCAGTCCCTATGGCTGATTCCATCCAGTCAGTCTCTATGCAGTCTCTATGGATGATTCCATCCACAATGGAATCATCAGGAAGTCATGGACATTGCTACCAATCTCATTTTAGAATGACTACCCATCTTATCAAAAGTGTCTTGTATTTTGTGCCAAATCATGAAGAATAAGGTACTTTATAATTATCTGAAAGCTAGTGTCTTTCACCAGAAACATCTTGAAAAGCCCTCAAAGTTACAAGCTAGTTTAAAAATAATTATTAAAATAATTTATAGGCATTTTGTTTTAAAATTAATTAATTTATATGTATGAGTGTTTTGCCTGCATGTGTGAAAATGCACGGCATACATGTAATGTCCATTCAGGTCCCTTGGAACTGGAGTCAGAGTTGATTGTTAGCTTCTGTGTGGGTGCTGGGAACCAAATCTGGGTCCTGTGCAAGAGCAGCCAGTGCTCTTAACCATTTAGTCATCTTTCCAGTCCCAATTTAGATGTTTTTATTCCCTTCAGTAATCAATGAAGAAGGACTGTAGAGATGGCTTAGCAGTTAAAACACTGACTGCTCTTTTGGAGAATCCATGTTCCGTTCCTAGCACCCACACGGTAGCTAACAACCATCCATAACTCTAGTTCCAGAGGATCCAATGCTCTGTTCCGGCCTCCACAGGCATTGCACAAAGTGGGTGCACTTACATACATGCAGGCAAAATGCTTATACACACACAAAAAAATAAATAATAACAAAAATCAATGAATTGGTAAGAAATAGACAGTAAAAACTCATAAATACCCCCTAATCCTGCTATTGACATGGATCTACTGCTAACAGGCACTGGGCTGACAGGAGCAAACATCCAGGGCTGCTTTGATTTTCTAAACTGAGGTCAAATGAAGTGTGCTCTCTGGGGACAAGTAAGTCAGTAGTTTTACAAAACTGAACAAAAATGCAATTATTACTAAGAACTTTGATGCCCAGACTCTCCAAATAACTCTGAAAGGAAGGGAGGAAAGGCAGGTGGGACAAACAGAGGAAGGAAAGAAAGAAGGGGGAGAGGGAGGAAATCAAAAAGCAGGAGTGGGGGGACTAGGAATCCATTTTACATATCAGCAGAAATCTTGACATGGGAAAAGCAGCATTTAAGAATTGTACGAGAGGGCAAGGGTCCCTGCTGACCTGCTTCCTGCTAAAGGCAAAGCTGCTCTCCTAGTGGCTCTAAAGTCTGTTTCTTTTATTTTTTAAGTAGGCGCTTCTGTGGCAATTTGGTTTATTTTAGCTTTGGCTCTGGGACTGTAGCTTGGTGTTACAGTACTTGCCTAGCATGTACAAGAGCTTGGATTTGATCTCCAACACAACAACAAAAGCAAAAATCACAACAAAACAAAAAATCGAAATAGATTTTTGCCTCCAAAGTGTCAAACTGATTTACTTCTGTAAATCTTATTATTGTCCCACATTGCTAGGAAACACTAGGGTCTGATGTAGATGAAGCTTAGTAGCAGGCAGGAAGAGCAGTCTTCAGGAGAGAGGAATGGCTGGTAAAGCAATAAAGAAAAAACTCTTGGATCATCTCAAAAGTATTAGCATCATGATTTTTTTCTTTTGTCCTGTGTATTTGACATAACATTTACATGTGACACATAATGGTGTTATTATTCTTAAAATAATCACGAACATTGCTTGTCCTAATGGAGTGAAGGTAACAGCTAAAGGAAACATGCAGTTTAAACTACCAAAATTTATGTCTATATCTATATTTATATCTAAATATCTACATTGACTATATGGTTCCCTCTGTATTTACAGTTATTTGTACTCTATGAACTATCTTATTTATGTTTTGAGTTCTTAAACAAATGTCTTTTAATTTTAGTTTTTTGACCAGTTTGATTTCATAGCTATAACCTTATGTGGAATGGGTAGCTCTAACTCTAGGAAAGACTGATATTTAATATCTAAACTATCATTAACTCTTATCTGTGGATACTGACTTGATCACTTTTATTATATTGATAGCATACCAGATTTAGTTTGGGAAAGTAAATGAAAATCATATTAAAGAAGAAATTACATAACAACATAGCATTTCTTGAAACAGTCTTTAAATAAGAAAGTCTTCATTCATGTATTAATAGCATTGCTAGAAACAAGAAGTCAGACCTGTTGGAAATCAGAATTTTACTGGCCTTATAGGCATAACTAAATATGACTTTTTATTTTAATGATCAGAAATGGAAACCAAACTCTAGAAAGAGTCACTATAGCATTTATTGTCGATTTCCTTTCATTAGTAAAACATGAATATTGTTTAATTAATTTTTAAATCCTATATAGGATACCTTATGTACTTACTTAATCAAGAAACATGAATAATAAAGGTTGTTACAGATTGATGTCTTTTGGATAAGAAGAGTAAACCCAAATCTTTGGGTTTGTCTAACCAGAATAAAGAGGGTTAAAGTTACTTTGTTAATCTAGTTGGCTGGATCAGTTAATGTGTAGATACATATTTTAACAGACAATTTAAAAACTAGATTTCAAAATTCAAATTATACTGAATAATGAGAAATATGTATATTAAACAAAGAGCAAAAACACTTGAATCTTTTAAACAGGAAAACTAGTTTTAAGTAAGGTAAGGGTTCTGGATAAACAAATAATCACAAAAAACCATGATTAATGAAAGGAAAAAATATTATACTCATTTAAAATTTCATTAAAACCAAGATTAGCCTTATTTTATCACTTATGAATATACCAAATAAAATATTAAATATTAGAAACAAATATCTAATCATAAATGGGTTTAAGAAACAAAAGTGAGAAAAATGTTTAGCTACTTGGGGTATTCCATTGTCGATGTAGTGGAAGATGAGTGCCGTCCATAGTTTTGAAGTCCACATGGATGAATTCTCAAATGAAGTTGGCACATGTTCATTTCCTTAAATTTTGTAGTACAGGAGTAGGTTAGAAGTACCTGGATATAGTCTTTTTCCTTTAGGCAGACTGGAGTCTTTTATGTTATGTCCTTTTTTTTTCCTATCAGTTGATAAGATATATCTTGGAAATAGCAGTTGTCAGTGTGCCCCAGGAGGCTGAAGGGCCATCATGGAAGAGCTACTATTTACAGTTGTATTCTTATTTACTGTTTTTACCTTACCTGCCTGGGTTGTGCCAAGCTTTCATATCTAGTTTAGTTATGTGTACCAGACTGTGGAATGGAACAAGGTCCTGGGAGACCGAAACACTGTGACTGATTTTGGGCGGACTCCTGCAGCCATCTGGGTGGGGCTTCACAGAAAGTGAGGCTCCCAGTGGCCTAGAGAGGACTGTGCCCTGAGCTGGGGGCTTAAGAGGAAATAGAATTCCTGGTGCTCTGGCTAGGACTATGCTCTGGGATGAGGCCTTACTGGGAGGGTCTCAGTATGATTGAATGGTAGAGTTTGGCTTTCTCTGATTGGTCCTAAGGTGGAAACAGGGCAAAAATCAGTGATAGATAAAGCTCTGGCCACTGAAACTGCTTGCCCCAGGTGTTCAAGCAGCCTCTGCATGGTTGTTACAGAGTGCCTGTCTCCTATAGGGAAGACAAGGGGTTAGTCCAGGACCCAACTGGCTCAAGTCTGCCTGCAGCAAACCAGAAGCAGGCCAGGATATCTGACCTTCCTTTGCTTCTCCTTGCCTAGTACCCCAAAGTAGAACCTTGTTCAAACAGTGCCACATATAGGGTCTGAGCAAATGGCTGTACTCCATCCCTGAACTGACAACAGATTAGTTCCATTCATTCTCTGTGGGACTGTCCACTCTCCCTCAAACTTGAGCATAAGATACATAAGTAACCCTATGTTTCATGGTCCTCATTTCCTGGTGGGGGCTCCCAAGGTCATACAGTTGTTTGTGTTTCTGTCTAATCTGTCCTTGTTTGTGGAGGCTTCAGTGATGAAATAGCAGTAAGTAAGGAGAAGATTTCATTCCCTATCCTATGTGTTATTTTCGTCACAATAATTTTTTTAAAGATCTACAGTGACATAAAAAAAATGCACTAAAAAAAAACCAGAAGTAACTATTCAAACTATTCAAGAACAGTTTTTTTTTAATCCCAAAGAAACTGAAACCGTTTTTCTAGTTTGAAAATCATACCCCATGGATTCCACATCTTTTATCTCTCTGCCAATAGAACCATTTTCTGTCCATGGTTTTCCCTGCCTTATTCATGGTTACTCTTCCCCTCTCCCTCTTCACCCTGCAAGTGTCCCCAGATCAAGGCCAATATCAGTGAAGCATTTAGGTGGGTGGCATGGTGACAAGTCAGCTTCCTGTGTACTGATTGCAATTGCCCAGGATGAGTGATTTGCAAAAGCGTATGTAAGACTCTCTCTCTCTCTCTCTCTCTCTCTCTAAAATATTGTACTCAGGACGTACCACTCCAAAATATGATTGCAGGAGCCTAGAAATAATTGTACTCAAATGTACACTGTGGCACACTGGTTATTTCTGCAAAGGCCTGATAAAGGTGCAATGAAAAGTTCCCACTTCACACAGACGTATCTGTTTAGAAGGGTCTTGTTTTGTGAGCATCTCTCTCTGCCAGGACTTTGAAGGAAAGGCATCATTAAACCCCACTCTTCCCCTGTACTCTCATGACTCAGTAAATGAAGACAAGCTCATATATATTCTAGAAATGCCTTGTTTCTTTGGGTGTTCTTCTATGTATGCATATTAATGAGTACTTGTTTGATTTTTTTCATGCTAATCTTCTGTTTGCCAGAACTTTTAGTTATATGCTAAGAAGGAAAAAGAGGTATTTTTCCTCCTATAGTTCATGCATGTGTGTCTGTTACATACTTGTGCATGCCTGTCAGTGAGCTATACTGTATCTCTATGCATATGTTTGTGAATGTATACATGTATTTGTATGTATATATGTATATATATGCTTTGTTACATGCTATAGTCCTCCTTCCCATGGAGGAAATGACCAATTTATCTCACAGTTATAGCCAGTATTTCCTTAAAACCCTGGTGGAACTTGGTCTTTATGTAGTGGGGATAGGGCACTGAAGCCTTCTTTGTTTCTATGCCCTTGTGCCTGAATCAGGATACACCCTACACACTGGAGCCCACTGCCATCCCTCAGTCCCTCCTCTGTCTTGGTAGCCTACAGGGCCATCTGACTGCTGCTTGTGTTCTGGCGGTTTTGCTGACACAGGTTCTGTTACCTTTGATATTGGAAGGTTTCTCTTGAACATCAAAAGCTAATATTGCTCTGGGATCTTGGTATCATTCTTGAGCATATAGGGACTTGGAATTGCTAGTCTTGTTTCCATGGATTCTCTTGCTACACTGTTGGTCACAGTTGTGGATATTGTTGTCAACAGGGCAGTGTGACCTACAGAGACCACCAGCCTATAGCACTGCTGCCCAGCTAGCCTTCAACGCTCCTACAGGGATGTGTATGGATGGTCTCAGCTGTTTGTAGGTTCTCCCAAGAGACCTACAGCCCACTTTTACTGTGAACTTTGTCTTTTTACACTTCTAACCATGCAATTCCAGACATGAATGAGTCATCTGCAGAAGTAACTGTGTGGAGCAAGACAAATCCCTCAAGGACACTTTGGCCTATAGGGTTCCCAAAGGGCTCATGTCCTCTGGAGCACTTGCTTTTACTATGCAAGAATGTGGCAGGACACAGAAGGTCCTCCAGGTTATGAATGCATCAGGCTCACTGTTTGCAAGGGCTTCTCCCTTGAAGACGCACCCTGGGCAGAAAGACCTTATCTTAGCAGCCCAGAGGGACCGTAGCCCAAGAGCTCAGCCTCCAACAAGGATCCCAGGTAGGTCATGAAACAAAAGGGAACCATGGGCATTTTACATAACATGTTTGTGTGTGTGTGTGTGTGTGTGTGTGTGTAGTACTTCACACATGTTAGATAAGTGCTCTACCTCTAAATCATATCCCCAGTTTTTCAATATGGTTCTTTTCTTGAGTCCACAATATCTTCCATAGGGAGTTCAAGGTCTGTTTCCCCAAAGCAACTAAAGTTTTAGTATGTAGGCCAAAGAATAATGTTTATCTAGACTTTACAATACCATGAACATGGTCCTCTTCCAGAGACCTTGGTCCTTTTCCATGGCACAGCAACCTCAGGCAATCAGTGCTGACCATGTGAACCTGTATCCTGACTGGAAGTAGACCTTGGGGCCCTGTGGGCACCACATTTGCTCCTTCTCAGAGTTCTTCAGGAGGCTGATACGTACTTTCAGCAACCCTGACTTGATGGGCTACATGCTGAGGAGCTCAGAAGTTCCAAGGAGATGTAAGATCAACAAAGACATGGACTCTGAAATGAAATCACAAGTGGTCTTGTGTTCCTAGGAGTAATATTACTAAGTTCCATAACAGCTCCCTCTATGGGGCCTCTTCCCCATGATGAGCTGAGCCCTTGCTTTACTACATCCTTGCAGCAGTAGTCTAAGAGATTCACATACTCAAGGATTCTTGTTGATGTGATCTGCTTCAGTGGCTGCTCCCACTGTGATGTGGACCACTCACATGCTCTAGGCCTCAGATGCTATCTGATGACATTCAGCCTTTTGGTTGATTTAAGCTAGCATTTTCTTGTTACATTCTAAAAGGTTTTTAATCTGTTGGTCATAAGATGCTAGGTCAGATACAGAAGTGGACAAGAAATGTCTACTTAGGAGGCTAAAGATGACCCAAGGTAAATTGTAATTAGGCTCTGAACCTGAAATATTCTAATCTCTCCACAGTCATTAGAGTTCTGATCAGTTGATCAGCCTTGCAGAAGGTTCAATTTGAAGATATAGGTCTTTTTCTAGGAACTTTCAGTTGACACTAATTATATCCACAGTTGTGCTTTCTGAAGAGATGAAGGCTCTCTGGTTCCATGAGCTGTGTCTGGACATGCCAGGTATATGCTGCCTCCCATGTGGACAACTGGTTCCTCACGTTAGTGAGCAACATACATGTTCTCAGGTACATGGACACATTTAGGAATGATGGCAGCTCCCATGGTGGCCCCCAGGCCATTTTACATGGAACTACAGAGGACATGATATAGTTTGAAATGGACAGCAAGGACATTTGGTCTGCAGATTCTCCTCAGCCTGGAGGTAATCAGATGGCACAATGCAGTACCCTCACAAGCCCAAGTGTAAAGGTCCGGGGGACAGGTGTCTCCTCTCTAGCTGGGCTGAAATGCTTTCTGATCTGAGAGAAGCCTATGTGTATTTATGGTCCCTCTTGCTCCTTGGGAGTCTGTTGTTCCTTATTTATTTATTTTTGACAGGGTTTCCCTAGTCCCAGCTCTCCTGAAGTTACTATGTGAAACATGCTGGCCTCAATTTCAGAGATCCACCTGCCTCGGCTTCCCAAGGGCTGAGATTAAGGGTGGACCTGTTTTCCTCTAGTAATACTTAAGAGTTGTTTTTAACTGTACATGTGGAGTGTCAGTGCCCTAAGATCAAGGCTCTGAATCTGCTTCATTGTTGTAGCTGAGTGGCTACCACTTTGCCCATGGTCAGGTGGATTTGGTCTCTTCACTGCTTTTCAGAATTAAAAATTTCATATTTTCTTTCCGGTTGTTTTAAATTATGCTTCCTCCTCTTTCCAGGGAATAGAGAAGCTCTCTGCATGCCCAGTGTTAGTGTTTCCTGGACTGGCTTCCTGTGGCTGCTCTTATGAAGGGTTTTGGGGGTAGGAACAAGGGTAGCCCTTCAGGGCTTCTTCCTGCCTTTACAGCCTTGAGGCAGAATTCCTGGCTATGGCTTGCAGCATCTGCTGGCTTCCCTCTTCATGCCTCTGATCTCACCAGCCTCCTCCACGGAGGCCCTGGCAATTGTATTGGCCATAGGGTGATGCTGGATAATCTCATTTCAAACTCCTAACTTGACTACATCTGTGAAATCCCTGAAGTCAAACATTCATAGGTTCTGGAGTTCAGATGCAGATGCCCTGGGATCACCTTTCTATGCCACTTGCATTTTTTTGTTGTTGGATTTTCTGCCTTTTTCTTAATGATTTGCAGGAACTCTGTATATTTTAAACATAATCCTTGTTGTCTGAGATAAAGTAAACATCTCCCTGTGTCAGGGTGAAGGCTTATGAACTAACTGTCCACAGCAGCCTCCAATGAACAGAAAATATTGATGCTGTTGTGTGAGGTTGCCAGAAAGATTTAACTCCCTAAATTGCAACTCTCATGGCTGTTGTAATATGGAGACTGGTCTTGTTTTTATCTAGGTGTTGATTTTTTAAAATATCATTAACTCATTCCTTATGTTTGTGATATCTTCTTTACTATTTAAATCGATTTATTTTTATCTCTTTGCTCCATTTATCTGTGAAAATACTCACATTCTATTGCCAGTATTAAAATGGAAAAAGGGCTTTTATCACTGAAATTTAAAAATACAACAGAAGAGAGGCTCTCATACATAAGCCACATGCCCACCCCTAGCTCCAAGAAGACTCAGATTCTTCATTGCTTTCAGAGGACACAGTTCCATGTAATAGCAGGTGGCTGTCTAGAGACTCATCTTCCTTCATCCCTTTAGGAAGAAGTTACTGCACCTAGCAGGCATTTCTGGTTCCATGTAAATTTTAGGATAATATTTTAAGAACACAACTTGGAACTCTAAAAACAGCATGGAGGAATGAATGAACATAGATGAATGAAGTATTTGACTAAAAAATGTAGAAACAACTCACAGTCACTGAAGTTCCTTGCCCTCATCCTCCACAAAACTGACATTATCAATAGTATGTTACAGATGGTGGAAGGGCCTGTTGTTGAATAGTTGATAGTCATTGTCTTCAGTAGTGTATCCACTACTGCGCTCACCAGACTCCAATGGATAGCTCACCAGACTCCAATGGATAACCCAGGCACACATACGGCCTGGGTTAAATTCAGTGTATCACAAATCAAAATAAATAGACCAGAATATGAGAAAGAGATTTGTAGGTAAGGAGGGGGTATATACAGGGGTGAGAGGTTGTTAAGAGAGGCTGTGGAATGAGAGTAATCAGTATGCATTGTATACATGTATAGAATCATCAGAGAACAAATTTAATTAACAATAACAGAGAAGAAACAAAATATAAACAGAAAAGGATGGAGAAAGAACACAGAATATGCCAGGGATAAGTGAGACTGAGAAATGACCACAGGTAGAACCACAAACTGAAAAGCTGAGTCTTTGAAAAATAAGCATAAGATATACTTTGGGGTTTTGGAGACAATGCAAGAGAAGACAAATATAGAAAATAAGAAGTGATGAAGAGACAGTGACTAGAGAAATATGAAACTGAAAGAATTACAAGCAAGTATCTGCTCTATGCCAGTCACAACACCTGGAGATCTTAGACAACACCTACAACTTTCTAAGAAAATGTGAACCAAGTGGGCCAGAAAAGAAACTAAAATTCTAAGATGACCACTTTGTAAGAAAAAAAAAGTCATGAAAAGTCACCCTCTTCCCAGCACCACTCCATGCTCAGAGCCACAGGCCAGGCCACTTTAGTGAACAGCAACAAGTTTTGTACTGCAGAACCTAAGACCCTCTGAGAGCATTGGAAAAGAAGATATCAAAGTCTGAAAGACTGTTGCAGTCTCACCTGTGAATACCAACCAAGACGCAAGCAAAACAGAGAGCAAGCGCTCAGGAGCAAAGCCCTATAAGAGCACAAAATGACAAAGGATCACAGAGAGGGTTCTGAGACAGGGAATCTATCAGCACAGTGTATCCCATCAATAGTCTCAGAAGATACTATGTGACATCTTTGAATTGCTGTGAAACTATTTTTTAAAATATTTATTAAAACAAAACTGACTTAGATAAATGAACTTTTTTCTGCAATTAAAATATATCTAATATAAATTGTATTTCCATGTTTTCTGGGGCAATACTCTTATTGAAATTAAGAAAATACACTGCTAGTACTATCATATAACATTATTCTGGAGGTATGGGTTTATTTAGATGAAAGAAACAAGATAGAACCTAAAAATCAATAAAAGATGAAATACAAATATCTAGAGGTCCTAAGATGGTATATCTGCATTTTTTTTTTCATGAAGCCGCAATAGAATTCAGTAGAGAAAAAGTATTTTTATTTGACAAGTTATTTCTGGAACAACTACAGATTCATTTGCAAATGAATAACCTCGGATACTTCCCCCATATCATATGCAAAAATTAATCCAAAATGAATCAAAAGCACAAATAAAGTGCTTAGAAAGAACACATGGTGAATCTTTATGACCTCAATTTGTCAATGATGTCTTAGATGTGATATAAGAAACACAAACAAAAGAATTGAACTTCATCAAAATGAACTGTCATGTGAATCAAAGGACATAAGAAAGCGAAAAAGAGAAGTAAAGAAGGAAAAAGTCATCGTGAACAGTACCATAAAAGATCTAGTATTTGGAATTCATTAAAAGATTTTCACAATTAAAAAAGACAAACACTCCCATTAAAACATGGGCAAAGGATTGACTAGCATTTCAACCACCCAATGGTTTTCAGTAAGATGCTCACATAAGGATTTTGCTTAGGATTGCACTGCATCTATATATTGCTTCTGTTAGAATGATCATTTTCACAATATTATTCATTCAATCCATGAGCAACAGAGATCTTTCCATTTTCTGGTGTCCTCCTCAATCTCTGTCTTTAAAGATTTAAAAATTTCATTGTAGAGATCTTTAACGTCTTTGGTCAGATTTATTCTGAGACATAGACATTTTATCTTTTTTGTTGTTGTTTTTTGAAGCTATTGTAAATGGGAGGGTTTCCATGTACTCATTCTTCAATCGCTTGTTATTGGTATATAGAAAGGCTACTGATTTTTGTAGATTAATTTTGTAACCCATCACTTTACTGAAAGTGTTAATCATTTCTAGGAGTTTTCTGGTAGACTTTTTGGTACCTCTTAGATACACTCTCAAATCATCTGCAAAAAAAGGAATAATGTGACCTCTTCTTTTCAAATTGGTACTTCTTTAATTTCCTTCTCTTGTCTTATTGCTCTAGCAAGAGTTTCAAACATTGTATTAAAAAGGAGTGGAGATAGTGAACAGTTTTGTCAGGTTCCTCATTTTAAGGGGAAGGCTTCCAGTTTTTCTCCATTTAGAATGATGTTGACTGTGAGTTTGTTGTATACTGCTTTAATTATCTTGAGATATGTTCCCTCTAGGCCAATTCCCTCTAGGACTTTTAACATAAATGCATATTGAATTTTATGAAAAGCCTTTTCTGCATATATTGAGATGGCCATATGTTTTTTAGTATTTGAGTTGATTTATATCATTTATGACATTTATTGACTTACATATATTGAACCAATCCTGTATCTCTGGAATAAAGGTGACTTGATCATAGTGAAAATTATTTTTGACATGTGCTATGAGGTTTGCAAGTATTTTGTTGAGAATTTTTGCACCTATATTAATTAAGGATATGGATCTATAGTTTTCTTCTTTAGTTGGATCTTTACCTGGTTTTGGTATTAGAGTAATGCTGGATTCATAAGAGGAATTTGGGGATTCTCCCTCTGTTTCTATCTTTTTGAATAATTTAAATAATACTGATTGTAGATCTTCTTTAAATGGCTGGTAGAGTTCTGCTGTAAATACATCAGATCCTGTGCCTTTTTTAGTTGGGAGGTTTTGTATTAATGTTTCAATTTCCTTTTATTTATGAGTCTGTTTAAGCTGTTGATCTCTTCTTGATTTAGCTGTGGTGATTCCCATGATTTTAGAAATACATACATTTCTTTTAGGTTTTCAAATTTAGTAGAGTATAGGTGTTGAAAGTATTCCCCTATAATTTTCTGGATCTTTTGTTGTCTGTTGTGATGTTACCCCTTTCATCTCTAATTTTGTTGATTTGGAGTTGCTCTTTCTTTTGGTTGACTGGGCTAAGGGTCTGTCTATCTTGTTTATCTTTTCGAACAACCAGCTCTTACATTCATTGATTCTTTTTATTGTTTTTTTGTTTCTGTTTCATTAATTTCTTCTCTGAATTTTGTTATTTCTTATTGTCTGCTGGATTTAGGTTTCACTTGTTGTCTTTCAAGATTCTTGAGTTGCAATGTTAGATCATTTATTTGTGCTCTTTCTGATTTTTTTAACATGAGCACTTGTAGCTATAAATTTCCCTTCTAGGACTACTTTTAAAGTGTATCAGAGGTTTTGTTGTGTTGTATTCTCCTTTTCTTTAATTCCAAGAATATTTCTTTTTTAATTTCTTCTTTGACCCATTTGTCATTCAGGAGTGTGTTGTTTTCTCTCCATGAGTTCATGTAGTTACTAAGGTTTCTTCTGGTGTTGATTTTAAGCTTTATTGCATTGTGGTTTGATAGAATGCATGAAATTATTTCAAATTTTTTGTATTTGTTGAGGTTAGTTTTGTGCCCCAGGATATGGTCGATTTTTCAGAAAGTTCCATGGGGTACTTAATAGAAATTATATTCTTTGGCCCCATGACATCCTTTGCAGAATTAGAAAAAAATCCTAAAATTCATATTGGAACACAAAATGTCCTGGATAACCAAAGCAACCCTGAAAACAAAGAGCAATGCAGGGAGATCATTATTATAGCAGATTTAAAACTATATTACAGAACTATGGTCATAAAAACAGCATGGTACTGGCACAAAAATAGACCCACAGAACAATGGAACATAATTGAAGACCCAAACATGAATACACTCAATTTCAGCCACCTGATATTTGACAAAGGGGCCAAGAACACTCACTGGAGGAAAGGCAGCATCTTAAGCAAATGGTGCTGGCAAAACTGGATGTCTACCTGTAGAAGAATGAAACTAGGCCCTTAACTTTCACCTTGTACAAAAGTCAACTCCAACTGGATCAAAGCCCTCAATGTGAAACCTGAAACTTTGAACCTGTTAGAAGAACATATTGACAGTAACCTACAAGATATAAGTGTAGCAAAGGACTTTCTAAATCAGACAGCAGTTGCTCAGGAATTAAGGTCAACAATCAACCAGTGGGACCTCATCAAACTAAAAAGCTTCTGTACAAAAGAAACAACCAAGGAAGTAAAGAGAAAACCCACGGAGTGGATGAAAATTTTCACCAGCAACACATCTGACAGAAGCTTAGCATAAAAAATATGGTTAGTAATTAGGGAAATGCAATTAAAACCACTTTAAGATTTCATCTTACCCCAGTCAGACTGACTAAGATCAAGAGAACAAATGATATCAAATGCTTGACAGGATGTGGGGAAAGAGAAGTGCTCATTTACAGCTGGAAGGGTTATAAACTTGTGCAATACTACAGAAAGCAGTGTGGAGAACTCTTAAAAAATAAAAAAAGAACCTACCATTTGATCTGGTTATACTACTACTTGGCATATACGCAAATGACTCATCCTGTTTCAGAGATACTTATACATCCAGGTTTGTGGCTGCTCTTTTCACAATAGCTAAGAGATGGAAGCAACCTAAGTGTTCCTCAACTGAGGAGTAGATAATGAAAATGTGGTACATTTACACAATGGGGTTCTACTCAGTGGTAAAGAAAGACAAAATCATGAAATTTGCAGGTAAATGGATGGAACTAGAAACTGTTATGCTAAGTGAAGTAACCTAGATTCAGAAAAACAAATGATGTATGTTCTCCCTCATTTGTGGAGCCTACCACCAAATCCTTTTATGTGAGTATGTATTCTGATGTAACTGCAGGAACCAGGACAATGGAAAGGAACCAGGGAGGTAAAAGGGAAAGAAGGAACCTGAGAGAGAAGAACAGTAGGAGACAGGTGTTACCAAGGGAGAAATAGATAAAATGCGGTATTTAAATGGGAGGGGGGAGAGAGTGTTACATAAGGAATTATGAGGATAAAGGGAAAGAAGGAGCTCAAGAGAGGTGGGGCCATAGTAGACTAGTATTATCAAGGGAGAAATGGGGAAAATGGGGACACTTTAAATAGGGAAGGCACAGAGGGAGAGTTAGGGGGAAAGAGAGAGAGAGAGAGAGAGAGAAAGAGAGAGAATAAATAATGCCTAGCTAGTGTAAAACACCAGAATCATATTAGACCAAATACCTAACAACAAATACACATACAATATTTCTACATGAGTCCATTTATGAAGTGGCTGCATAACAAGAAACAATGCCAGACAGGAGAAACCCTCCTTTGAATTGTTGGCCAGCTTGGTCCAAGAGACTCCCAAAATTACATGGGCTATTGCCACAGTCCTTGATTGCCTCCTAGAACTTGAAGGTAAGACCTTATTGCCGAAAACAGGACATACTTCAGACATCTGATTTGGAGCAATGGCGCTGGAACTGACCTGGAAGCCACTTCCCCTGATGGCTAGCTCTCAGAGCTCTGGAGAACACCATGCAAGCTGCTAAGGGAGAACATCAATCGATGGCCCAACACCAGTTTTATGACCAAATAACCACATCAATGACTAGCACAGCCTTTGACACTGATACAGTAGTGACACTTTTATCTTGGGGGCAATCAATGGTTACCTTATTGGACTTAGAGCTCACTCAGTGGGAGGAAACTCATGGGTGGTACAGTAATCATAGCCACATACACATGGCTAAAGAGATCATATGTCTTATAGAAATTCCCAAGGCTGTCACATCCCTAGACTAATGTAACTTCTTACTAAGTACATAATACATATCTTTATATTTACATTCAAATACCCCAGACACCACTCATCAAAGAAGCTTCTTTTACACCAAAAGGAAGCTACTACAGAGTACCACAACAGGTCACACACAGACATTGTCTATGAATTGCCCAAACCTAAGTGGCACATGTACATTGCAACCTCTACACTTAAGATTCAAGCAGTATAGAACAAAGGATAAAGAGGACTCTAATGAATCTCCCAACTCTCATTAATGAAGTCCCCTCATGCAACAGAGGGCTAGGGACACAAAAGATCACAAATGCCTAAAGTATGGAGATTAGGAGCCTGCAGAGTATGTGTCCCTGGACAGGACTCCTAAATTAAGCTTCACTCACCCAGGGCTCAGGGACCACTGAGGAAGACAGGGCAGAATGATTTTAAGAGCCAGGGAGGAGGTACATGACTATATGGAAATATAATCCTACAAGCCCTGGAACCTGCTTATATGAACCTAAATCAAGGGTGTCAGGATGCTCAAGACTCATGTAAACTCAAGCTGGCAAAAACTCAGCATGGAACTGGGGAAATGAGCAGCAGACCCCAATCTTTGCTGAAGAAGCATTGGTAACTTATTATTGTTGGATGAGGAAGAACTAATCTTCTTAAAGCAAGGAACACTGGATAGGCTGACTAGACTTCAGTGGATGAACTTGCATGGAGGAATGTCAGGGACACTAACTTGACACAATCGATCTTAATAAAAATGATAGAGTGTCTGAATTCCAGGGTAGGGGGAAGGTAGGGGAGGGTGCCAATGAGGAAGCGGGTATAAAAGTGATTAAGATTGATTGAAATGTTCTGTATGAAATACACAAAAATTCATTTAAAAGATGGTCACACCACTAGACTTTAGGGAAATGACTGACACTTGACATTCACCAAGATGGGTATACATTTTTGTTTGTCATTTATTTTGAGAATGGTTGCCCTGTGGTTCTTCACTAGTCTGGGCTCTCCATGTAGACAAGGCTGGCATCAGACTTGCAGCAATACTCCTGGCTCTGTTTTCTAATACTGAAGATTCAGGCATGCACCACCACAGTGGGCTCTGCAACAATTTTTACAGATGGGAAATGAAGAGCAGATATGAATATGGAAAAACTGGAGCCCATGGTTGACCGGAAGCAATGCTGGTAAAGTGGGAAACGCTACAGATGCCGTGGATAACAGTTTGGTGGATAGCCAATAAGTTAAACATAGACTCACCATATGATCTTAAAAGGCCACTTTATGTTTCATTGGCCCCCAAACCACAAACTGGTGTTTTAATGAAAATGTTTACATGCACATTCAGGGCAGCATTGCTTTCATACCTAAATGGTGGAAACAGTCCAAATATCTGTCAACTGAGAAATGGAATAAAGTGTCCATTCATGCAGTAGAATTATTCAGCCACAAAAAGGAGTGGAGCGGTATGGATACACCCCACAGCACAGGTGTAAATCACTGTCATAAACGAGAAAAGCCAGATTACAGAGCCACCCTCCATGTAGTTCCACTTACATGATATGTCCTGAATAAGCAAATCCAGAGAGAAGAAGGTAGACTGGTGATTACCAGGAGACCTAGGAAGTAAGATCAGGGAGTGACTGCTGATGGGCACAGATGGAACGTTTTAGAATTATAGAGGAAAGATGCAATACTGCAAATGAGCTAGGTGCCAGTGATACTCAAGTTTACATTATGTGCCTTTCAAAACAAACAACAATACGAAGACAAAGGCATATGACATATCTGGACAACCTGACAGAATCAACTGAAAAGCCACCTTGAGCAAACAACTTGTGGGGCTCTGCAGTAGAAAATCAAGGTTCCTCTTTCTGGATAGCTGACTAGTCTGCAGGGAAATGCTACAAAAAGTTGCACCTATGACACTCATGAAAGAACTCTTATCTTCATGGTAAGCAAGCCCTCCCTCCATCCCCCAGGAGCCAGGAGTAGAAGCTCCTGGCAGCTTTCAGGATTTTGAGATCACAAGACAGAAAGCAAAGGACCAGGAGGGGTGGGAAGACCATTGGTTAGTCAGTGTTCTGGACATAGGTGACAGAGCTGAGGAGAATTCCATCAAGTTGTAACAATGACAACAAAAAAACATAATGTACAGGAAATTGGCAACAGAAGTGCACGTAGTGCTTGGGGACATGAGAGAAGAGAGGTTAGAGTTAGGTTCCCTGATTTTCACCACCAGACCCAAAGAGAATGAAGACAGTCATTCATTAAGAGAAGAGACTACAGAGGAAGAAGGAGCATCCAGAGGCCTGAGCCCAACACCCCCCCACTGCCCACCCTTCACCTCCCCCTGTAGCCACTCCCACTGTTTCCTGACTTGCCAGTCTGTCTCCCCATCCTTCAGTGTTTCCTGTAAGTGAGGAATATAGTCACAGATGAAAGTGCCTGATTTCACCCAGAACAATTCTCTGGAGGTTCATTCAGCTGTCCCCTTCATCAGGGAGCAATATTCTGTCATTGTTTAAACCTGCATCATTGAGGGACACTTGTCTCTGCTTCTGACCCTCAAAAATAAAGCTACAGTTAACACAGTGAATAGGTTATGTGTGGGCGTGAGTCCTCCCACATGCTAAATATACAATGTACCACTGAGATATACCCAACCCTCATATTTTTGCCTTTTTGTACATTATAATCTTTATCTCAGTAGAAACCTTACAAATGTTCTTGATTTCTATTCTGTGTTCTGTGATTTCAGCTTAAATTCTTCAGATCAGTTTTTTTGCTTTGCACATTCTGATTTGAAGCGAAAGTTGATATTTGACATTCATACGTTACAATGATAACCTGGATCTACACTTCGTTTAATGACTGCTGAACCCTGCACTGTCCCCAGTATGGAACCCCATTCATCAAATGATCAATAGATGCTGATGGAATTGAATTCACAAATCTGTTTGATTGGAGTCTCTCCTCTGTAAGGTTGGAAAGATGCACCAGTGTCATTCCCTTTCTACAAAAGAAAGCAAGGGAGAGTTGAAGCTGTCATCTGACATCAGAACACAGCTTACTGGCTGAGTTAGGACCAACCCCATCCATTTTGACAGGAAGAGATTCCAAATATGTCACTTCTAAAACATGCAACTTTGACATAGTGGTAATTTTGATCTAAAGTAAACTGAGAACTAACCGATGTTGAACAAACTCTACCTCTACCTCAATTGCTTTAATTGCCTTTGTACATGTGTATACAGGAAATTTTGCCAACAAACGTATCCAGAGTTGCTCCCAGAAAACTTCAGCTGGGAGATTTCTTTTGCATACCACAGCCACCTTCACTCCAGGGACAATTTCTTACTGTCCTCCTCAGAGCACCTCCCCACAACCCCCAGTAGCCCATACTCTGTAGCTCTGAATTCCACTCATGTCCTGTTTTTTGGACTCTCACACATATGTGATAACTGAAATGGTTTTGTCCTGTTGCTCTCATTCTAAACTGAATTCATAGACCAGCCTAAGAACCTCGGATGGTTTCTATGTTATTCCCATCCTAGCTGCTTCTTTCAGTGCCTAAATTGGAGAAGAGTCCTAAGGCTGTATGTGGCTAGTCAAATGGTTTAGCCTCACTGACGCAGGACAAGGTGCCTGATCCCTATTCTACTACACAGCAACTGAAGGGAGAGCTACACTCCATGCGACAAACAAGCATCCAAATTGCTCAGCAACAGCAGGGTACCAGACTTCAGGGATCCCAATCCTGCCTGGGGTACAGTGGCTCCTCTTTGGTCTCTGCCTGGTTGTTTTTCTGTACAATTAAGTTCATTTAAACATAGAGCTTCATGGCCAAATAACCAATTTGAAAACCACTGAGCTAGTGCGACCTCCTCATCTCTTCCGGGAGCCCATAGGGAACATGTTTATTCTAGGTCACAGAACTAGTTGTTTGGCAGAGCCAAAATCAGTCTCTAAGGCATTAATCATGTCATCTAGTCCTACAACTCCTTCTCAAACCCAAAGACCCAGCACCAGACCTCTGGGATCACGCATAGTCACTTTATATCTTCTAGTCCTAAGTGTCTCCCACACCACCTAGCAGCCTATGCCTACTGACAGAGGTCACCAGGGTCAAGCTGCCTGCATCCAGAGCCCTGTAGTCATAAAATTATAATCTTTGGAAGACCAGAATGGCATCCATTATGCCAAGACAGCAAACCTATAAAGGAGATGGAAGCACTTAGGGAAATCAAAGGACAAGATAAACCTAAAGCAAACAATAAAAGACAGCACTCAACTAACATTCCCATTGTATCCAAAACACAAACAACAAGAGAAAACCATTAAACCCTCCCAGCATTCTAAGGTGTAGAGGAAAAGAAAATACATGGGATAGTTCTCAGTGCAGAATACAGATAAATGATCAAGTAGGGACCACAAAGTCTACCTCTATCCCCTGACACTCTCTCATGTCCATGGAAATACAGGAGCCAATCTTCCTGATTGGTGATTTTACCTTGGTCTTATTCTCTGGTACAGTTTGAACAACTACAATATGGTTTGCATATCTCCCACATCTTCTTTGAAACCACTAGTGATACACATGAGTTTTTCTAAGATCTGTTCTCATTTTAGTGTTGTTCCTTGGAGGATATAAACCGGTGTTCTACACAATAATAGAAATACCAATCCAAGATGTTCTGAGTCACTAACAAATTCAAAATTCTTACTTTTTATTCCCAAAGCACAGTATCCCATGAGAGACTGTATATGTTATTTAAACAAAACAAAATTAAGTACTTTTTAAAACTGGGTTAGAACATTAACACAGTACTCCCCATCACAAAACAGGCAGGGGATCTGCAATGGTAAGCTTTGGAGAGGGAGAAAGCACATTCTTGATCATGGTATATCTCCTATGCTTTTTGAAAAATGATTGAAGAATCATTGTACAAAATAAGAAAATTCAATAAAATACACAGAAGAACATTTTAAAAACATGACAGTATCATAAGTAACCAGGAAGAACATTTGCACATATTTTTCCAATGTTTATATACATAACTGAGAGTAAACTCTCTACAGTTTTATATACTACATTTGAAAATGCATAGGTTTTTGGACTGGGGATGTAGTTCATCTGGTAGAGTGCTTTCTCATGATGTATGAAGCCCTGGTTTTGATCCCTAGCTTGGCATAATGCTATGTGTGGTAATACAGATCTATAATCTCAGTAGTCATGCGTGCATGTGTATGCACACACACACACACACACACTGATTAATAATAAATAAAAATTTAAAAAAGAAAACTGGGTTCCCATATGCCTCTTCTCTCTTCCTAGTCTCAAACTGTTAATGTCTTACACTTGTGTGATCCATTTGTCAAAACTGCTGTCAGTACTGATACATTATTGTTAACTGAGGTCCCTACCTGAATAAGCTCTTGCTGTTGCACAGGCTATGGTTTGCACAAATATGTGATATGTATCCATCATGATAGGATTATACAGAGGAAACTGATGAGCCCCAAAACCCTCTCTACTCATCCTTCATCCCCCAAACCCTGAAAGATCACTGCTCTCTTTACTGTCTCCACAGTTTTACCTTTACCAGAATGTCATGTGGTTGGAATAATACAATGTACAGACTTCCAGACTGCCTTCTTTTACTTCACAGTATGCATTCAAAGTCCCTCTATGCTTTTTCATAGCTGCATAGTTCATTTGTCCTGCTCATCCTTCCCATCTTCCAATTCCTCTTCTTCTTCTGCCTTGTCCTCTTCTTCCTTCTTTCCTTCTTTTCTTTGAGTAAAACGTGTTACTAAAAAAAAAGAGCAGTAAAAGTTATCTTTTAAATATCTTTGGTGTAGACTCTAGGGGAACCACGATGGCCATGGCGTGCCTCATTAAGTTAAGGTTCTCTGGTCCTCATTGTGTTTTGATGGTGTCTCTCATGGACAGCATCATAATCTCTACAGTAGAAGTTTTAGAAGCCCTTCTCTGTGTACCACCTGATTTCTGCAGTCTCCTTATGCACTTGATTATAGCAATAGCAACAGCAGACAGACTTCTGTTTCAGGCGACCACATTCAGAACAAATATCCATATTATTCTTAACTTTAACAAGTTTTTGAGAGTATTGTCTCCTATAACAATTAAATCTAATGCTGTGTCTGTTTTTAGAGAGATACTATGCACAAGGTACTATTTAAAAGGCTGTGACCCTCTTCATTTCCATTAGCATATTTGGTAGTTCTATGACGGAGTCTTGGGTACCTGGGAAAATCTGGCTAGCTCTGCAGAACTTTCCACTGCAGTAGCTCTCAACATTTTCAGAACAGTTCCTGCCTAGGAACCTCCTCTAATTTCTCTTTAGCACTGAATAGTAGCTTATGGCCAGAGTGTACCACAGTTTATTCATTGGTTCACCTACTGAATGACATCTTGGCTATTTCTGAAGTTTGCGGTTATAAAATAGCTACTGTAAATATCTGTATGTAGGTAATGTGTATGCACATATCTTCACTTTATTTGGGAAGAATACCAAGAGTCCCAGATGCTGGATTGCCTGGAAAGAGGATATTTCATTTTCTAAGGAAATGCCAAACTGCCTCTACCGATGCCCATCCCTACCCGCAATGACTGAGAGCTCTTCTTGCTCCATATTTACTCCAGCGCTTGGTATTGTTGTTGTTCTGGATTTGGGCTATTCTAACAACTATGTGTAGCATCTGAGTTAATCTAAAGTTCCCTGAAGACATGTCTTTTCCTTTTTAGAAAATTTGCTTTTACATTATTTATTACCTATTGGCTAAGCTGATTGACTAGTAAGCCTGTTGTGCCCAGGTTATAGAATCCTCTCAAAAGACCACCAGGGAGGTCAAATCTGATGCAAGAACAAAGGGTCTTTATTTACAAGCTCGAGCTCGGTCCACAGTCTGACACACCGACGCAGCGGGTGATAAGACAGTGGCCCCGAATGGAGGGTGAGGTGATGTTTTATAGGGTTAAAACAAAGAGAGGAGGGACAAGGGTTGGGATTGGTTAAGGAAACCCACTGGCACGAAAAAGCATCTTATTCATATTAAGGTAACAGGGCCTGTGGAATGTGCTTACCAGAGTATGCTTCAAGGTCTCGGGCTTATTTGAGTTTCTGATTCATGTCTTGGTCATCCTGACCAGACTCTATGTTTTCCCTTTAAGCCATGACAAAACCACCTGATATCTGAAGGCCACGTCCTTGCAAATGTTTAACTAGGGGGGTGGGAAAGAGTTTCTGAAGCCAGGAAGCCAAGCTTATGTGGCTGAGGCTTTTTCTAACAAGATGGAGTCAGATATTATTTCCAAATCAGGGGAAATAATATCAGTGGCTTCTCAAAACAGGATTCCCTTAAGATGGGAAAATAATATACAGACCCTTAACTACTGGAATCAATGACACTGTGGCAAGGTTAATTTGCATGTTAAATCCATATTGAAAATTGCCTCAAAGATTAAAAATCAGTTTTTCACAACAATTGGTCAACGCCAGTCTATTTAGTCCCAGACCTAGAAATCTAATTGTAATAGGTAAATATTTAATTACAGGTCACTTTATTTTATGAAGTAAAAGCTATAATTTAACATTTATTTTACTGGAAAAAATAGAATTAAATTATGATACTGTGGTAATTGAGTGAGTCATAGAGAAAGATTTTATTTTATTTTTTTGCAGTGCTAGGGATTGAACTCAGGGCCTTGTGCATGCTAGGGAAAGCGATCTTCCACTGGTTTAAAAATTTTATTTTATGACAAGGTCTCATTGTGGAGCCTAGTGTGGCTTTAAACTTGCCATCCTGCTCCTTCAACTTCCCAAACAACTAAAACTACAGGCTTGTGTCAACACACTTAGATAATTCTTTTTGTTTTGTTTTTGTTTTCATTTATAATACATGTTTTTATCGAATTTTTGTGATTTTCATACAATATAAATTAATAATATTTAGAGTCTCTCCTCTTTCTGCACCTCCACCCTCTGCCCCCCACACAATTTAATGCACTCTCATATATAATAAGGCCTATAGAGTCTGATTTGTGTTTCTAAAGGTCCTTCATGAGGGTCTATCCACTGGGCCACCAAGAGTCCCATCCTTATAAGACACTGTCCCCCTCCCAGCAGCCATCAATTGCCAAGAATTTCTTAGGATTTCTTACTCACTTCCCCATGCCTATGCTGGGATTTTGTCTGTATAGAACTATAGACTGTATAGAACCAGTGCACGCTGTCACCATTCATATATGTTAGTATGGGTAACTAACCAGCTGTCTGAAAAACTCTCCCTGTAGACATTTAACCCTTCTGGCTCTTAACAATCTTTCTGCCTCCTCTTCTTCAATGATCCCTGAATCCTGGGAGACAGATCATTGAAATAGGTGTTGGATTCAGGGATAAGGACTCTGCATATTGGACACTTGTGGACTTCTGTGTTGATCATCCTTTGCTGTCTTCCCCAAATGATTGAAGGTCTGAGACAATATGTTGTAATGTATAAAAGGTGAACTATTAACCTTGTTCTAATAGAGACATCCTTTCCACTTACTAGACCTAAATAGGATTACAACACGGAAGCAGGTAGGAAGAGCCTCCTGGTTTATCGCCAGACTCTGCTGGCAGGTCTCAGAGCAGCTGCAAGACGGCCCACAAATTTGGCTAAGGTTTATGATGTTAGACAGGGAAAAGAGGAAAGCCCAGCAGCCTTTTTAGAGAGGTTACAAGATGCATTCAGGAGATATACACATTATGATCCGGAAGCACCTAGTAGTGCAGCAGCAGTTACTTTGGCCTTTATCAATCAGTCAGCCCCAGACATAAAAAGGAAGTTACAGAAATTAGAAAGATTAGGTGAGAAGAGCATCAGGGACTTAATTGAGGTGGCAGAGAAAGTGTATAATGGAAGAGAAAGTGTAGAGGAGAGAGTCTCTTGCCCTCCAAGGTCAACTAAGTTCCAGGGGACAAGATAACCAGCACCACTGGACAGGTGTCACTCATGCATTCATATGATGAATGAAATCTTTGCAAATTGTGTTTACTCATATTCATTTACCGAAGTTAAAATATTTATTTTCATTTAATCTCCAATTTTCATTTAAAATGAGATGACAATGAATTAAATCTGAGAACAAATAAGCCTTTGTAGTACATCAACACAGTCAATGCATTACTTAGAGAATGAATAAGGAACCTCATTATATAGGCAAAGTGTGTTTGAAGTGTAAGATATTCCCCAGATGAAAGAGCACTTTTATTAGGCAGGCAAAAACAAACAAAAAACAAAAACAAAACACAACCACAAGATAGAAGTTAGATGTGTTAGTCATCTTATGAGGGAAGACTTGTTTAAGCTACATAATGCATAATGGGTTGAGTTACATACATGTGGACAAAACTAAACAGTTTCAAAATGGATAATATTCATGAGACATGATCAAAGGAAATGTTTTTTAAAAAGGAAAAATATGCAAAATTACATGAGTAAGTTATACAATTCTGGTCAAGGGGCTGCAGTGATGTCTCAGTGCTTAAGAGCACTAGCTGCTCTTGCAGAGGACTTAGGTTTGATTCCCAGCACTCACATGATGGCTAACAACCATCCATAACTCCAGTTCCAGGGGAATAATCTGATATCCTCTTCTGACCTTGATGGGTGTTGCCTGACACTGGTGCACCTAAATACATGCAGGCAATAAACGCATAGACAAAGAATTTTCAAAAAAAAAACAAAACAAAACAAAATATTTTTGAAAAATCTTGTCAGAACCAATGAATATTTAGTTCTTAATGAGTTAGGCAAAGTGTGTTTGAAGTGTAAGATATACATTCTGGGTTGCACTTAGCACTAATGTTGCCTGGACACAGACATTAAGTTGTCTTCTCAGTCTCTGGTACTAAAATTTTTATCTTGCCCATCCCTGTAGCCAGCATTCCTTAAGGTTCTGCATTTATTTCTTACAAAAACATATCATGAGCTCATTATAGAAGGAAAAATAACCCAACAATGACATAAGTGCTTAATATGGGAAATCAAAAACTGCTCTTTCTGTGGCAGGAGTGAAACAGATTGATCTGTTGTCAGTAGCAGATAGCCCAGGAAATGCTCTACCATGGTGGTGGTTAACATGGCTCAGTGCTGCTAATGGATGGAACTGCAGCATCCTGTCCTCCACATTGTGTGTCCACAAACCTTTATCCAAGTTTTGTAACACTGACTAAGACTTAAGGGTGTCTTTCATTGGCCACCTCATTATACAATGTTCCCTTGGCAGCATGAACTACTGAGTGAGTGTTTACAGTTCACATCCACCTTGATGACCTGCATGTTCTCCACCAGGGCTGTCACGAACATCTTAATTTGTTCATTTAAAGTCCCTGCTCATGTAGGATAATCTGTCTATATTTGCCTCTGTGAATCTCTCCTTGGGCAAAGCAGAAAATGTAACACATCTTCCTTAACAAGTTATGGCTTTCATCTGGCCCAGCAGTTCTCCTCATAAGAAAATACAAACTCAATATCTATGTGTATGCACAACCCTGCACACACAGGAGGCCAAGCATCCACACAAACACAAGAGTCATCACACCAAGTACCCAATGCCCCACAGAAACATCTGAAAAACCAGTAAAATTCTCAGAGCCCGCCAATTTTACTAGGAGGTTTGAATCAGCAGAAGCTTGCTTCACCTAAGGAAAGGTATGTGAAGGTATAAACCTGAGGAATTTTTACTTATTGAACTCACAGAGACAGAAAATAGGATATGGTGCCAAAGCCCGTGTGGGGATCTGGTTACTGAGCAAGGCAAGCAACTCCTGATACCCTAAAGGGATGGCAGGTGTCTGACCTGCTCTGCCTGTGTGATAACCTGGCCCCAGGAAGCTACTGTAGATATGAATCTTCCTTTCCCCCACCCCAGACCAGAACCAGGTTTTTGGGTTTTGTTTCCTCGTTCCTGAACTTCCACAACCTTCCCGCCTTCTGTAACGGTCAGAGAGGCTTCCCTATATAAGCCCCTGCATTGGCTCTAATAACCGAACTACCCACCGACGTAGTCTCCCGGGAGGGAACTCCTCCCGCCGCACTCTGAGCCACCTGAGGTCCCGTTCCATCGTCCTCCATTCTCTGGCATGGCTGGAGCACAACAGCCATGCTGGAGATGGAGACGCACCCACAAATGGCGCCCAACGTGAGTGGATAGAGACCAACAATGGCGATTGAACAAGGGACACTCCAGGACGCGCTGAAGAAGGTGAGTGCTCCCCACGAGGGACATCGGCTTCGGCCCCACCATCCCACCCTGAGGACAGGCACGGTTTCTTTCTAACTTCGGTCTTTTCTATCAAGCTGCAGGTGAGGACTGAGCTCAGTCCTCAAACCTCAGGCACCTGTAAGCACCAAACATATGTAAAAATGGCTAGCCTAGAGTTTTCATGTCTATTTTTGGTTCCTGTGTCAGATCCTGTTTCTGTGACTTGGCAATAATCCAGCTTGTGTTACTGTCTGTGTCTGTTTTGGTTTTGTCTTAAGCATTGTGATTGCTTAGTCGTGGGCCAGAGTGAGTCCAAAAATGTCAAAATGTCGCTACTTTTAAATGTATAGTGACTAACTTTTCTAAATGCCTTTATCTACCTTGTTATCTAAAAATGTAATTACCTCTCTACAGAAAAAAAAAAAGATTTTAAAAGTTACTTCTTACCTTAGACCTTTACTCCACCATGCTTCTCTTCATGGATAGGAGAAAAGAGCCCTTAGAGGGCCTTAGAGGGAGAGAAGAATGGGGTGTTTGTATTTGGAAAGGTGAGAAAGTCCTGGAGATGGTAGTGGTGGATGGTGGTGACAGCTGCAGTTATGTGACTATATGCAATGCCACAGAACTGTGCACATCAGCAAGCTAAGGTGGTCTGAAGACACATGGGAAAAACAGGCTCACAAACTCAATTCCTTTTCCATGGCTCTCACAACAGTCTTTGGATGACAGGTGTGCATGTTTTCCTCACACATCAAATATATAACCAGTTATCTGTAGTCAGCAGCTGGGTACCCTTCAAGTCAATCCATTTTGATTCTTCCATGAGGTATTGTCAGACTCCACAGATCAGGGATAAGTCCCTAAAATGACTCCCATTGGCCATGCTACTTCAGCAGTGACTTGCTGATATCTTTGCTTCTGGCCTGCCACTCCCAGGGATTACAGAGTCTGTTCTATACCTTCTACTGTCCTCAAAGCATCGATATATTCCTGAGGTGGCCCCCATCAGTCAAGCAGGCATGCCACTCCATCCCACTTACACATGGGTTGCCACCCTGGTATTTGCCCCATCTGCTTAGGTGAATATCAACTTAGTTACATATTTTACCATAAACCGTACTATCTCTGCAATGGCCGCCACACAGTCTTATGGCTATAGTCCACCATGTCAAAATTTCCTCTGCCCACACTCTTTCCTTCAGTGGTCCCCATATTAGTGACTGCCACATAAGTCCTTTTCCCAGAAGCATTCCCTGTTTTTGTCAGCCAATCCTTCCAACTATGCCATTCTGTCTTATGAATTCTCCTCTTGCAGTGAGGCCTGGCATTCATCCCCACCCTACCCCCAGGTTTGAACCAGTTAAATTAACAGAGAATACTCTCTGATTAAAGAAATCAGTTTATTCCAGGTTAATTACAAAGGATTCATCCCGGGGAGAAGGACAGAAATTTTGTATGAGGGAGCCAGCATTTTGATTAGAAATCCTGTGAACCTCCAGTACACACACCTAATATCCAGACCTGTGGTGCCACTTGTGTTTCTCCTTCCCAGCTTTCACTGCTTTCCACTAGACCCTCTCTATTAAGTCACTGGTTGACTGACTGTCAATAACATTCTTGGAGGCATGTCCCTCAAGACAGAGAGAAAACTCTGTAAATCTACCCTACACTACCACAACTGACTTTGCTCTTTTGGCAAGTGGTTATCAGGTACAACACTGAAGACACTGTTGTAGCTGAAAAAACAGTTCTTCTGCCCCAACCCCCAGCCTCTAGGGACCAAATCTGCTCACTCACTTGCTTTTTGGTATGAATTTACAGACTCAGTCAAGGCTTTATTTCATACTGGTAGTGAACCTAGTACACTAAGGTTCTACTAGGGGGATAATGATTCATTCCTCCAATGGCTCACAGAAGTTCAGGTACCTTACACTATTACTCTGATTCATAGGATACCAGGAACAGAAAGGTGGTTGACTCCACAGGCCGCTAACAAATGTCATTTGTTCTCTTAATCTTAGCCATTATGATGGGTTGGGTAAAATCTTAAAGTAATTTTTATTTTAATTTCCCTATTTATTAAGATTGTTGAAAACTTTTAAAGGTAGTTTTAGCCATTATTATTTCTTCCTTTGAGAACTCTGTGCAGATCCATAGCCCATTTTTAATTGGGTTATCTGTGTTTTTGTTTTTTGAATTCTTTGTATATTCTGAATATTAATCTTCTTTCAGATAAATAGCTGATGAAGATTTTCTCCTACTCTGAAGGCATCCTCTTTACTCAATTGATTGTTTCATTTGCCATACAGAAGACTTTTAGTTTAATGAGGTCTCAATAGTTGTTTGTTGTCCTTAATTCCTGAGCATCTGATGTCTGATTTAGAAAGCCCTTCTCTGAACCCATGTCTTATAGTGCATTACCTATGTGTTCTTCTGTTTCAGCATTTCAAGCTTCATATTGAGGTATTTGATCCATTTGGGGTTGACTTTTGTGCAGAGTGATAGGCATGAGTCTAATTTCATTCTTCTACACATGGAGATCCAATTTGCCAGTACCATTTGTTTAAGATGTTGTCTTACCTCCAGTGTATGTTCTTGGCACCTATGTCAAATATCAGGTGGCTGCAATTTCATACATTCATTTTTGGATCTTCTGTTTTGTTCTGGTGATCCACAAGCCTGTCTTTGTGCAAATACAATGCTGTTTTTTGTAGGACGATAGCTCTGTCTGATATGATCATCCCTTGACATTCATTGTTGCACTCAAGATTGCTTTGGGTATCTGGGGTCTTTTGTGTTTCAATATGAATTTTAGCATTGATTTTTCTGTTTCTGGGAAGAATGTAATAGAAAATTTGATTGAAAGTGCATTGAATCTTTGAATTGCCTTTGGTTAGATGGCAATTTTCACTATATTGATTCTAATAAACCATGACTCTGGGAAGTCTTTCTATGTCTTTGTGTCTTCCTCAATCTCTTTCTTCAAAGATTTAAAGTTTTAATTTAATAGGTCTTTAATGTCTTTGGCTAGGTTATTAGGTTATCAGATATTTTTTGAAGCTATTGTGAATGGAAGCGTTTCCCTGAACTCTTTCTTATTGTTTGTTACTTGTATACAAAAAGGCTACTGAATTTTTCGATTGACTTTTTAACCTGCCACTTTGCTGAAGGTGTTGATCATTTCTACAAGTTTTCTGGTGGAATTTCTGGGATCTCTTATGTGTCATCTCATATCATCTGCAAATAAGGATAATTTGAACTCTTCTTTTCCGAATAGCACCCCTTTAATTTCCTTCACTTGTCTTATTGCTCTAACTAGAGTTTCAAGCACTATATTGAAAAGGAGTCTGATTCCATCCTTGTCTGGATCCCGATTTTAATGGGAATGCTTTAAGTTTTTCTCCATTTTGAACAATGTTGGCTGTGGGTTTGTTGCATATAGAAACATATTGAGGTATGTTCCATCCAGTCCAACTCCCTGTAGAATTTTTTTATCATTAATGCATGTTGGATTTTGTCAAAGGTCTTTTCTGCATCTATTGAGATAATTATGTGAATTTTGTCTTTAAATCCATTTATATAATTTGTTATACTTATTGACTTATATATACTGGACCATTCTTGCATCTCTGGAATAAAGCCTACTTGATCACAATGGATGATCTCTTTGATGTGTTTCTGTATGCAATTTGTGAGTATTTTTATTGAGTTTTTGCACATTTTATACAATAGTTCTTAATCAAATTTAGACTCCCCTGACCCATTGATGTCCCCACATAGCCCCCCACCAGCCCTCATGCATTCTGTCATATATGTTTAGTCTGGTCAAGCATTTGTATCTAGATGTTCTTTGGTTCAAGTTCAATTTGTGAGTATTTTGTTGAGAATTTTTGCATCTATGTTCATTAAGGATATGGGCCCATAGTTTTCTTTTTTGTTGTGTCTTTTCCTGATTTTGGTATTAGAGTAATACTGGTATCATAGAAAGAATTTGGAAATTTCCTTTCTCTTTTGGAATAACTTAAGTAGTATTGTTTGTAGTTCTTCTTTGAAGGTCTGGTAAAATTCCTTGAGTCTATCTGGGCCTGAGCTTTTGTTAGTCAGGAGGCTTTGTATTTTGTTTTGATTTTATTATTTGTTATGGGTTCGTTTAAGTTATTGATCTCTTTTAGGTTTAACCTTAGTGATTTCCATATATTTAGAAATTCATCCATTTCTTCTGCATTTTCAATTTAGTAGAGTAAAAGGTTATACACTATCCCATTATAATGTTGGATCTTTTTCTTGTCTGTTGTAATGTTTCCCCTTTCATCTCTGATTTAGTGATCTGGATTTGCTCTTTCTTTCTTTTGGTTAACTGGACTAAGGGTCTGGCTATCTTGTTTAACTTTTCAAAGAACCAGTTCTTATTAATTGAGTCTTTGTGTTGTTTTCTTTGTTTTTATTTCATTAATTTCTGCTCTGATTTTTGTTATTTCTTCTTGTCTGCTGGGTTTCAGTTTGGTTTGTTCTTACCTTTCCAGATTTCTTGAGTTATGTCTTTAAGTTACTTCTTTTTGCTCTTTCTGATTTCTAAAAGTAGGAACTTATAGCTATAAACTTCCCTCCTAGGACTGCTTTTAATGTGTCCCAGAGATTTTGTTGTATTGTAGTATCATTTTCATGTAGTTCCAGGAATTCTTTCATTTATTTCTTGATTTCTTCTTTGACCCATTCATTTTTCACGAGTGTGTTGTTTAATCTCCATGAGTTTGTGTTGTTACTAGAGCTTCTTTTTCTGTTGATTTTAAGCTTTATTGCACTGTGGTCTGATAAAATGTTTGGAATTATTTCAATTTTTTGTATTTGTTGAGGCTTGTTTTGTGCTACAGTTTGTGGTTAATTTTAGAGAAGCCTCCATGGGCTGCTAAGTAGAATGTGTGTTCTTTGGTGATTAGGTAAAATATTCTGTAGATATCTGTTAGGTACATTTGATGTATGACATCATTTAATTCAGATATTTCGCCATTTATTCTTTGTCCAGATGACCTGTGTATTGGAGACAGTGAGGTAGTAAAGTCACCTAATATTACTGAGTTGGGGTTAATCTATGTCTTGAAGTTCTGTAATATTCTATTTTTTATGAAATTGGGTTCATCCGAGTTTAGTGCATGTTTATGACTGATCAATAGTTCCTTTGATTGGAATGAAGTGACCTCTTTTGTATCTTCTTATTCATTTTAATTTGAAGTCTAATTCATCATATATTAGAATTACAACAAATGTTTGTTTCTTAATGTCATTTTCTTGCAATATTTTTTCTCATCCTTTCACCCTAAGGTAGTACCTATCATTGAAGGTAAAATGAGTTTCTTGTTGACAACAGAAAGATAAATTTTGTTTCTTAATTCATCCAATTAGTCTATGTCTTTTGATTGGGAATTGAAGCCACTGATATTTAATATTCTTGTTAAAAGATATGTATTCGTTGCTGACATTTTAATTTTGGTTTGCCTTGGCCCTGTTTTGTGCTTCTGTAATTATACCTTCATCTGTTTTCTTTCCTTAGTCTCTTGGGTATGGTCATTCCTTGCTTCAGTCCCTTGTATTGCTTTGAGTATTCTTTCCACTGGTTTTGTGGGCATGAATTCTTTAAGCCTATTCATATCATGAAAGATTTTTCTTTCCCCTTCAACTATGATGGGCACTTTTTCTGGGCAAAGTACTCTGCACTGGCATTTACGATCATTTAAAACTTGGAGTACTTTGCTCCAGGATCTTTTGACTTTTATGGTTGGCATTAAAAGTCAGCTGTAAATCTGATAGGTTTTCCTTTATATGTAACTTGCTTTTCTCTTGCAGTTTTCAGTATTCTCTGTTTTGTGCATTTAGTGTTTTTACTATGATATGCCTTGTGGAGTTTCTATTCTGGTGCTGTGTGGTGTTCTGTGTGCTTCTTGTATCTGTATGGGTATGTCTTTTCTTAATTTAGGGAAATTTCCTATTGAAGATCTGGTCAATGTTATTGACCTGAGATTCTTCTTCCTCTATGCCTATGATACATAAATTTGGTCTTTTCATGGTGTCCCCCCACTTCCTGTATCTTCTATTCCTGATTTTTCATATAGCGTCTGCTATAACCGTTCTCAACCATAAACCCAAATACCTGAGCGCTCTCAGAGTGAAAGTGGAAAGGGACAGAACAAGTAACAGGAACAGGTAACATCAAAGACAGAACTTACCGGCCAGGTGGAGACCCTCCAGACTTGGTGTCCATGGGGTCCCTGGGAGGATCCCGGATGAGCCCCCAAAATGTTGTGCCCAGGTTATAGAATCCTCTCAAAAGACCACCAGGGAGGTCAAATCTGATGCAAGAACAAAGGGTCTTTATTTACAAGCTCGAGCTCGGTCCACAGTCTGACACACCGACGCAGCGGGTGATAAGACAGTGGCCCCGAGTGGAGGGTGAGGTGATGTTTTATAGGGTTAAAACAAAGAGAGGAGGGACAAGGGTTGGGATTGGTTAAGGAAACCCACTGGCACGAAAAAGCATCTTACTCATATTAAGGTAACAGGGCCTGTGGAATGTGCTTACCAGAGTATGCTTCAAGGTCTCGGGCTTATTTGGGTTTCTGATTCATGTCTTCTGATATTTCTGTCTGTATTTACGACTGAGACTGACAATATGGGACAGACTCTTTCTACTCCCTTGGATTTGGTTCTTTCTCATTTTGGAGAAGTGAAGTCTAGGGCACATGATCTTTCTGTTTCAGTTAAAAAAAAGTAAATTCTTTGTTTTCTACAGGCAGTTCCATAAATTGCTAAACTGAAGGTACAAATGAATCCCAGGAGGAAAGTTGCATTCTATGATGAAAGAAAACTGAGCTTCAAGATCCTTCTTAAGATTTCATTGTGATGTACTGAGAAGTTCCTTGGGCAGAACATTATTTTGTGTGCTATTTAGAGACCTCCAGGCTCCTAAGATGAGGCCACACCATGCTATCAGGCAGAGGTGGATGAGAAGTACCCTGACCAGGAGACCCGGCCAGTCTCAGGGTTTTGACAGATAGTTAACTTCTAACCCACCTATTGAGAAAGAGCTTCCCTTTCCTGAGCTTTTTCTTGAAGACTCTCTAACAGATGATCTAAATGATACCATTTTGGTGGAGAGTGAGTTTTGCCTTCTCTCCAGGAGTACCCTCTGTGGATATGTGGCTGCTTGCTCTCCAGGGCCCTGAGCCAAGGGCAGGCATTGATCCAGATGCCAACAGAGTGACCTCAAGGGGTGGGAATTTTCCCACACAAGCATGGTGAGGACTGCTTGAGGCCCTGGGTCACCAAGTCTTAGAGATCCCCTGTTCCTTTGGGTGAAGCCACCTGGTTCTGAGTCACAGTAAGCAGAGTGGAACTGAAAGGGGAGATAGGAGATGTCACCTAGCTTCCTTCTATTCTTCTCTGGTCAAGATGGCTTTGGTTTTTCACGTTGGCAGCCAACAGAGACTCCTCTGTCTTGGCCTTTGTGGCCCAAATGCCAGTACCTTAAAACAGTGACCTTAGAATGAACATGTTCCTGTTTCCATTTGAAAAGCCAGTGGGAACTGTGTGATGCTCCCCTGCCCCACATGAGTTTAGGGCACAGACACAAGGTGCAATTTCCCACTGGGTAATCTTTTCCTACTCAGTTGCTTAATACTGTCAATATCCTCCATTTTGGGTTTCATCAAGCAACTCTCTACTTCCTAGTACTCATTTCTGGGATCCTTAGCAGGGCTAACAGCTTTGTCAAACAGATCCTAACTTCATCTTAGTTGCAGTTTGAGGATGATCTGGCACTCACAAAGCTGTTGAAGGAAGGTATCCTGCTTCTAGCATCATTCTCTTTGGAAGGACCAGGATTCAGACGCCATCTGCCTGTTGTTCTGCTCACTATTGCCAGCTTTCAGCTCAACCCAAGGACAGAGTGCAGGGAAGCCTGTGTGTAGGACTTGATCGGCAGTATCCTTTCCTTCTTATCATGTGGCCATCAGAAACTTTGAAGGAAACTGGGAGCATTCTGGTAGCACTGTATTATCAGGAAAACAAGCAGAATTTGGTAAGTAGCCAGTAATTTCTGCCACTGTTGAGGCTATTTGGCAAGTGGAGTAGCCAGGATTCAAACCTAGCCCTCAGGTATGAGGCGACACAGCTAGGGAATTCCCCAACAGACAGACAAGACTGCCGTGGCCATCTGGACATTGTGTGACAAACCAGAGGCACAGCCTACTCTGTAGACTGTGATTGAGCAAATGTGTGGAAACCTTGCACTCATAACATGCTCCAACATTTGGACCAACATGTCTTCTAGAGTGATAGGAGCTGGTAAGAAGCTGGTGAAGCAAAGCAAAGCAATGAATCAGTATGGTCGCATTTTGCTCTTGCAAAATGTTTACACTGTTTACACTCAGATGACTGGCAACTGTCAGACTATGTAGATATGACCCAAGGCTCTTAGTTATTGCTTTCGTAGGGAGAGCAGAAGCCACTGCCTCCTAACCCTTGAACAAAACACTAGTTCAAGAACCCGAAATGCCAAGGTGTGGTGGTTCATGGCTTTAATCCCAGAGTTCATCCACCAGAGGTGGTCAGAGTTCTGTTGAGTACAAGGGCAGCCTGTTCTACATAGTGAGTTCCAGGCCAGTCAGAGTTATGTAGTAAGACCCTTTCAAACAAACAAACAAAAAACTATCTTGTATTTTGGAAGAAGCCTTCTCTTCTTGATTATTCTCCAGAGTTAGTGACCTGCAGGTCCCTGTGGGCTGGCTGTGGCTTCTTCAGCCTCAGTACCAATGCCCTGGTCTTCTCTGAGCCTCTGTTCCAGCCTGGCTCTCAGGAAACCTTGTTAGGTTTAGGTACACCAGAGATGCACTCTAATCAAGATGCCTTGCTCTTGATTTAGCCCATCTTCTTCAGAACAGGGTATACCCTAAAATGTACAAGGGGAGGGGGTTCTTTTATCTGTAGCATTTTCCTCCTCCTAGAAAACTACCAAAACCAAGGAAAAGACTTCAGTAAAATCCTGCTCTACCAGGGCCTTACCCTCATCTCACACAGAGCTAACTGCTTGCTCCCTTCTCAGATCTTCAGAACTGCTCAACTCAATATTAATTCTTCTCTGGCAAGAGTTTCACACATTTTTTTTCATTTTGTGTGTGGTGAAGGTGTAATAGGATAATGGGCTAGTAACATTGCAGGATGGTGTTACGTTAAACTGACATAGGACTTGGTCATCCTACCCTCAGGACCTGACCATGCATGTGACCAGTTGCTCAAGGCCCATGATATGCTGATATAACATAAACAGACATCACTTTTCAGCTCCACTCCAGGGGCTCAAATTCCTTGGAGGCAGAACTGGATTTTTTTCCTATTTTGTATACAATGGGGGCTGGAGTTGTTTCAGTAAGATTCTGACAGAATCCAATAAAAGCTTGAGATAGTTCACATTTCTTTTTCTTAAAATTCACAGTTTTGTTTAAAAAGAAACTTCAAAATAAACTCCTCTAGGGTGAGTATATCTTTGAAGGAATGTCTGAAACTCAGCAAATTACTGCAGAATCACTTGGTTCGTCTTGTCCGCCTAGTAGAGATTTACCTAGACTCTGCCCCTAGAGAACAAATCCGAATTGATGTCCAGAGTCAGAACCAACCTCTACTCTGAGTGTGAACAGGTTTCATTTTCCCTGTCAGGGAAGGTGAAAGACTAAGCATCTACTCTATTCTCTAATTTACATTGCCACGGGTATAAAATGATGGATGACTTGGGGGGCGGAAGGAACCTGACCAAGTTCATTTTTCAAATTTCTTTTAATTGTTGTGAAGGGAAAGTCTTCAGGTTGGTGTTGACCTGTCTGCAATTTCTGCCTAAATGAACAAGGTTCACATCCTAAAAGCCCACTGCCTTAGATGTCCCTTAGGGGCTAAATTTAAGTGCATTGACAGAGCTTCATTTTAAAAATTAAAAAAAAAAAAAAAGGAAGTCCCCAAGTATTCTAAATACCGAGGAAACTGATGGGAAACAAAGTCACATTTACACATCATTTTAACTCTGGAAGTTTTCTCTAGTTTGGTGAAGGTTAGACTCTGAAGGCCTCACTCATTCATCTCCAAAACCTTGTTCCAAAGATTATTCCAGTTACAGTCAATAACAGTCTTGATTAATTGCACAGGGAAAAAGTTGTCATGTCTGAGTTTGTTTAGTTCCTACCCAGGGAGGCAGCAATCTCAGTTTCCAGCTTTGGCTCCATCATCTCCTCCTGGAAGCCCCCTCTCTCTGCCTAGTGATGCTCTGGTTTCTCTAAGCTCTCCCTAACACCCCATCTCCTTGAAGCCTTCAAGAAGCCCAACAGACTGAGAACCTCTGCTCAGCAGTACCTCTTGCAGCATGTCACTTTAGAGGCTGATTTCTCACCCCATCCCTGGCACTGGTATCACTCAGTAGCTCTGTGGAAGAGACATTCATTAAATGTTTGAGGAATGCACTTCATTTGCTATGCTACTCAAAGTTAGGATGATGATGTGTTGGAGAAGAGCTTCCAGACATAAGTTTGTCCTCATAGACCTCTAACTAAAGGACAACTTTAGAAGAGTCCACATAGAGTACTTTACTTTTGGTGAGTGCATACAAGGAAAGATTGTATCTATGTTTTAGAAATCAGCTCCTGGGTATATGTTGTGTATTTGAATGCAATCTGCACCTTGCCTGAGTGTGGGAGACAGAAGATAAGAGACTCCATGCAAAATCCCAGGGAGCTCAGTGCTGCAGCCCACAGAGCCATGCAATGGGTTCTAACATTTTAGTGCAACGAGGAAAACCCTAAAAATGATGTTATGGTCTGGAAATGACTTCCTTAAAGTTATAGACACAGTGAGACTGATTAGCTCACTTAGAGGCTACAGCACGGTCTCAGCCCATTTTCCTCACAGCTACACTATCCTCCATTAGCCTTTTTGAAGTCCTAGCTCCTTTGTTTTGGGGGCCTCACCTCTCAGAGGGTTAATCCCATTGAATAGCGATGTCATTTGCACACCCAGAACATATCAAGGTTTGAGATGATAGAAGACAAAATGAAAGCCCTCAGGCATCTTAGTAGGATCAGAGTTCAGTAGTTCTGATAGGCTCTTATGTTCTTGCTGAACTATAACCCAGATAATTCTGTGTTAGTGAACCAAGTCCTGTCAGATGGAATAATCACACTACTACCACTCAAGACCCTGGGTACCCAAAAGATTGATCAAGGAAGGGGTTCTGCATGAGGTTGGGGAACGTCTGTATCTTTCCCCTTCCAAAGCCTGCAGCTGCATCAAGTATCTGCTGTACACTTTAAGTATTGCTCCTGGACTTCCTCTCTATGAAGAACCATGGAGGAGCTTTGCTCTGCACAGCAGGTAACCAAAGAAGGCACTGGGCATACTGTGTCCCTTTCCTACGAATTCTCTTGCAGTGAGGCCCAGCGTTCAGTCCCATCCCCACCCCTAGATTTGAACTGATTGAGTGGACTTCTTAGAGAAGTTATTTTTTTCCTGGTTACTTACTAAAGATTCATCCCCAGGGAGAGAGACAGAGATTTTGTATGGCAGAGCCAGCATTTTGATCAGACATCCCCTGAACCTCTGGCACACACATCCAAGATGGAGCCCCTGGCACACGCCCCAAGTGTCCTTCCCAGCTCTCCCTGCTTTTCCATTAGACCTCCCCACTTAAGTCATTAGTTAGTTGGCTGTTAATCACATTTGGAGGCATGTCCCTCGGAGAATCAATTTACTCTACAGTTCCCCACTGGCTGTGTCTATAACATTGTAGAGGAGAAAGGGCTGCAGCCTCTGGGTATGAATCAGGTCAACCCCCATATGCTAGCTCTCCTCTATCAGTCTCAGGGATGGGGTGTGGCATAGTACTTGGAGTCTCAGGTAGAACTGATCTGGATACCAGGACCTTATCAGAACAGAGTAGGATTGGCACAGGTGGTTGTGTGCCTAGTCTCTCATGCCTGTTGGCTGACTGGTGGGCCAGGAGCTGTCAAGTCTCTGACTGGACCTGGTACATGAGAACTACTGTCTTAGATGCAGAAAGAACACTTTCCAGAACCCCAAACCAGCTACTGGTTCTAGCCTTACCGCCAATACATGCACACCTCTCCTTCCTGGATGATGTGAGAGCAAGCAGAGTATGTAGTTACAGAAACCTTCTGGCAGGCAATTCAAAGAACTGCATCTGGTGGGAGGCTGGGGTAGAGATAGCCAGTGCCAAGAATGCCAATGTCTCTTTTCTGGAAAATGTTCTGGTGATTTGAACAGAGCAGAAGACATCACCAGGCAATGGATGGCCATGGTCTTTAGGGCTCCTTCTGGTGTGGGAGTTCAGTCCTGGAGCAGGCTTGTATTGGAATCGTCTGTCTGTGAATGTAATTTTGCAATGATGTGAATTATCATGTGCCCAGGTACATCTCACTTGAAGAGCTGAGTGCCAGGTCAGCACATGGGTGAGATATGTTGTCCCAGATTTCTTGGGCTGAGGTTGCCCTGTTTCTAAATTTTCCCTTGTCTCCAGCACACAGCAATTCCAGCAAGAAACCTAATGGAGAAATGCCCAAGTAGGAGCCGCAGCAATTCTTTCTCCAAGTGTCTGGTATTAGCTGTTTAAAAGTTATAGCTACTATAAAAATTATCATAACTTATTTACTTCTTTAGCAGATACTTGATTAAGACTTTCTTGAGCTCTTATAAGGTATAGCTAAGGTAAAGTCCATGTTGGTTCAAATTTGTTTTATCATAAAATACAGACTGGTTTTAGGTAGTACTTTTTTATTCCAAGATACAAATGGTATGGGAGAGCATGTGGTGTGTGTTATTGATAGCAATGTAGGAAATAAAGTCAGTCAGCAATGCTGTCTGCATCAAGGGACCCAATGCCTGAAGGTCACATGAGCAGGGCCTGTTTCCAAACACCTGATCTTGTTGAGAAAACAAGGCACTCCTCTGTCAAAACTTAGCTATTAAGGAAGGCAGTAAAGCATCTCAGCCTTTTCCAAAAGCCTCCATGCTCCCTGGAGCTGCCCATTTGATCCTCAGTAGCCTGATCAGGCTTACACTAACTCTACTTTCAGGGGTTGAAAATGAGGCCCAAGCAGCTTGTCTGAATAAGTGGGTTGTTTATGGAAGGTACAGTAAACATCCTTGGTAGAGGCTTACATGTGGTGCTCCCTCTGAGGGAGTAGGGGGCTATTATACTCTCTGGGTCACAGATTTTTTTTTCCAAGTCAGAAAAGATCCTAAGTTTAAGGAAGTTGCCATGTTAGACCTGTAATTATCTTTAGTTATAATCATACCTTTGCCAACAAAAAGCCTGATTACTAGTACTGAATCCATTCTCTTATCAAACCCAGAATAACACATTCAGAGGACTCTTTAGTCAGGAGTCTGAAACCCCTACAAAAAGAACTCGCTCAAGCTAGATACTTGCATGCAGAAACTGAGGGAAGGATTGAGATATTATTCAAACCTGTGTCTCTGGAAGACTAATCACAAACATGCCACATTTTCAAAACTTTTCTATTAATTAACAAACTGCTGCTATCTGAGTATTAACTAGTTTTACCAGTCACAAGAAAGATCCATGAAGGTTATTACCAGATCAGTTTGCTTCAAAGTGACTTTTTCCACTGTTGAAAAGCCTACAATCCAAGTTTTCTCCTGGAATGACATAAACAGGAATCATTCCCATATTTTATCTTATGTTATTTTAATTACTGTGTCAACTGTGTATAGTAATGAGGTTCTATGTGATGTTCCAACACATGCACACTATGTTCAATGATCGAATCTAGCCTTCTTCTACCCTAACCCTCCTTTCCTATATTAGTTACTTTTCCCATTGCCAGGACAAAATGCAACTTAAAGAAGAAAGCATTTACTATGGCTCATAGTTTAAGGGTACAGTCTGTCATGATGGGGAAGTGATACAAGGGGAGAAACAGCATTACTTACAGGGTCCTTAGTCTCATTCATAAAAGAATTTAAGAACTGATTCAAATGGAAGCTTTAAGACAATTTGATTAGAATTTAAAGAAAAATTCTCAGGATAGGTAAATTGTGAATCTTAGCAGGTGCCTTGATGAGAATGGAAGGTAGACAGAAAAAAGCCATGAAGCCATGTGAGTTTAGAGCCTGCATAGCAGTTAGACACACGGCGGGTAACAGTCATGTGACTGGGAGAAAGGAGTTGTAGAGAAAAAGATAGAGAAACCCAGAACATTGGGGCAGACCAAGGTGTTGGGAAAAGCATGGTTAGAAAGAAGCATAAAAAAGAAAAGGAGAGGTTATACTTTTCTGAATTCCTCAGAAAAGTGAACTAGACTTATGAAGACCTCAGGTCTGTAACCAGGTCCATAGGAACTGCACTAAGAGGCAGAGATTCAAGACAGGAAAAGTTTACTATCTCATTAATGCACTAGGGATTCTACCCATCTCCTCAGCGTGATTTAAGGTGAACCTGCCCTCCTAGGGGTTCCTATGACAGGTGACTGACTTGGAAAAAGTGGAAAGTTAGGATTCCAACCAGGCCAGATTTTAATTTTTTAATTAATTAATTTAAAATTATATCGATTCAAGCATTTCATGCAATGTATTTTGATCATATTCAGATCTCCTCCTTGATCTCTATCCTCATGTTACCTCCCCTGATGCCATCCACTTCATGTCCTCTATTAGCAAATGAAGAACTTCATCTTATACAACACATCTGAACTGGGTGCTAGAGAAATCATATCTCCATAGAATGTCAGTGATCTGTAATTCTGACACAAATAAGTCAAAGGAAGGGTCCACTCCCTTTCCTTTGTATGTGGTTTTGAGTCAGAATATGCCTAAGTTTCTTGGGATAGAATTGTCACACTTGTTTTCTGATTTCCCCTACACATTGTTAAGGATTGTCAATTAGTGATTTCTGTCTTCCTCAGTGATTAGAAATGCTAACCTTTCCTCATCAAAGTCAGTTATTAACACCTGAGTGCATGAAAGTTACACTTTGGCTATTTCAGAGCATCACTTAGCATAATCACCCCATTGTAGTCCAAGATATTCTCCAATAGGTTTCTTTTACTATCGGTCCTCACAGCAGGTAGCAGTTAGCACACAGGCTGAGGGTGCTGGAGCAATGATGGCTGCAGTGGTGGTTCTCAGTACAGTAAATTTAAACTTGATTCTGAGCCTCTTCATTTTATTAAGAATTTTGGTGAAATAGTGGCTGAATGAGGCAATCATCCCTAGGGCCAGGAAGTGTGCAGACTCCAAAGAGACTGTGTGTATGCTGGACCACATGAGGAACTTTATCACACAAAATGAACATCTTCCTGACTATGGGTGCTTCTATATTGATCAAATTATTATTTTATATTGATCAAATTATTATTTTTTGACCAGTTAGTCTTATGAGGTTTTTTGCTACTTTAACAACAGGAGTGTGAAGCAGCTGGTCCCGTGGCATCTGCAGTCAGGAAGCAGAGAGAGATGAAGGCTGCTTCCCAGCTCCTTTTTGTCCTTTTTATTCAGTCCAGGACCCCAGCTCATAGAATGGTGCTGCTCCCACTTTTCATCACAGACATAGCCAGAGATTTGTTTCCATGATGATCTCATGAAGTTGACAAGATTAACCATTTCACTTCCATTACCCTAGTGATCAAACTCTAATGATCACTATTCTGCATTTAAGTCAGTTGTGTTTTGCTTCCACAGATAGGACAGATCATGTGGCATTTGTCTTTCTATGCCTGGTTTGTTTCACCCATGTTGATTGAAAATGACAAGATTTCATTTTTATGGCTGAATGATATGCCATTGTGTATATATGCCATGTTTTCTCTATGTAGTCATAGAGACTGATAGGCACTGATAGGTACCTATATTGGCTTCATATCTTCATTATTATGAACAGTACTGCAGTACACATGGACATGAAGATATTTCTCTGGTACGCTAATTTAATTTCTTTGTATATATGAATTTCACATATATGTATTTGGTAATAAAGCTGCCAGGTTTTGGGTTTTGAGGAACCTCCATATTATTTTTTATGATGGCACACGAATTTACATTCCCACCTAGAATGAGACAGGGCATAGCTAAATGGCAGATCATAAACAAGAAGGTGCAGGCAAGTGGCCAAGACCTCCTGTAGTACTGACACACCCCTTGGCAGCACCATCAAATCTATAGAGACCCCTCAGCAAAAGACAGCAGAAGCAACAGTTTCATCTTATGGTGGGATCAGGGCTTACAATGGTGTGCTCTCTATAGCTCTAAGCTTGCCAGCAGTCACCCTAGGACTTAAACTCGGGTCTCTCCTCTTTTCATCAACTTTTGCTAAAGGATTACACAAGGTACATAAACTTCAAAAGCATTTACTTTCTTCTGCCATCAGTTTGAAAGACAGTCACAAGGAGATCTTTGATTTAACCTGACACACGAAATGATACTGTGCTGGTCACTATCTCTTCTTTGATATCTTTTGGCCATTCTCTTTGAAGGGAAAGCTGGGGAATCATTATTAACATTAAACAGATGCAAGCAACAGATCAACAATTCAAATCATCGAAGACCCTCCCCAGTGCAGTGGCTAGCAACACTCGAGCAAGTGGGCAGTACCTGCCCATGCCTACAGCTCGTCCTCTTTCCTCCACTCGTCTTATCTCATCCTTCCCCTTTTCTTTCTCACCTCTCACGTGATCTCCTGATTGTGTCTTAGCTGACAATATTGTGTGTCCATACCTCAGTTCTCTACCATTCCTTGGAGATGTAGCATGGCTGTGAATTTTATGTGTCAATATGATTGGGTTACAAAATACTCCCATATTTGGTCAATCATTACTCTGGGTTTTTCTGTGAGGAGTGTTTGTGTATAAAATAAACATCTAAATCAACAGAGGGTGAATAAAGCAGAATGCTTCCCACATTGTGGTGAATGTCATCCAATCAGCTAAAGACCAGAAAAGAACAAAGCCTGGATTCCGGAGCAAGAGAGACTTCCTCAGCACCTAGCCTTTAGTTTGAACCTTACACCTGCTTCCCTACCCCCACAGATCTCCAGACAGTGCTAAGTCACCAGCCTCTATAATCATGCAAGTCAAGTATTTATGAATCTCTTTTTCTCCATGGACACACTCTGTCAATCCTGTAGAATTTCCTGAAAAATCCTGACCCTTAGAAGAGGTAGGCTGAATATGCCACAGTTTCATTCATAAGATTGAAACTGAACTCCAGTTATTTGTATTATCTGAACCCTTACTTTGGTTTTGCTCTGAGACTGTGGTCTCAAATAGGCAGAAAGCAATTTCCACCCTTAAGATTGTTTTCCCACCAGCAAGGCACATCTTAGGGCTCACTAACAACCAGAAGTACCTGTGCATTGACAACTGTACCTTCTAGATCTCCTTAAGAGGAGATTCTTTTTCCTGTTGGAAATCCAGGGCAGTTGTGACAGCCGGCTCCCTCCAAGGATATAACAATCCCTAAGCCTGATTGCCTCTGAGAAACAGATCACAAGAAGGCCAGAACCACAAAGACTGGCTGGAGAGAGCTGGTGAGGCATGAGGAGTGCATCTGCTCTGCCTGCCATCTCCAGGCACCACCAGCAGACAACAGGGAAAATAGCTCCCATAGTAGACAACTGCGGACATCAGGCGTCCAAAGAGAAGGTGAGGTCAAGGCTAGTTCCTCAGGAGGCTGCGTGGGAGAATCTTCTCAGGTCTCTCCAAGAGTTCAGCTGGTTTCTGAAAGATAGATGATCAAGTGTTCATCCTGTTCTGGCCATGGAGGGCCACATTTCCACTATGTTCTTTGTTCATAGAAATTGTATCTTTTCAGATACAAGGGGAATGATAATCTTTTTGGTGCAAGGTGGTCAAACAAATCTTGATCATTTTTCTTAAATTACTGTACCACACAGCTGACTAGAGAATAATCAATCTGTTATCCATAGATTAGAAAAAACCACCTCATTTAATGGTGTTTAATTCTATCTATGAAATGAATTTCAGAAAGTGCAATAAAAGGTAATCATTACATTGAAAAGCGAATACAACAAAACCTACAACCAATACAGATTTAGATAATTTGGATGAAATTTAGATAATTTAAAAAAATATTTATTATTTTTATGTGTAGGAGTGTATTGCCTGAACTAGGTAGATACACCCATGTTGCACAGTACCCAAGGAGGTCAGTGGAGTTATGGACAGTTGTTAGCTGCCATGTGGGTCCTGGGAATCGAGCTCAATTCCACTACAAGAGCTGTCAGTGCTCTTAACTGCTGAGTCATCTTTCCAGCTCCCAAATTTACATAATTCTTACTAATATCAGGAACTTGGTATCATTGCTATTATTTAGCATAATACTGGTGATCTGGCTGAAGGTATAAAATTGGCAAAAGTGAAACAAAAGATCAAAAGAAATAGATGAACTGCTATTCGGTTTAATAAGCTCATCTGCACAAAAATTTTCCTCAATAATAGTATGATGTATGTTTTATTATTTTTGAATTTTATTTATTAATATTGTTTGTGCATGTGTGTGGCTGTCAGAGGACAACTTTGTGGAGTTTTAGAACCCACCTTTATGTGGATTCTAGAGATTGACTTAGGTGAGTAGACTTGTACAGCAAGTGTTTTACCTGCCAAGCCATCTTGCTGATCCTCATGAATGTATTTTAGAACAATCAGCAAGGCTGTGGGATTGAACAGTCTATGAAAAATCAAGGTCATTCTACCTCAGCTATAATCAATTGGAAAACATAGTGAATATCATTAACAATGATAGCACTAAAGTGTTCTCTTGCATTCTGTACAATTATAGGCTAAGCATGCTCTGCATAAAGCCACAGCATATGCTGTTTCTGTTTATATAAAAACTTACCTCTATGAGGGTTCGGAGGCATTTGGTTTTCTTTATCACTCTATCTTAGGGCTTACTATAGTGAAAAGCAAAATGAAAGCATGTCTAATGAATGAAGAACTAAGAATTGGCCCAAGAAAGAATCTCTGTGAAGCAACATTTTAATTGTTCTTGAAAGACAGGACAGAAGACATAAACAGAGGGGACATACATGCTTTTGTAAAAATGTCAGAACTGCTTAAATTCATTCTTGGCAATGCAAACAAGAATTCCAGCTGAAATTTTATGTGAACTGAAGAACATCATTTGAAATATTTATGAAAAATAAAAATGAATAGCAAATTAAAATACAGAACAAATGCTTCATGGTGAGCCATAGTAAAAACTGTGCTGGAACAGATGTATGTGCTCCTGTGTACAGTAGTCACACATATCAACAACAACAAAAATACTAGGATTCAAAACAGACCCAAAGTTATATAGATATAAAAACCAGGAACCATGTCTGTCTGGGCTGACACTGATTTTAAACATAGAGACACAAAGAGGTTGAAATTGGAAGGGTCAGAGAATACATTCTATGTGAAAATATCTAAAACAGAGCTGAGTACAATAACCAGGAGGGATAGGTTTTCCAAAGGGGACCAAGGATCTTGATCATTGCATCGAGAAAAATGAAGCTAGGTTCTAGAAAATTTACATTTGTGTTGAATGAAGCATTCAGCTGTAAAAAGAAACAATAAAGCTTATAGGAGAAAATGAAGATCTATCAGATCTAGAAATGTGGAAAGATTTTTAATCCAAACCCCAATAGTAAGAATTATTAGGCAAATTTTTATATAAATATAATTACCACATCTGCTCACCTGGGGCATAATAAAAAGCAGATATTCTGCAGGACCATCTTTCCAATATCAAAACAGAGGGAGTCACATCAGAATACTCAAGGAACATCTTTAGGTCAACAAGAAAAGAAACCATCTAGAATATAATAAGAAAATAGCCTAAATGGACAAATTTTCAGAAGTAGGAGCCTTGAAGACCAGTAGGAATATAGATACTTGTTCAAACTTACCAGTGAGGGGAGAAATACAAAATTATAAAACTATAAAATAACACAGTATGGCCCTGGGCACAGCAAAAAAAAATAGCAATAAGGCTATTGGGAGATGGGCCTTTGTGAGCTGTGACTGTTGTTCTGGGGACATTCCTCATTGCTACACAGTAACTGTCATGGCTGCTTTCAGGGCTAATCTTTCAGTTTTGATCTTTGTCTACCAAACATCTGACAATGCCTTCCTCAATCAGTTGAAGTCACTCCCTACAATATGTACTCTACTCTCTGGGAACAAAGACTAAAGATTGGGGAGAACGGCCTGGCCTAGAAGTCCGAGTTCATGCTTCCCCTAAGAACTTCATTGGCTAGAATATAGTTACCTGACCATGTGTAGGTGCAAGTTAAAACTTGTCTTATTGATTATTAACAGTATGAAGGAGTGGATGTTGAGGACATTGGCTTCTATCACAGAAAATGATAATCAAAACATGGTCAGTACCAAACATGGAGTATTAATAGTCAGAGCCACAAAGAGACATCAAAGTGCGTATAGATATGGGAAAGGGCATGAGACACATCACCCAGACTACACACTTTACAGAAAACATGCACCAAAGCCCATATGGAGGCCAAGTGCTGTGGAGCCAAAGTGGGGGTTTGTTTGTTGGGATCAGACATGTTAGGGTGCATGTCAGTCTGCTACAACCAAGATGGAGCTGTAGTTCCCCGTTGCCAAGGTCAGAAGAGAAATGTGAAAAGAAGTAGAATCTGGAACCAAAGAGGCCTTTCACTACCTCAGTCATCTACTTGGGATAGCTAATGTCTTTCTGCCCTGAGTGCATGTCTACATCACTGTTTAGAACACAGTCACCAGGCATTACACTCTAAAGCATACTTTGAACATAGGCCAGCAGGAAATCATGCTTTTATTTTTATTTTGGTAAGTGTGAGATGCATTTCAGAGACAAAAACAAGAGAGGGAATTTAATGATTGTATGATACTGAAACTATACACAGTGTAACAGCATTGGAAACTGTGGAGGGCAAAAATCAGAGAAAGTTCTGTTACTTTCCCACCCATTCACACAAATAACATTTTCTGCTTTCCTGGATTAGTTATAATGGGTATGTTCGGGGGGGCGGTCTCTGCAAGCTGGTGCAAATGTTCAGATTTCAGAAGGATGGTTTGCTGAATTATTCACAGACCCTACTGAATGCAGGATTTTCTACCACTCATGCCCAGTTTGACATGGGGGCTTGAGTAGATGTTCACCTATGGATGACATTTTATTCACTGGATGAGCTTAGACACAGGGACTGAAAACCTAAATCATCTTTCCTACAACTTTTCTACTCTTTACTGAGACCTGGGAATGTTAGAAGAAAGTTTATCTGTGTTTTTAGAGCTTTTAAAACTAAATATTCACCAAAATACTAGGCATAACACTGCTTTGTGTTTCATCCTGAAAATAAGAATAAATGATCACAATGTCTAGTCCAATTTTACTAATTCAAAATGGCTCTTATGTTCATAGTGTAGTAAATGACCTGTTTGATCAAAATATGTTTTATATTCCCCAGAGGCCAGCTCAGAGTTCCCAATGGATACCCTGAGCATCTATGGAGGTACTGGGACCCACCCAAGTTCCGTGGAAGAGATGTGTGCAAGTTTGGAAGGCCAAACTCTTTCTCTGTCCCAGAAAACTGGCTGTGCCTCCCTGAGAACTTTTCCCAAGAGAAGTGATTTAGATTATTAACCCTCCCTCCTGGGAGAAGCTACTAAAGATGGGATGTGAAGCCTCCTGATCCCCATGTTAGGCTCTGTGCTTGCAGACTTGGGGACTAACATATTCTAGGCTGCCAGGAAATAGAGGTTATTTATCAAATGTGGGCAACAGAGCAGCAAAATGGGACAAAATCTGGATTTAAAGAAACTTTGGCCTTTTAGGATCTGTTGGGAAGACATTTTGGCTATCATGTAAGGGTGGGGGGGGCAGATGTGGGGAATGGGAGTGTGGGGACAACCAGAGTGACCATGCCACCAGGCCACGAGGGTTGTGAAACCTAAGGGTTGGTTCAGAATAGGGATGCCCATGCCTGCTCTCTTGTGAGACTTGTGCCTTGCATTCTTTACAGGAAAGCAGATGTCTTATACTGAGGAAAGAGAGGGCATGTTTTTGTTGAGAGCAAAGAGCTGAATTTGCCTGAGCTGAATGTTTGTCGGTTGTAGTTTGGCCTGGGATCTACTCATTCCTCCCTATAGTCTTGTAAGGCAGGCAGTTCTGGCCTAGTTTTAATTTTTTTAATCAAAACTATTTTGAGACAAGGTCATGCTATGTAGCCCAGGCTAGCCTTGAACTGACAATCCTCTTACCTTTAGCCTGCTGGGGGTAGGGTTTCAAGCATGTACCACTGCACTTGGTTTCTGCTCTGGCTTTAGATGAGGTCACTGAGGCTCAGAGGTACAGAGTTACTGAGCGTTGGCATTAGGTTCTGGTAAGCCTGACTCTATGGCCCAGACCCTCTTGTTCCAGGTTCCAGGTCTCACTACATATTCTAAGAGAAGGTACATAGGAGGGTTTTTTTTTTTTTTTTTCATATTTCTTACAAGCTTAAAATAAAAATTTAAATTAGAAATTATATGTGTTATACTTGCAACTATATAAAGATAAAAAGGGAGAAGCTAGGAAAAGACTACAACTTGTTCCATTAAGGATGGATTATGGTAACAAACCTTCAAGGATACTGGCCCACACAGTGTTTTGGGGGCACCCAGCTGTCCATAGGGAGTTTGTCTCTGAAGAGGTATGTGAATGTCCCAATGTAGGCAGATATATCCTGGGTTCTGGCCCTGGAAGAGCCATGCATACCTGCTGCTACTACCTCTCTACTTGGGAGTTAGGGCAGGAATACCTACCTAGGTGTGAGACAACGGGTAACCAAGTGGCTCTGCTCACTGAGCAAGTGTCCCATGAGGTTAGAAAGACTGGAAACATTATATGGTGGTTACTTGGCTACCTTATCATTTATCACAAATTCTCTTTAACTCAACTCACAAAGACTGAGTGTTGAGAACCATATGCTAGAAACCCAACTGCTGGTGTCTCTGTGAAGTCTGGCTATACAGCCAAAACTGAGAGTGAACCAGGTCCTGATCTCATGTCCGAGTCCTCCTGAAGACATCAATTATGTGATTTTATTTTGCACCTTGGCCTAACAGATAAGGTCTTGGCTATCTTCAGACAGGAGATTATAGGTATATGACTCATATTTTAAAATTCCAGTTCATTCCTATGTCCAGTCACCTTGACACCACAGGCATGTTGAAAGGGAATCCAATGAGCAAATAATAAGGTACAAAGGATAATCTTGTATTTTAGCATACTCAGACTCTATGAATCTCTTAACATTTGAAATATACAATGAATTTAATTAGTTTAATTTTGCTCTTTTGTATTATAGACTCAACCTTTACCTAAGCACAGATTTCATGTTCAGATTATAAACCCTCTAGGAGACTCATCCTAATGAGGAGGAATTTTCTCCTTTCCTTTCCTCTTTGTCATAGTTGCATAAGTGGCTTGTTGGTTAGGTAGCTTGCTGAATTGTTGGTTTTGTGGCTGGTTGGTTGAATAGTTGGGTTGGGGTCAGCTGGGTTAGTGGCTGGTTGATGGTTGGTTGGTTATATAACTAGCTGGTTGAGAGGAGGAATGCTGGAATGGTTGAAAAGGCAGTTGGAAAGTTGGCTAGGTAGGTAGCTATTTGTATGGTTGGATGTGTAGCTAGTTGGTTGAATGACTGGGTGGTTGGTTGGATGAGTGGTTGGTTGGTTCATTGGGTGTTTAATTGAATGTTTGGGTGTTGGGTGGGTGGGAAGCTGTTACTTGTTTTTTCTTTATTTGTTAAGTTAATCATGCAGCTCACTTTATCCATGATCCTACCTTTGATGTTTGCATGACCTTTGCTTTGACTTGATCTTTTTTTACAAAAAAATTAAAAAAAAATGTTCTTAAACACTGAGCCACCCCTCCAGATCCTGCTCTGACTTATTATCATAATACTTACTTATCCATTCCTTCATTTCTTTATTTCCAATTCTCATTCTTTCCTTCTGCTATAGGTAGTCATAGATGGTAACCTTTTCATTTGAATATATTCTTATAAAAGTTTTATAATCATTTGTGTACATTTTCAATTCATGGAAATGTTTTACATGATATACCCTATCATATTTCACACTTTTCCCCTAGTATGCTAGTACTGTTCTTTATTCTCTTTCTTATTTTGAGCTGTAAGCTTATACCCATCCACGTCTCCTCACTGAGGTTTAGTACAGAAAGGAAAAGTTGTTAGCTCACTATCTTTGCTTAGGTATCTAAACACCTATTTATGCCATTTCTCTTGTCCTCTGGCACTTGTAGAGACCATACTGATCATTTTTGTTATCAATTCTTCAGAATAACAGAGCAGGTACTTCAAGGCAGGAACACTCTGCAGAAAGAGCGACCTTCCCAACTTAGAGGAAACAGATAATGATGGTTTTGTTTCCAAAACACAAAATCAAGGGGCTAGAAAGATGGCTCAGTGGTTAAGAGTGGGTGGAACCATTGGGGTACTCTGCAAGGTGTGGTCTACATGTCTGTCCACATCAGGATTGTTTTAGGCAGCTGCCTGTACAGTTCTGATTAGCATCTTACCACCAAAGCAACAGAGACCTATGTCCCTCCACTGTCATATGCTGAAGTCAAGGGTCTTAATTCCTTTAGTTTAGGCACAGCCACTAGGGACATCCTGGGTAGGCTTTGAAGGGGTAAGGCACAGAACATTGGGTTGTGACTGACACTGACAGAGACCTTCCAGGGCTTTTTGTGGTGGTGCTGTTGTTTCTGTTAGGGTCTTAGGGATGCCTGGAGGGTTCAGACTCCCTGAAAGACTCAATTTAAAATCTATTGTCTGTTGGGGACAAGTGTACTATGGCAATATCAATCTGTCCTGTCTTTGGAAGCTGTGGTCTGTAAAAGGGCCTATACCAGGAGACCTCAGAAATTTCCATGTAATACGCATATATTCTTCAGGTAAATTGAGCTGTGTGGAATACCATGCACTTCAGATTCAAAAGACCTTTAACTCTCATAAGACCCTGTAAAGTGGGCATCTTGGATCCTATGGAAATGGCAAAGAAGGCTGAGGACAAGTAATTGGAATTCAAACCCACAGCTGGGGAGCCGTCAGGAAGGTGGGCCTTGCATCTGTACAGAACTGTTTCATCTGAAATCAAGAGAGTTTCCAGATAACTGTTGCTAGACAGGACTCTATAGGAATGAAATGATCTGATTTTACTTGTACAAAGATGAAGCCATGCTTTAGAACAGGAAAAAAAATGGGTATCTCAGGTTTGTCATGTCTCCAAAGAGACATATGTGCTGAGTGGAATTACTCTGAACTAGTGGAGAATTGTTAGCATCTGGATCTGAGCTATGTCAGAAACCAGTAGATGACACTCTGCACAGGTCATTTTATTTCTATCTTCCCTGTTGGCATGTGGCCTCTGGACTGGGAGGCCTTCCTTGTCCACTGTGGCTGTTTGTAAAAGATAGGGATAAAATGGTTGCACAATGGGACATATAATCATGATTGTCATGTCACAATACTAGACGTCCAAAGTAAAACATTCTCCAACTAGGGGTTGGGTCAGGGGCTATGGATGAGGCATATCTGGAAAGTTAACTGTAACACAACTTAGGGCAACTTTGGTTGGACACCAGAGACCAGGACAATAGACGGGCCTGAAGTATCTAAGGGGGCTATTGTCCTTAGGAGGACTAAGGAAGGAAATCCAATGAGGAAAACAGAGAATGTCATCTAGGGAGGAGGGAAAGAGGGAAAGAACCAGGAAAGATGGAAAACAAAGATGAGGAGAGGTATATCCTGGCTAAAAAGGGAAAAATTTCAGGTAGTGTTGCCAAGAGAAATACCTGGAGGCAGGCAAAGTGAGCCTAGGCGAAAAAGCAGCAGAAACAGACAAACACACAAATCTCTACCCTTTCTTATCTATCCCTTCCTTCTCATTCTTACCCAGAAATTTGGACTGGATAGGGTCTCCCCAAATGTATGTTGTTGGGACCCAGAGTGCTCAAGAAGCTGAAAGAGGAAACAACCTCAGTTTTACAAGCACAGGCAGCTTCAGAAGCTCTGGGAGCTACTATGATACTTTTCAAGATCCCCAACAGAACACCTGGATTGTGACCCACAGAAACTGTCAAATGGTGTACAGTATTGTCTTAAGCATTGTATTTGTGATCAGTTGTTAGGTGCAGGAGAAAAAGTGTAATAATATAGTGCTGAATGGTTAGGGAGATATGCAACCTTTCTTGGAGCTCCACAGGACACTATGTGGCTAAGGTTTATGTGTGCATGCTTCATGGATAATCTAGGAGGTGGTTAAAGGTATTTATCAAGTTTTCAGAATACAGTGCCCTGGAACCAGAAAACACATCTCTTACAGGACACTGTGGCCATATGAAGGGTTGGACAGACAAGGAAACAGAATGACACAAGTGGGCACTGGTGTGGGGGAATGCAGCACAATTTGGCTTTGGAAACAGCAATGCTGGGCAACAGCACAATTTTCACTTGTGCTGTTATACCCCAACTTATGCAAATGTAATACCAAAATCATAGGATAGGATTCACTTGATTATGAGCAAACTTAGATAATATTGTTTTTTTTTTTTAAAGCATCATTAGCATTAGCCACCTCCAAAAAGTCCCATAGTACATAAGAGCCTCCTTTTCTTTGTCTTCTCGAAGTTTGTAGAAATTACATGGGCTATATTCATAGACTGCAACACTGTAGGAAATAAACTGATCTTATTACTATTGACTTAAATCACAGCGGGATAAACAAATTAGCCATATTTATGCCAACATAATACAAAGACTTATTTGCTTTGCTTTCTATAAGATCTGTTTTTTTTGTGTGGAATAAAAATTATACTCAAAAGTAATGAATTTCAGTTATTCTACCTGCTTTAATGTGTCCCTACTCTTTTACCTTTATTTATTTAAAAATATTTTATTATTTTTATTTTATGTGTATTGCCTGCATATATGTTAAGTGCACCTGTGTCATGCAATGCCCAAGGAGGTCAGAAGAGGGCGCTAGACACTCTGGAACTGGAGTTATAGACAGTTGTTAGCTGCTATGTGGGTGCTGGGAACTGAACCCAGGTTCTCTGCAAGAGCAGCCAGTCTCTTAACCACTGAGACATCTCTCCAGCATCTCTTTTACCTTTATTGTAGAACTAATGTCTAGTCCTGTATAGGTACTCAGAGGCTGACACAGATGATATGAATGTCAAGAATCAGGAAAGAAACCCTCAAAGCTGTCTCATTTCAACATTGGAAACAGTGCCTACCCACTACCAAGATAGCACACTGTTGATATTAAAACTGAAAAGCAAGCACGTTAAGTAGGAAACAAAAGGCAATGAATTCTGAAAACCTGATAAATGCATTTAACCCGCTCCAAGCACATCCATGGAGCAGCACATGTACACCTTAGCCACACAGTGTCCTGTACAGTTTCAAGGGAGCTGCATATTTCCTCCAAACCATTCAGCACAGTTTGATTACAAACTGAGGTTTGTAGCTTCAAGGTACTGATTTTAGCCCATCATTCTTAGGCATATGCCTTATCATTTCTTTCCCGTCATTCAAACCTAACCCCCCACAAAAGAATAGATTTTATAACTTTTGCGTACATGCATATAGTGTACCTTGGTCATATTCCCCCCTCCCGTAATCATCTCTTGTCCTCCTTTTCTTGTCTCCTGACCATTTCCACTTTCTAAAATAGTACTTTCACATTTTTAAGGTCAAGAGAATGGAAGCAGAAGAATCACAAAGTAAAACCAAATTCTTTTTTGGTTTTATGAAGATGAGTCTACCGAAAATCTGTGAAATCAAGTTAAGGGATCACTGATTAGAACCCTCCACCCATCAATAGTACATTTATTTGTTGGACAAAATGATGTAAATCAGAGATGTCAAACCTTTTGACTCCTCTGAGTTACACTGGATAAAGATCTGTCTTGGGTCACACATCAAATACAAAAAATACTAACAAAAATTGGTGCACACAAAAAGGTCTGCATATAATTTTCATGATATATACTACCACAGGTAAGAAAAGTATCCTCCCATAATCATCCTGATTGTGTGGCACTCTATACTGAAAGTTTTTAAATCAGCAAGCAGGTTTCAAGTTTAAATTTAAGTAATAAAATTTAATTTATTTTTATTATAAAAGTAAAAGAGGGCTGTGGGACCCCTTCTTATTACTCAGGTTTTAGCTTAACTGTTCTCTTTGCTTCTGTAAAATGCTTGGCCATAGCACCCTAGAGACTAAATAAATGTGACTCCAATTTGTCTCTTCCAAGTAGTTACAAACCTAACTGCTTTGGGGCCAGAAAAAGGAACAAGTCTGAGCAAGTTTAGCAAGCCTCCGCATGACAAGACCACAGGACCAAATAAGGTGAAAATGGAGCCTAGCAACAGACTTAAACAATAGTCAGCACATTCTTTTGCCCTGAAGACAGTACCCACCAATGAGAAACTCCAGGGTCACTTTTAACCAATTTTGGTATATAGCCTATGGCAATCAATCATTTTAAAGTAGGCTGGACATGCACAGGTTCCCTTGACCAATCAAAATGTAGTACTGCTATTCCCCTCCTCCCTTTGTCTAAATTCTATAAAAAGCTCTTTCCCATTCTCTTCAGGGCCCTCAGCACAGACCCACTGTGTTGGTGAGGTCTGAGAGCCCGAGCTTAAGCTTGAATAAAGGCTCTTTGTTCTTGCATATGCTCAAACTCTGTGGTGGTTCTTGGGGAGCCGTTCTCTGGGCATAACAAGGGTGACATAAAACTAGGGCGATACTAGACACTGCATTTGATAACCTAATACATTACTATCTGGTTTGACAGAAGTAGTAATTCTCCATGCATTCTCAAGTTTTGTCAAGATATTTTGGTTCTAGTGTTACTCTTCATGTGTTCTACTCTTGAAAATAGTTGATTACATATGTAGGTGCTGCCATAAATAAGTCAGGATTATGAAGTGGGGATATTTGTCTCTGTGAAGATATAGGACTTATAAAAGACTAATAAAGAGATGTGATAAAAATGTTCTTTGTTGGGTGTCGTGGCACACACCTTTAATCTCAGCACTTGGAAGGCAGAGGCAGGCAGATCTCTGTGAGTTTGAGGTTATCCTGATCTATATAATGAGTTCCAGACCAGCTAGGGCTACAGAGAAAAAAACTTTTTCCTCTTCTTTAACTTGAATGCTAGACTGCAGTTCTATGTATTGTGTTTGAAAATTGGCAGATAACACATTTAGGTCAACTGAAAAAAAAGTAGTGAATACTTCAAAATACCCTGGATAGCCAAAACAATCCAGAGCACAAAGAGGAATGCCAGGGGTATTGCAATACCAGACCTCAAACTATATTACAGAGTCATAATCATAACCCAACAACATGGAATTGGCACAAAAAACAGACTTGGAGATCAATGGAACTAAACAGATGATGCAAACATGAGTGCATCCAATTACAGCCACCTGATATTTGACAGAGCTGCCAGAACACACACTAAAGGCAACGTTTTCAACAAATGGTGCTGGCAAAATTGGATCTCCAAGTGTAGAAGAATGAAGTTAGATCTATACTTATCACCCTGCACAAAAGTCAACTCCAAATGGATCAAAGCCCTCAATGTGAAGCTTGAAATGTTGAAACTTAGAAGAACACATAGGCAATACAATACACTGCAAGATCAAGGAAGGACTTTCTAAATCTGACATCATATGCTCAGGAGTTAGGTCAAAAAACTACAATTAGGACCTCATTAAACTAAAAAGCTTCTGTATGGCAAAGAAAACAACCAATTGAGTGAAGAGGACTACACTAGTGGGAAAAAATCTTCACCAGCTATTCATCAGACAGAGGATTAGTATCCAGAATATACAAAGAACTCAAAATACAAGCAAGAAAACAATTTAAAATAATGAGCTATGGATCTGAACAGAGAGCTCTCAAAAGAAGAAATAACTGAGAAACACCTTAAAAATGTTCAACAGCCTTAGTAATTAGAGAAATGCAAATTAAAACTACTTTTAAGAATTATCTAATCCCAGTCAGAATGGCTAAGATTAAGAGAACAAATGACACCAAATGCAGGGAAAGGGGAACCCTCATTCACTGCTGATGGGATTGCAAACTGGTGAAATCAGTAGAGAAAACTCTTTAAAAAACTAAAAAATAAATCTACCATATGATCTCGTCATATTTCTCCTTTGCATATATACTGCAGAGATACTTGCACAGCCATGTTTGTTGCTGCTCTTTTTACAATAGCTAAGAAATGGAAACAACCTAAATGTCTCGAAACTGATGAACGGATAATGAAAAATGGGGTACATTTATACAACAGGGTTCTACTTGGTAGTAAAGTAAATGAAATCATGAATTCTGCAAGTAACCAGGTGAAACTAGAAACTGCTATACCAAGTAACACAGACTCAGAAAAACAAGTGACATATGTTCTCTATCATTTGTGGATCTTAGCTGCAAATCCCTAGATGTGAGTATATATCCTGATGTCACCAAGGGGGCCAGGAAAATGGAAAGGAACTATGGGGATAATGGGGAAGAAGCTTGATAGAGGGAGATAGTAGGAGAAAGGTGTTATTAAGAAGAAGATGGAGAGAAGGAGGGCACTTTAACTTGGTGGGAGCAGGGTGTGTTATACAGGGGGACAGAGAGGAGAGATAATGTTTAAATGGTATGAAAAATCAGAGGCAATGTATTATTTCAAAGTCCTACTGAACAATACATATACAATAAATATTATTAGTGCATGTGTATAGCTGAGGGCTATATAATAGAAATACAGTACCAGGCAGGAGAGAAATCTCCCCTTGAGTTGCTGGTTGGGGTAGTCCAAGAGACTCCCAAAATAACATGGGCTGTTGCCACACCCTTCACTACCTCCCAGGTAAGACCTTATTGCTGAAAGTCAGACCACACTTTGGACACAGGACTTGTAGCAATCAAGCTGAAACTGACCTGGATGACTACTCCCTGAAGGCTAGCTCTCATGGTCTCAAATACATTCCAATCAACTGGGAGAAAACCAATCAATGGTCCTATGCAGCTGAAAAGCCTAATAAACAACAATGACTGGCCCAGGAATCTCTTGTTATTGTTGCAATATCGGCATTTTTATCTTGGGCATAATCAACAGCTGCCTAGATGGAATTAAGGCCTGCCAAATGGGAAGGAATTCATATGTGGTACTATAAACAACCAAATACACATGATTGAAGAAGTCATAGACTCTAGAGAAAAAACTTACTTTTGCCATATTCCTATATCAATGTAATTTCTTACTTTATTCCAAATATGCATCCTCATATTCATAGACAAGTGTATCTCTCATCAAACAAGCTTCTTTTTTTGCAACAGATGGTGACTATTACTCCCAGAACTTGTCAGATGCAGAGTATCTGTGACCACCAAACTATATTCTACGAAAACTGCAAAAATTCAAAAAGAATATAACAAAATTTTGATATTTTTGAAATGTTTTAAAATTTTGGTATCAAACTGAAAAGTAAGGCAACATTTTTATGAGGTGCATGTTTTGCTTTTTGTAATACTGTGTTTAGTCAACATATCAAAAGACATAAAACTGTTTACCTTAACTGGAGCTTGCCATAATTTTAGTTTCATTTGGAAGCTGTCATGGTTTGAAATGTACTGGTAAGTTGGTATTCATTTTGAAGTCATGTTTGATTCATTTAAACAAGCAGTTAAATCCACTAAAAATGCTAAATCTGTAAGTCCTTTTTCATTGGCAAGTTGTGACACAAATTTTGTTTTTGATTTCATAAACCAATTTACTTCCCCAAAGTGACATCAGCATACTCAGCATCAACACTTTAAGAAATTCCTAGAATTGACAATGACTTAATCTTTGGCACTTACAAGGTTCACAGTCTTGATGATGGTCTTCATGGTGTTATCCATTTTTAATGTTTTATATATATACATACATTTTCCTTGATGTACTCTTCATTATACATGAATTCTGGCAGCAATTGCATCATCCTCTATTAATTTTACAAGTCCTTCTCTTTGACCAGCCATCAAGCAAGCTCCAACAGTAAGTCTACCAGATATACTGACAATGGACAAAGAGAATTGCTTGTCATATAGCAATTTCCTCCCAGATAAAACTCCATCTTCAAAGAAGCTGGGTAAACAACAAGATGTTTTGAGAGGTGAAACATTCCATCCTGCAGAGATCATTATGCTAGGAAGAAAACAACTCAATAGCTTCAGGAAGTCCCTAAAACTGACCAGTTCATAGTTGCAGCCTGCTGAGACACTTTCAGACTAGTCAAGTTGCCTGGAGGAGCCTCAGATCAACTGAGTTACCTGGAAAGGATACTCTCAAACCTGTTGAGCTGTCTGCAGGTTGAGCAGGGCACTCCAGGTTTCTGTTTTCAAAAGTTGTCACTCATGCTGTGGTGGGTTTTGAGTGATAAAGCTATCTTTGAGTCATTTCTGCTCTTCTAAGTAACCCCTGTAAAACTCACTGGTTCACCAATTTGGGGGAAGAAGAAATTGGTACCTTGTATACGTCTGATGAAAAATAAAATGGTGCTATCCATGGCAGATGATCTTATGCTTCCTCAAAAGTTTCAACACAGTCACCATCTAACCAGCAATTCTGTTCCCAAGAGGAATGAAGAACAATGGTTATACACAAACTTGTCCATGTATGCTCCTGGCAGATTTATTCAGAATAGGTAGAAGGTAGAGAAAACTTAAGTGCCCACCAATAAATGTCTGTATATACAAGAGGCTATGTATGCACACCCAATGGAGTGTTTTTTTAGCAAAGAGGAACCAAGAGTGTGGTGGTTGCACCATGGTGAGGACTCATTCACTCCAAAATGACTACAGCAACAAACTTCCTGTTACTCACATTTTTAAAAATTTTATTGGATTTTTGTGTATCTCATCCTCAACATCTTAATCATGTTTATACCTCCTTCCCCAATGGCACCCTCTGATAGTCCCCACTGGATTTCATGCATTTTGTCATTTATGTTAAGGCTTATCAAGTTAGTATCCCTTGACATCCTTCAGTACAAGTTTATCCACTGGGGTCTAATCAGCCTATCTAGAGTCACTCCCTTAAAGATCAGTTCTTCCTCACCCAGCAGTAATTAGCTACCCAGTAGTTCTTTGGCTAAGATTGGGACCTGCTGTCCATTTCCACAGTTCTGTGCTGGGTTTCTGTCTCCTTGTGTTTACATGGGTCTTGTGCATGCTGACACCATTGCTATAAGTTTGTATATGAAGAGTCCCAACAGCCTGTAAGATTCTATTTCCATATGGTCATTTGTATGTGAAAAGTCCCAACAGCCTGTAAGATTCTATTTCCATATGGTCATGCATCTCCTTTCCTGGCACTTAAAATCTTTCTGCCCTACCTTCTGCAATGGACCCTGAGCCCTGGGTGGGTGAAATTTAATATAGGAATCCTGTCCAAGGACTAGCATCCTGCAGATTCTTATTCTCTACAATTCAGTCATTTGTGGCCTTTTGCGTTCATTGTCCTCTGTTGCATGGGGGAGCTTAGTTGTGTTATGCATATTTTATCACAACAAAACTGTTATTTTTGTAGACAGAGCTAATCCCTTCTACAGTATTATACCAAGTGAAAGATATTTTTAAAACTGAACAATATTAAAAACTGGTGACTGCTCCTATGACAAAAAAGATTGAGACAAGGAAAACAGGTTCTTACACTCTTCCCAATGTACGTACAAGAGAGAAAAAGAAGAAAAAATTTGGCTATGATGGAACTATTTAACCATTTTGGAACTACTTAACCATTTTGGTTTAAATACCCATGTAGAACTTTGTGATACCCACAGGGAATTAAAAAAAATATTTTGTGTGTGCATCGGTGTATATGTATGTATGTATGTGAGTGTGGGTACACACACATGTGTGTGGTCAGAAGACAACTTTCAGGAGCTGGTTCTTGCCTTCCCCTTGTTGAGCAGTCTCCCTTGTTTCTGTTGCTGCACTGCAAACTTCAGTCATGCTGGCCTTTTGGCATCTAGGCAATTCTCCTGTCTCTGTCTCCTATCTTGCTGTAGCAGTGCTGGGATGACAGATGTGAACTACCACATCAGCTTTTACATGGGTTCCAGGATTTACTCAGGTCATCAGGCTTGTGTTACTAGCACTGGTACTTACAGTACCATTTCTCTGGCTCTATTACAGCATTTTTAAAGATCTATAGACACAAGGTGATTTGTGATTTTATAAAAATATATAATAATTTCAACTAGTTTAATAAAATGTCAATTTTTTATTGTTATAGGCATCAGAAAAACAACAGTTTTATATAGTAATTTAAGACAAGTGTAACTTATAATTAGTTTATAGTAATTTACAGCAATGAAAATTTTCTGTTTAACTTCAATTTCTTAAAGTCTCATATGATACAAAAACAAGGGAATAAATAATAAGGTAGAAATATCTTCAAAGTCCCAAGGATCTGAGTCACAAATTAAATATGTATGAGCATGAGCTCTCTGCCGTGCCATATCTGTGTTTTATTTATGTCTTCCTGTTTTGTATTAGCTCTTCTTCACAAGACCCTGATTTTACTCACTGTTTTTCTCAGGAAGGACATGTGTGATCCAATAGTTAAAGAAAGCTGAGATCACTCTGGCATGCTCTGGAAGGCAAAAACAAAAATAAAGCAAACAAAAACCCAAAATAAAACAAAGACAAAGATAAATCCTAAATTATTATTTATAGATTTTAGCTCTTGGGCCCAGATAAAACCCTGAAATAATCGAATTAAATGCAATCTTGATATAAACACGATGCTGGCGTGATACAACACAAATTGAAATGGAAAGGAAACAGAAGTTTATGTCAAAGGAAGAAACAGAATTCTAAGTGGGGAGCACTAAAGAGTTGCTTAGTGTAGGGACAAAGTAAACTCAGACCTCTTAAGTTTTAATCACCTGGCCCCGCCTTGCTACATCCCAGGTGCTAACACTTTAGGCACTTCTGGCACCAAGCCCAGACCTCATCGATGACAAAGTCTGAGTTGTCCAATACAAATAACCCCCTGAGGGACAGACAGGTCCTGGATCAACCAATTCCAAGGTTAAACTAGCCAGCACAGCCGTGCAGCCACGGTACCTTTAAAAGTGGGCTGCACCTTGGGAGGGAGCACAGTTCCCTGATCTGGCTTTAGGGACTGTGGCCTGGCTAGCTGCTTGATTTGCTTTGTTTGTCAAATTATATAAATAAATTTCCCTTTTTGCATCAAAGTGGGGTTCCTGGGGTTTTTTCCCATTTCTTGGACCCTAACACTCAGCATTTGGCTTTCACAAAGCCAGTGCTGTACTAGGGCAGCCAGAACAAACCACCAAGAAGACAAAATGAGAGTAGAATGCAGGTAGACACTACTGCTAGAGTTTAGGATGGTTCTCCCAGCTATGGAGAACACAGACCAACCCTAAGCTTAGTTGGAGGCAGTGGGCAGAGCAGAGGGGCCCCTCCCCAAATTGCCTCAGACCCCAGGGCTGCACTGAATTTGGTCTACTGCTGCTGCTATGCATACTTTACTTTCAAAGCAGACAGTACCTGGAACCTTGGTGCTGATGAAAGGGGTCCAATTACCCCCTCATTCCACAGAAGCCCTCTGAGAGTCTCCCAACACTCTTCTGCCCAGGGTTAAGGTGTTAGACCTCTGTAAGACTCTTTTTTCTCTATCAGGATAATGAAAGTGAACTTCCACATGGATAAAGGGAGAACTGAATGCAGAAATACCTATTTCACCCTTTAATTCCTGAGTGTGACCGTGGTCAGCTCAGCAAATGGCAGCCCTGACTCTTAAATGGGTCTGTAGCAACGAAGCATGAAGCACCTGTGTGGTTCTGATACTGAGAAAGCAATGAACCTTTTTTTTGGTCTTTTTGAGAGAGGGTCTCCCTGTAGCCACAGTAGGTGTGGAACTAGCTATGTAGACCAGGCTAGCCTCAAACCGACAGAGATTTGCCAACCCCTGCCTCCCAAGTGCTGGGATTAAGGGCATATACCACCATGCCCGGCTGAAAAGGCAATGAACTTTTGTAAGGTGCCCTAGGCTTAGTTTGGTGAAGCAGCTATGACTTAGGAAAAGAATTACTTTGCCAGTAGAGAGAGGAAGGAGCTGTTACAGGCAGAAAACACTGTATCTGCTTTTAAGTTCAGTTCTTAGAGAGGACAGACACAGCTACTAGATTTCACAAGCTAGTTCTTTGAAGAAAAAACTTATTTCCAAAGAGTTATACAGGTCAAATCTCATTAGATAAACCTAATATTTGAGAAAAGTTTCATCATTTATAAAATTTTATTTCACAAAGTAGCTTACATACAGAAAAATTTTAAGTACATATCCTAACCTGTGCTCAAAGGGACTTTATTTTATAGAAAGAGGTTCATGTATAAGTTTTAGTTCCATTAACTACTTATGATAAATGTGACTGTAAATAAAACCTGTCCAGTAATCTTTTTAAAAGTTATTATTTTTTTATTTGTATGAGTGTATTGCTTGCATGTAGGTAGATGCACCCATATCTCGCAGTGTTTGCAGTGGTCGGAAAAGGGCGTCAGATCCATGGAATTGGAGTTATGGATAGTTGTTAGCCATCATGTGGGTGTTGGGAATTGAACTGGGGTCCTCTTCAAGAGCAGCCAGTGCTCTTAACCATTGAGTCATCACTCTGGCCCCATGGCCAGTAATCTTAAGGCAGAATCAATGACTTTTACAATGCAGATTCTGACTCCCAGCAGTTGCCCAAACTCTAGACCTATTTCAGGACACACATGAAGGTCTAAAGTTTCAGAAACACAGAAAGTTTAGAAAATTTAAATTCAAAAATTTAAATTTAATCTCATAAAACATCAATATTCATTTAACTCAATAAAACTGGCTTTTATAGTTTATTTTTAAATTTTTTGGGGGGATAGGTAGCTGTGTGGGGGTATGTATGTGTGTGTTACATACACATGAGTGTTCACATCTTTGTGCATACATGTGGAGGACAAAGGAGCACTTCAGGTATGTTCCTTTATTGTACTCTGCCTTATCCCTTTAAGACAAAATCTCTCATTGAACTAGAAGTTTGCTATTTGGCTAGGATGGCTGGTCATTCCCATTTTTTTATATGGGGGCTGGGAACACATATCTGGGCTTTGTGTGAGCATAGCAAGTGCTCTTTTTCACTGAGCCATCTCCCTAGCCACCTTCACATTTTTAAAGCTTTTTTTTTTCAGTTTGACATAAAACCTTAATGTTAATATTGAAATTTGTCAAATACTTAATACAGTAGACATGACAACCAACTGAAAAATACAGAACTGCTGGCCTGTTAAGATAGTAGACCTTACTCTCATGGGAGTACGTAAAGCCTTTCTCCTTCCCAGATACTCATCCCTGCTTCCAAGGAGCAGACTTTCCCAGTCTGCTTTTCTGTCCATGTGTCTCCTGACCCCACCGACTCCTTCAGCTTCTTTTCCCATCTTCCTTGTGGTCAGTTCTCCTGCAGGCAGCAGTTGTGCTCTCTCTCATCTGATTCCTTATTCACCCATCACATTGAAGCCTTTGTCATCTATTCTTCCCTGAGCTCTATCCAGGTAAACCACTGTCCCTCATAATCCTTTCTTCCCTGCCAAAACCTGGGCAGGGAAAGATGGCATGGTAAGTTGATATTCCTCCATGTCATTGTTACTTATCTCTCCCATGGGCTCAGGCCAAAGAATGAAGTGTCTGTGACCGAGGGAAAATATGGACTTTAATCCTTGTCTTTTCTCTCTGTCTCTGTCAGTAAAGTTCAGCTGACAAGTTTGTGGTTAGGATGCTGGCACAGCTTGATAGGGCTACAGTTTTAGAAAAAAAAAAGAACTAATATGATAATACCTTTGGCACCTAGCTGAGGATGCAGACATTATACCCCTGGCCCCAGACATCTGTGATAAGAAGCTTCCTGGGCTTTTTTAGAAACAATGAATTTTAAAGAAATGGTACCTTACTGTGATGCTTTTGAATATGTATAATGCTTCTGGATATGAAACTCTATAAAATCCATGTATGCTTCTTAATCAGGGCTCAGATCTTTGAGACCCCCCGGCGCCGTCTTATCTGTCCCACAACATCCATGCCCCACGTCCCTCACTCATGCAGCCATCACATCCAAGTGGCTTCTGCCAGTCTGTCTGGAACTTCTCCACACTTGCATGCTCCTGCTACCTCACCCTGGTTCATAATTCACTCAAATTACACCAAAGACGTTATAGAGTACCACCCTCCATCCACTCTTGCCATTCTTACCCTCACCTTAGCACACCATCCCCAGAGACCTGCTGAAGGCAGTAAGAGCTGCCACTCAAAGCCTTCTGGGAACTTTGTGTTTCTGAAAAAAAGAAAGCCAACACTGCTGATTCTCTAGGCTCCTCCATCCCTGATCCTGTCCTCTGTTCACTCTACACTCCTCCTTGCTGCTCTGCATCCTAGTTCTTCTTTTGCTCTAATTTCACAGGCTGACTCCTGTCTAAGTCTGCACATGGTTGCAAGAAAAGCCACCTTCTGCTCTGTGTTGTTCTTTATAGCTCACACTTCTGAAACCTGAAGATATTTTATAATACCTATTTACCTGGTTCATTTTGATTCCATCACTGGAACATAGGCTACCTGGTGTAGAGTCTTCATCTGCCTTCTTCACTGAGAAGCCTAGAACCTAAGGAGCTCTTGGCACAGACAGAAGAGAAACACACCTCTTCTCCACAATGAGCAAGTACATTCATATGTAGAGGTTCTTCTGGCTAACCCTACCACAATGACCTCTCCAAAAATTCAAAGTGCTCCCTGTTCTAGCCATTTACTGGCTTGCTGGACCAGTGCCACATTGCCTTGTTTTCTTGTTCCTTGACTTGATTTGCTACCTAGTTTTTATATGTGAGTTTTGTCTCTTCAGCTTTATAAAAATGTCTTAGTTGGAAGCAAGCAAAATAAATAGAATCCTGGAACACATCACAGCATTCTGTAGGTCTCTCTCTTTACTTATTGAATTGAAGCTTGCCCAGTGCTTCCATTAGGACTGGCTTGTGCTCTATGCTCAGTGTGTACAGATTCTGAGGTCTGAATATGCCTTCCAGGATCATATATATTCCCACACATGGCATAGGGAAGACTGAGCACAGCTGGTCCCATATACTACAGTTTGCATTGAGTGGGTACTGTTAGGTCCATGATTTGAGAATGATTGAGAAAGACTACAAATACAAATTTTAGAAAAGCCAAATTTATTTAAGAGTAATTACTCCAGCTAGCTGGGCTACAGCTCTGTGTCCAATATGGAGGGCAGCAGCCTTGAGCAGGGGACACAGCTATTTTTACAGGACAAAACCGCAGCCTGCATGACCTTTATTATGATTGACCCGAGCATTTTTAAGACTTGCTGGGGCTTTTTCATTGGTTATATTTTATTCAGTAAGCCGTAAGTCCTTCTTTCCCCACCCAGTGATTTCTAAATGTGTCTACATCGGTTGAGGCACCAAGCCATCTGACTTCTGGTAACATGAACCTCAGAGGTTGGGGAAATGGAAACTTAAGGCCTAGCATAAAATGGAGGGTGCAAGTTTAAAATGGTGTTTGTGTGGCTTTAACTATTTTTCTCAGGTACTTGATAAAGACTGTGGAAGCAAACAAAAAAGATCACCACAACAATTCAATATCCTTTCTAAGTGTCTCAACAATGGGTTTTTAATATAGTACCAAGATCTTTGAGGGACAGAAAACTTTACCTTCTACCAAGTCAGCATAAGAGGAAGGAAAGGGGGAAGAAATTAGTTCTTTCAGTTCCAAGTGAACTTAGAGAAAGTGACCCAAGAATTGATAGCACAAAGGCCGAAAATAAATCAGATGAAACATATTTTTGCATACATTATGAGAAATACATTTAAGCTAACCAAAGGCACAAGAAGCTTTTTTCCTCTTGAGAGCTTATTCTTCTAGGTCCTATGAGCATCATTTTATACTCTGATCAAGAGGAAGTCCTTGAGTAGATGTGGTACTTACCAGGAGGCATCATACAGTGTTCTGGGAATATCTTCAGTGCACTCTTCAGTCTCTTGGTGTCCTGCAGAAGCAGCAGTGTTTTCATATGATCCAGAATGAGCACATCTGAGGGAGGCATGCTGTGAGACTCAAGGAGGTGAAGCAGCTCCTCAGTAGCTTCCATAAATACTGCTGAATCTGAGTCTTTGGAAATACCTGGAAGTCACACAGAGAATTTAGGGTCTTCAATACACATTCCACTTGGAGTGATATGCATGGAATATAATAAGCTCCCAGGAGAGAACTGGAGTTGGTCTCTGAAAACAAAGACAACAAAGTGTCACTGTTTTAAGGACACTGGGAAGCCAGTCCTTTATGTCTGATCTTTTAAACACCTTCCAAGCACAACATGTGATTCAGAATCATAGACAGCAGCAGGGGAACGAGACAGGAAAACTGAGCTCACATTCAGACCATGAATCTTAAACAAAACAAAACAAAACAGTAGGACTGTGGGCTGTTTAGGACAAATCAAGGAAGCCCATCTAAGAGGCCAGCTTTGCTTGTTCTACTGAAGGTCCACTGGTCTGTGTTGCTCTCAGAAAGCTAGTAAATGTTTTCTCTCTGTCTGTTTTTAAGTCTCCAATTTATTTGCTTATTTATTTACATATTATTTAGTTAACATACAAAGGAGTGGACTTCACTGTGACATTTTCATAATAGACTTCTTTTTCTTTGCTCCACTGCCCCCTCCCCACTCTTGCTGATCCCTAGTTAGCCCCTCCTTCTTCTTTTTCATGTTCCACACCCTCTGTTGTTTCTCCCTCTCCACTTTCAGACCTCTTCCTCTGTCTCACAGTACCTTTTCTATTTCCATGCCCCCTGCTTTCCTGCAAAAATTATAATTTCATTCTCTTCACAGCCCCCATTGTGTATAAGCGCCATATTTTATCAGTTTCAGATTTTCTTTGCCATGGGCTTTCTGCAGTTTGACTGATATATTTATGTATGATGTCATCTGTATTAGTTCTGTTAGAGTCTACAGAACATGAGCCTATGATTAGGTCCTTTATCATTTTGAAAAGTCCCGCAACCATCTCTAAAAGTTTCTTTTCTCTCCTCCCTTTTTCATTGTACTCTAGCCATGTGAGTGTCAGACCTGCTGTGTCTATGTTGGTTAGGCTCTTTTATGCACTCTCCACACTTTTATTTTTGACTCTTCAACCTTGGGACTTTCTTTGACTGGTCTTACCAACTGCTCTCTTATGCTAAGTCTAAGCTGCTCTTTCACTCACCTTTTGAGTTCTGAACTTCAGTTATTATATTTCTCAGATCTTGAATTTCCATTTGATTATTGTAACAGATTCTTACTGTCTTTGTCTTTTTTCTCTTGAATATCTTATTGTAGTGATTTTAAGTCTGTGCCTGAGAGCCCTGATATATGCCACTCCTGTGCATGCTTTAGCAGTTCTCAGTGTGCTTTGTTCAGTGTGCTTTGTTCAGAAGTTTTTTCTTTTGGCATACTTGGTAAATGTTCATTGACTGCATGAATTATATAGGTCTTGGAAAAGGCAGTTTCCTCCAGAGGCATTCCCTGTTTGCTCTGCTAGTCACAGTGGGTAGGTATGGTAGGTAGCCCAGGCACACTTGCCTAGGGATGACAAGACCCACAATAGGCTGGACCCTCCCACATCAAGAAAATACCCCACAGACATACCCACAGGCCAATCTGATGGAAGCAATTCATAACTGAGGTTCTCTCTTCCCAGGTTACATGAATTTGTGTCAAGTTGACAAAAACTAACAAGCACAGTCACATATCTCTGCTCTGCCTTTGTTACAAGGGTGTATAGCTCACAGAGCTGTGCTCAAAGTGGTGTGACACTTGTTTTCTCAGATTCCCAACATTGCTCAAGGCTGCTGCATCACTAGGTCTTTTATACAGTTCTTGCCTTCTATACCCAGCTATAGAATTTGGCAAAATCTTTGAAAGAAACATCAGAGTGCTGGGTTCTATTTCATGCCAGTCTCTGGATTCTCTACTTGGATAAATGCTCTGCTGGTCTATCTGCCTCATAAGGTTCAACTGGGCCCTTTTCTAGCCTCACATCCAAGGCCTCACATGTAGAAATGCAAATATCTGGAATGGAAAGGTGGCTACAGAATGTTGGCTCACCTTCCCACTGGGGTATAAGACTTTAGACCTGGTTGCCTCAAAAGCTCTTAGATGAATGCCTTCAATAGATTAAAAAAAAATCTTTAATTTGGTTTTCCTAGCTATTTTCTGCATGACTACTGGCCTGAAATATGCTCTTGTGTAATATGCAGAATGGAAAGTCTACTTATGTCTCTTAGCCTGCCTCTATTCTATGGTATATTAGCTGTGTCCTATTACTGTGTCATCTGGAAATTTATTAGGTATGTTTCTAATCTGTAAAAGAAAGAGAAACATGTTAAAACAAAAGGGTAAAACATGCCTTGCAATCAATTTCTTATTCAAAAACTGGCCTATTAGTGACATTTGTATTAGTTACTTTTACAGAGCCAGGCAAAAACAAGTTAAGGGAATAAAGATTTGTTCTGGCTTAGGACTCAGGAGATATAGTCCATCATGGCAGCGAAGGCATGTGCTGGAGCAGTCTGAGGCTATCGCAGCAGGAGGGTAAGGCAGCTGGTCACATTTTGTAGGGGAAGTTAAAAAGCAGAGAACACAGTCTAGAAACAGGCCGAGTCTATAATCCATAGGTCCAGCTTCAATGAGCCATATTTCCAGCTAGGCCTCCCCTCCTAAAAGTTCACAACCTCCCAGAACAGCTCTACCAGCCGGGAACCACATGTTCAAATACATGAACCTATAGGGGTGTTTCACATACAAATCATAACAGTATCTTTGCATCATTGTTTAATTAGTTACTTCCCACACTGTATATACTTTTCAATTGTATCCATACGAACATGTCAGTATCGGGTTGACATCTGCAAGTACTTAATCCACCATCTTCCCCTGGATCCCCCAGCAATGCCATCCAAATGAGAAAGTAAACTGACGGATAGAGCACCTTGTTCTGAATATGATCATGCTGGCTCTTGATTGGCACTTGTGCTTTCTAGTCCTTGGGTGAATTGCCAATAAAAGATTAAGAAAATATGAGCAACTATAAACTATGAGAATAAATCTTGACATCGTATCCCACACAAATATATAAAGTTACTTAAAAATGCTTACTGAAAACATAAACTAGTAGCTCCTTAATGTGCCTCAAGGAGAGAGCTGTGGCTCTTTTACTTCTCTAGCAGCAGTTCACAGATGTCAGTGACATTAATCTTTATGTAGAAACATAATCCAAAGTCTGCCTTTAGATGAATAAAGAATGTAAGCCCAGGGGCTGGAGAGATGACTGAGCAAATAAAATCACTGGTTTCCTCTTGCAGAGGACCTGGGTTTGGTTCCCAGTACACACATAGCAGCTAACAACTGTCTGTAACTCCAGTTCTTGGAGATTTGATGCTCTTTTCTGGCCTCTGAGGGTATTGTATGCGTGTGGTGCTCTTACATATATGCAAGCAAAACATTCATACATATAAAATAAAAATAAATAATAAAAATTTTAAAAAGAAGCCAGGCGTGGTGATGCACGCCTTTAGTAGAGGGAGGTAGAGGTAGGCAGATCTCTGTGAGATCGAGGCTAACAAGGTTTACATAGGGCGTTCCAGGCCAGCTGGGGCTATAGAGAAACTCTGTCTCAAAATGACCAAAAAGTAAAAAATAAATTAAAAAAAGAATATGAGCCCAGTCCACATGTGCAGCCACAAACTCACAGTGCTGGCTGTTGCTCCCTCTCACAGGAGATATAACATACAGGGGGAGAATTTAAGTATTCTGGGTTTGACTTGAAACTTGTCATTTTCTTTGAATACTGTGGTGGTTAATCTCAATTGTCAATTCAATGAGATCTAGAATCACCTGGGAGATGGGCCTTCTGGGCCTGTCTATGGATTATTATAATTAGGTAAACAAAATTCGAAGACCCACCCACCATGGGTAGCACCATTCTGTGGAATGGAATCCCCAACTGCATAAAAAGGAGAAAGCAAGCTGAGCACAAGCATTCATTGCTCTCACAGTGTGTGTGCAATGTGGCCAGCTGCTTTGACTTCCTACTGCCTTGACTGCCCCAGCACAATGGACTGCACGTTGAAAATGCAGGCCCCCAAAGCCTTTTCTTAAGTTGCTTTTGAATAGTATTTTATCAGAGCAATGAGAAACTAACTTGGACTAACATTTTAATGTGTTTTATTTTGTAAACATTTAAATATTTTATTACATTTGTTTACTTTTTCCAGATAGTAAGGAGATGCCAAAATTCAAAAGAGAACAGGAAATAACTTACCATCATAAAAATAAATTTCTTGTGTTGACTTCAGAAAATTTAGGATGCTGTCTGCCTTGCTGTAGGCAAGCTCAGTGTCTTTCTGGGTGGTGTCCGTGAGTGTGTCCTCTTCCTGAGGATCTTCTGCCTCTTCCCCTGTACCACACTCCATATCCTCCTGCTCGTGGCTGCTCTCCTCGGGTTGATACATGAAACTAACACCAAAGGCCTTTGTGACAAAGCCAGCTGCTTTCCTCCTCCTAAGTTGCAGTTTCTTTTTCAGCTTTCTTTTTTTATTTTTGCTCATCGTGGGGCCATCTGTCTGCTGTGGATGCAATTCGTCTTGTAAAAGACTCTGTTGTTTCTCTAATTCTGCTTGTTCTATAACATCACTGGGATTTTTAACTTTTTTCCTTGATTTATGCTTTCTAATTCTTCTTCTTTTTGGTTGATCATGAAGGTCTAGATCTGTCACAAAATTCAAATACAATAATTTGTAGTATGATAAAGCCATAACAAAGCTAAAATAAATTTTCCATCAGGATTTTAGTTTTAATAGAAAAGGAATTTAACTATTTACTTCAGTGATTCTCAACTTTACCTCAAACAATCATACCATCTAAGGCCTTAGGATTAGCCATAATACAATTAATAGCCCATACTTCCTGCCCCACAAAAAGATATATATACTTAAAGCTATTATAATTGTGATATCTAGTGTGTTTGTAAGGGATATAATAGTTGCTGACTTTTGGGGAGTAAGATTTAATTTCCCATGGCCTTGAAATAAAAATCACATGAATTATTATTATTTATCCATTTTTCTTGAGACAGGAGCTTTGTTTATAGCCCAGCCCAGGCTGAGCTTACATTTGAGATTCTCTTGTTTCTGTTTCCAGCATGTTGGCATTGTAAGCATGAGCCACCATATATGGCTAAAATCTACCAAGTCTCTTTTTCTTTCTCTTTTTTTATTAGCACAAGTCATACAAAATAATAAAAGTCCATGAATTCTTATGCTTACACATTACTTTAGTGTCTTCTAAGTTACTTGTACGAATGAATGAAGTGTAAGTAATGGCGACTTGTGCATATGAACTAGCAACAGGTCACATTTTGAAAAAGAGATTGACTTTGGATTTTAGGTTAGCAGAAATTGTTGTGTGAATAAGTGCTGGTAATGGACAACAGCCATCTCTGGGTAAAAAAGTTATGAGTTGTACGTTTGCAATTTTCCTGGTGTAAACACTCTCAGTTGGTTGCCTTCAAAATGTCAGTGCTATACTACTGAATAGACATGGGCATCCACAGTTGACTTCAGGAGTTGGGGTGAGCAACCCACCATTGACTGAAACATTCACAGTTGATCTTAGGTGCTGGTGGATGCAACATAGCCCGGCCAGGGGGAGGAGTATTGCATACAGGGTCAGTACACATATTACTACCAACATAAGGAAAGTTTGATTGTAGTATTGACACCTGAGAGTGCACATGGAGCTTGAGAAAAATATGATGCAAAATCTTCATTCCATCCCAGAAACATTTTACACTTTTTAAGGTCATTAAGCACAAAGGTCAAATACATAATACATTTTTCTCATGCCTGGTGAACCATGCACTCTGGGGCTGCTTGCATAGATCTATATTTGCAAAGCTTGCCACTATACCTTGTGCTCTGTTTTTCAGACAATTCTAACTTTCAGGAATTTTTTCTTTGAATTTTCTGAGTTGTATATTCTTTGAGAAATCAAGATTAACTAATGTCTGTAAGTAACATGTAATCCTATGAAGTAGGACTTGTTTACCTATAACTTCTACTTACAGGCTTTAATTTTCTGCCCTGAAATTAGACAGACTATGTCTCATTTGTCTTCCATGCTGTATTTCTTTACATAGCTCTTATATTTCATCTAAGTTCTTCAATAACCTCTGAAGGGCTCTTCACAGAGGCCCCAGGAAACTACCTGGCTGGATGTTCTTCCCTTGTCTAGAGTTTCTATGTGCAACCTAAGTCCCATTAAGCTGATTAAGCAGTTACAGTGGGCTTCACTCATCTGAAAATATACAAAATACAGACTTAAGTATTAACACTTTTCTCTCTCACTTGACATAAATCACTCCTCAGCTTTGTATCTTTGTCAGATTAGACAGTGTTGTGGGAATGGTGAATTGTGTCACTGCTATTTTTGATTTAGAGTTTCAGTTTTCTCCTGATACACTTAGCAACTGTATCTATGAAACGTACTGCTACCACAAACTTAAGAGGAGCCCAAAACTACCCTTCATCATGATATATGATTATGGTCTAGCCCATAAAGTGCTTTCTTTAATAATGGGTGGATTTTTGAATAGAGTATTTTTCCATTTCATTTGCAAGTATAAGTTGGTATCAGGGCCCTTAGTATGCTGACAGATCAACTGTGATCCCAAATATCTTTGAATTCCTGAACATAGAGCTAGTCTATTAAATATTCATTCTCCTAAAGTGGCCACTGTTTAAGGATGTTTTATTTCTCTGGTTGAATTTGTAATAGAAAAAAATTCTCCTCAATGGTGTTTTAAAAATTGCTCAACTTCACTAATTTGGAGAAAAAAATCTATAGATATTTCACAATAAATGGCCTAAAGAAAGGCCACCTGGGAATCAATGAGACAGGTGAATAGGTGGGGTCCTGACTGCCTGCCCACTAGGGAGAGTAGGTAAAAGTACAACTTTGCAGTTCTCCCCAGGGGTTTATGGGAACTCTGGCAGCCTCCTCTGGGAATGCAACTAGTTGCCACTTTTGTTCTCTGTGGTTTACTTCCTTTATTCAAGTAGTCATATCATGATATGAATGGTTGTCCTGTTGAGAATCATGACACTATTGATCTGCTACTTTTAAAAGACTACAAAATAGTATTGTAAAAAGTGGACGTGGCGAAACAACTCTGAAATGATACATTTACCATACTTTTCCCATTCTTGAAAAAGCCACAGTTAATCCAAATCTGGGAATTCAACTATGGTCATTTTGGGTGGGATGACTGCAGACAGCTTATTTTCTGCTGTGCCTTTCTGATTCCCAAGTTTAAAATATTGAGTGAGCATATACTGTTACAGCACTGTGGGAGAGGGATGTAGCTCAGTGGCTAGTATTTGCCTAATATCCATGAGGTTCTAGGTTATTACCAGCACAGAAAAAAACAACAAATAAGTATAGGAGGGCTGTTTCTACACCAGATGTGGTGTGAATATCTATAATCCCAGCACTTGGGAAACTAAGGCAGGAGAATAACAAGAGTTCGAGAGTTCTAAACTAGTTTAGGATATATAGTGAAATTTAGTCTCAAAACAAAGAAACATAAATAGCTAGAAAACAGAAAATTAAATGCAACAAAATTAGAAGTAAATAAACACAAGAATAACACAGAGGGGGGAAAAATCAATAATCATCAACATTTTGGAAAAAAAAACAAACTGGATTCATAGCTGGTGAGATATAGCAAGGAGAGGAGGGAGAACGCATGAAGTACCAGTATCAGGAACATAGCACACTAGAAGATAACTCATTCTTGTCAACAAACTAATACAAAGATACTTTGAACTACACCATACAGCTAGTTAGGCAATTAGCAAGAAATGTCAAATTCAGAGAAAAATTCAACAATTTACCAAACAGACAAAGAAGCAGAAAACATTATCAGTCCCATATCTATTTTTAAAAATTGGAAAATGAATGCCAGGTCTAGATGTATTCATCAAAACCTAAGTTCATCTTGCATAAAGATTCCAGTGATAGGAAATATTTGGTTAATTTTGACACTTTATGACAAGGTCTCATATCCAATTAGAATCAAAGAGGAAAACTCAAAACTTCATAAAGATTATCTATAAAAACTCTGCTATGACAACACACAATGGTGACACGTAAAACCTTTCCCTGACTTAGAAACAATGATGTTGTGGCCACTGCTTGTGTGTCACTTCTATCCTGAGACCTGGGTTAACAGAGACTGTGAAAATCAGCCACAGAGGACATTGTTGTAATGCAAAGAAAATCCAAACGACTGAGAGCAAGCTCTCTGCTAACAGGAAGGGGAATAAATAAATGCAAAGAGGACTGTTTATCAGTGAGAAAGAATGGCACATTCCACATGGATCCAAAATCAGGATGCCCAGACTTGTGCCCAAAATATGTACAAATCCCATGACCTCACTCATAAAATTCTAGAACCAGGACCAAGAGGCAGGACACTGTGTTGGGGCTTCCTGAGTGAGAAGCACTAAGGTCAGGGTCCTCACAGGGCGTGAAAGGATCTGTAAGGGATGCTTGTTATTCAGATCTCCATGGTGACTTTAGGGGTGATACAGCAAAATTTACCAAATTGTACTTTGACTTCTGCAATATCCCTGGGTCCCATGGGATTGTCACACAGATTTCATGTGGTAATATGTGCTGAGGGCAGCTGAGGAAGTAGATAATTCCCTTGGGGGCATCCCAGTGAGTTGGCCCCATCTTTCACCTTTACTGTGGCTATGTATTCCTAATTCTTAGAGTTTCCAAAGTTTGCAGAACACTAAGCATTGTATAAAATATATTACACATACGCTCATATAGGAAAGTTATATCCTTTATCTTATTTAAAACACATGCCTACAGGCGCATATATTTGGTAACTGAGAAAATAAGATGTTTGCACATAATTTTCATATGAGTTTTATTCGAAGAAGCAAAGTTTCCTTTAGATCTGGAGTCCCAGAAAGCCTGTGAGGGTAATAATATCTTAGAGGAAGAAAATAAAAGCATGGTGGCAAGGATGTGTTTGACAATAGTCAAACAGAAGAGAGTTCATTTGTCTTGAAGGTAAAAAGGCCTTCTATTTAGACATGCCAGTTTTGTAAACTATGCTTTTCATGTGACAAACCTGAAGACGTTCCTTAAATAGAAGTCATATTAGCCAGGTGTGGTGGTGCATGCCTTTAATCCTAGCCCTTGGGAGGCAGATCTCTGTGAGTTCAAGCCTGGTCTACATAGCAAGTTCCAGGACAGCTGGCAGCTACATTCAAAAATGAACAACAACAAAAAAAAAACAAAAGAAAAAAGAAAAAAGAAGTAGTCATAGTCAGTCATATTTCATCAGGGTGAACATGCCTTTTGAAGAAGATTCTCAGTTTCTTGAATGTCCCCCCAGGTCTATCTGTGAATGTTCACCTAAAATCCAGACCTAGAACGGCCTCTACTAAGTGAGATGAACCAGAATTCTCCCCTCATTCCTGTTTTTTTATATCTGATCTACTTCCTTGCCTTCTATAACACCAAGGTGATATCTGCTCACCAGCCCTGGCCTCAGCAAGAATCCTGTTAGGTTAGTTTAGTCAAAATCCCCTACATCTCTGAGAAGACTCTCTTAGTGATTTTATATCCACACAACACACTTATACCATTTCCTGACTCAAATCCTTGCTTGCCTATACTATATTTCGGCTGAGCTTACTCTCTCTTACACCTGGAAAGGCTCCCATGCAGTGGTTCCTATACCTATTAGGATGGTCCTAAAAACAAATCTGCAATAAGCATGATGACTTTTTCTTTAATGTTATCACATAATTGAATGTTACAATATATAGCTTCTTCAAAGTCTTATCAGAAGAGCAGACTATGATAATATTCTTAGATGAATTCAGGATAAAAATCATCAAAATAAGATGAAAGAATATGACACAGTTAGATTTTAAATTATTTTCTGATATAATTTTCTCTATATACTGTAAATTTGTCAAAGAAAGACACAACATATACATTACAGATAAACAATGGTACCCACTTGTTCAGGATTTGTGCATGTGATACAAATACTTATGTACAAAGTATTTCCATACAACAAAAGACACAAATTAATCATGGAAAGTACTCATATGGTTCTTTATTAATTTTCTCTTCTGATGATATTTTGAGTCATATTTTTTAAAAAAGTTTTTCACAATCCTGTATGTTCTATATTTCATTATAACCTTCGGCAAGGTCACTATGCTCGGGAAACCAAAGGAAGAAACTAAGTCACAGGTTTGATTCCTGCGGGAGCTAGTTTTCTGGAGAGACAAAATGTGCGATCTGTAGCAGTGTGCTCTCTAAAGTGGTATGCACTTTGCAGTAGGGGCTATAGCTCAGGGGCCTGTTCTAAAGAGCAGGTCACAGATACAAGAAGGAGAAGACAGTGGATTTGTGGCCATGAAGGAAATGCATGTTGATGTTCATGGCTGACATTCATGTGGCATGCTTGACTGCAAATCAAGTATGATGGGTTTGGCTACCTTCTCCACCACTCCGCCCATCAGGTACTATTGGGCAAAGTATCATGGCACCTGCAGTCCTCAGGTCAAATTCTTGAGTCCAGTTTCACTAACTGACTATGACCCACATTGAACATCCGTTCAGCTTTGTGCCTACATGCCTCAGTTATGGGCACTCATCAGGAATCTCTGTTAACTCTCTACGACACTCCAACAGCTTCAACTAGCAAATGAACAACTATATCTCTGCTTCCGCTCCACACTGTGTCCAGAGTACCTCACTCCAGCCTAGTCTCCCCTTAGCTCTGAAATCTCAGAGTAAGTGCCATTCTTTTGCAATAGGAAATTGTCCTTCATGGACACTGGCTACAAGAAAATGTATATACTTCAAGTATGGCTTAAGTGACAGAAGGACTGACTTATAGATCTTAGTTTTTCTAATCCAAGCACAAGAGCCATGTGGCCAGAGGCAGCTGTTCTGGGTAGGCTGGCAGCTAGGAGCCATAAGAGGCTTGTTCTAGAACACCAGTAGGGGATTTGAGTAGAGGCAAAAAGTAAGGATTGGAAAGGTATTTGCTTTATCAGTTAAGAAATAAATTTTGCCATCTAGTCAAAGACAGAATATGAGAAATCAAGTGCAATTTGTGCTGCTGTAACAAAAAAAAATTTAAAGGGGAGAGATTTGGGTTCTAGTGGAGCATTATGGAAGTTGGGCCATATAGCAGAGGCTATTTTTCACTTGGCAGATGTAAAGAAAAGCTGGCAATACAAAAAAGTATCAGGGTGAGATACAGTCCTAAGGACATACCCCTCAGTAAGGTGCCATCTCCTACCTGTCTCCACCTTCTAACAATATTATCATATTTGGAATCCATCCTTTCCTTAGTTCAGAGTCCTCCTGATCCAACTGCTTTGGAAATACCTTCACAGACACACCCAGAGATTTACTTTATTAATGCTCTAGACATTTCTTAATCTAATCTGGGTGATAATAAATGTTAGCCAATACACAAAGAAAATCTTGGTTAGTTCACAAGCTACAGTGTGAACTTACAATCAAACCAACCTAGCACTGGGGCAATGAAAATATGCAGTGCAGACAGAACACTGTAACAGAGTCCTGGGATGTGGGTTGACAGTACTTTGACCACAAAGGAAAGGAATTTATAACCTTCCTTATTTAACCATAGGCCTTAGAAGCAGAATCAACATCATATTTCTTTTTTTAAAGTAAAAATAGACTGAAATTTCTGCTCATTGTACATCAGAAGTATCAGATATGGCCATAATAGAGTTCCTGGTTTTGTCTGAATGGACTCAGCATATAGCCTCTGAGTAGAGTTTTCATTTTTTTGATCCAGAACTGGGAACCTTGCTCTTTGGTTCTTTCACATTTCTTTATAGTAGAACATTATGTTAAATGTACAAGGACTAAAAGTACTGACTTACTCTAGAGTTTTGTGAGATCTGCAGAGTGTACTGTTTCCCATGCTGATGATTCTGCTGTCTGAGGCTATGTTCCTATGAGTTTATTGGGAAACAGAATGCTATCAGAAGAATTGTGATAGCAGAATAGGTGGTCCAGATTATGCTGGGTGCTGGTTCCACCTCTCAAGCCTCTGTTTCAGGGCTTTTCAGTGTTTGTCCTATCTCTGGCTCTTCTAGACAGTTGAAGTCTTTCTCCAGATCCGAGGATCCTTCCTTTGACTGTCATGAAGGACGGGCTTTGTTTTCCAGTCACTGTGGGTAGACAGGGGACTAACTTCTACTGTGTGCCAGTAGTCAGCTGGCACACAGGGCTGGCCTTACCTGGTATACATATACCTGTGCCACTCCTAATGCTGACTCTTACAAATCCTCCATTCTCCTTAAAATATCCAGCTAACTCAGCAGAAGTCAAAGGAGTTCAACTATTTCCTGTATGGTGTGCAGCTAATGTTCTCAGTGCTTTAACAAAGCCTAGTGTGCTTGTTTGACATTTATAGAGAGTCACCTGACAGAATCCCACCAATCAGGTGGCAGTATACATGAAAAGATGATACATTTACTAAGCTCATAGAGTAACTAGAATTTAGATTTGCTTGTTAGTTACACTATCATAAAAAAAGAATAGAAAATATCATGAAGGATTATTTCATAGAATTTGCAAACCTTTATATGATGGTATTCAAGGTTGATGCTTTTCTCTGTTTAAATGTAAAATAATTTTAGACATTTTTTAGAAGCTCCAATTTAAACTGCCCAATTTTCAATTCTCTCTCTTACTTGGCAAGTTACATATATTTCTTATAAAAAGGAAATCACAGAAATGCTCAGCTTTGAGGATGAAGAATGCAATCAGCAAATGTATAGTATCCAATGGTGATTCCAAACATATGGTACCCAATGGTGATTCCACTGTATGTCATATGATTCTATTTCTAGGCTAACAAATTGTATTTCTCCTTCTATAATGAGAAAGTGGTAAAAACATTCATTTTGTATTGAGTATGATCAAGTGAATGACACAGAAAAGAAACGATATTAATCAAATAGTCTGTTTAAAAACAGTAGAGACAATAAAATAAACAGAAATGAAGGACCTCATTTTATAAATTACATCCACTGAATTAGATTTCCATTACTAAATGCTTGCCTCAGTGACATAATGTTATTGAGTTCTTGTGAATAAATGTTGACTTGGAGGCTACAAACAGAGCTCAGAAAGTGAAAGTAACCCACTGAGTCACCTAGGGCCATTTGAAGACATAGATCCACATAATGAAAGTGACTCACTATTCATGCTCCCTATGTTTTCCTTTGAATGTGAAATATCCTCACTGGATCACACGCTTGAACACCGTTTTTTGTAGTTGGTGGCATTGTTCTGGATGTCATGAAACTTTGGGACAAGATGTATAAGTGGTGGAGGTAGTTTGCTGGAAATCAGGCCTTTAAGAGTTCTAGCCCAACTGGCTTCTGGTTAGAGCTCTTTCTCCTGGTTGGTATCATGGGAGTTGCTCCACTGTAAGCTTCTGCCATGACAGACTGACCAGACTTACTCTAGCCACCATGTCTTCCCACATGAGACTGCATCCTCTGAACTCTGAGCCAAAAGAAATTTTTCTTTCCTTAAGTTGCTTCTGTTGGGTATGATCACTGGCAAGAAAAGTAACTGGAACACTATCTTTTTAATATATATATATATAATTTTTACTTTATGTGTATGAGTGCATTGCCTACATGTACGTAAGTGCACCTGTATCATGCAATGTTCATGGAGGTCAGAAGAGGGTGTTGAATCACCTGGAACTAGAGTTATGGTCAGCTGTTAGTCACCGTGTGAGTGCTGGGAATCAAACCAGGGTCCTCCATAAGACCCCCAATGTTCTTAACTGCTAAGCCATCCCTCTAGCATACTAACATACCATGTTTGACCAGGATCTACAGGAGTATCTGTGAGTTATTGTTCTTGAAGTTTATGGAATTTCTATGAGCCACATCTGACCCTGGTCAAGGATCTGGCAGTAGCTTGGAGGAGGAAGGGCATGTTGTCAGAATCCTGAAGAAGGATGTTTACAAGTCCCTTCACCATTTTAAAATACAGATTATATTAGAAGGCTTTGGTAATAGACTGTGATGTAAGGAGACTGTGGAAAAAATATGAAAAGTGTAGAAAATTTTAAAAAAGGGGGCACAAGAGGTGGTCAGTGAAAAATTAATGAATCTTAACTTTTAAAACTCCAGATTTGTCATAAATAGGCACATTCAACCAGTGTTAATTAGGGGCTATGAGTATAGCTCAGTGGTAGAGTGCTATCCTAGCCTATGCAAAGCCCTGGATTTGCTCTCTAATACCTCAAAACCAAACCAACCCCCCAGCATTTACACAAGTCCCTCCAAACCCCTATTTTGAGACAGTGTGTCACCATGCAGCCCAGCCTAGTCTTGAATTTGAGATACTTCTGACTACAACGCCACCATGTCTGATTCAGTTCTTGTGTATCAGTGCAAAATACAAAATCACTATAACACCATTTTTTTTTTATGTACAGTATGATTTAAAAACCAGATAAACTATCACCTATGAATTTATTTTACTTTTAGTTTTACTAATCTTTAAAACAAACAAAAATCAGAAAAGAAAGAGGCTTATAAACTATATTCAAATGGTGTGAATATATCCTCAAAGTTTCTATGTTGGAACCTTAACCCCTAGAGCAACAAAAAGGCAGGACCTTTGAGAAAAGGTTAGGCTATGAAGATTCTGCCTTTGTGAGTGGATTCATATCTTTACTGAGGGAGTGGACTCCTAATGAAAGGATGAAACTGGCCCTTTCCCACTCATATCTATCTTGTTTTGCATTCTACCATGGAATGATATAACACAAAGGCCTTTACAAGATGAGACCTTTTGACTTTAAGAATCCACAGACTCCCGAAACATAAGACAAATACATAGCTGCTCATAAATTACCCAGCCTCTGGAAACCCCAATCATTGTTTTATTTGATTGCTAAAATGGGGAGATGGTTACACGGTAACTATCTCAAGTGACCCTGGGAACAGGTAGGCTCCTATTTTTCCATCAAGAGTACTCACAGGTGTTCTCAATCTAAAGTTCCACAAGGTTCATCCTCATCAGTGAAGAGAAATGGTCTTTGCTAGCAAGGTCTTTCAGAGCTTCTGTGAAGTATATCCTGAGGACAGGGCAGGGAGAGCCAGGTGAGCAAATTCCAGACAGAAGAGCTCTTATGCAGGATAAGATCTCATGAGACCAGGAAGTTGGTGACCCTGCACATTTGAAACCTTAGAGACAAACAGGCCATACTGGTACTAAGGTCAGGTCATTTCCTGTAAAGGTCTTACTATGCTTTACAACCCACTATGGGCTGATGCTTACTAATACTGTCAAGATAGGGATGCTCTGTGTTTTTTTTGTTTTTTGTTTTTGTTTTTGTTTTTTTTCCCATGGAACTAGCTTTTCTGTCCAACTGTAGAGATAAGCAAAACTCCAGAAGACACATCAGCTACCAGTCAGCAGGTGCTCACTTCATGCCTTGGCCGTCATGCAGAATTAAATAATTCCCACTTTCTGCCTGCAGGTGGAAGGGGACAGGATTATCTATGCTATCAAGTCAGCTCTTCCTATGGCCTATATAACAAGTGGCCAGAGGACAATGACTGCAGCAGATCAGCTGAGGGCCCTGGCTACACATGAGCCCCACTGGAGTTTTTTCCCTAAGAATATAGTAATAGGTTAGGCCTTGATCAACTGTTATGGAATCTCCAGGAATCCAGGTGCAGAACACTCAGTTACATAGAGAATATTATACTTATTTATCACCCAATCTTTCCTCCTACTAACTCATACATGGCTCAGAAAAGCTGAGGACTGTATCAGAGTCCAGCAGTGAGATGCTGATGTTAATACCCCAAGGCTTCCAACATGCAGGCACCAGGCTCCTGGCTGATGTGCAGGTGCTCAGCTCTCAGATGGATGTAGTGCTTGAGACTGTGTCCAGCCTTGAGGCTACTCTGGAGAACTCCTGCAGACTACTGTGCAATGATACTTAGAGATCTTTTGCTATTAAAGGTCTGCAGCTTCCAAACTTGCTTATGGACCCCTGGCCTAAGGGGCAGATAGAAGTGAAAAATGGGCTTGGAAAGATTCAATTTAGCACAAAAACTTTCTCAGACCTTGGCCAGAATAAGGCTCTAGTCCTTGGACCTGTCTCAGGCCCTTGGAAAAAATCAGATGTGATGATAATTATAAAAATGGGCAAACAGTAGACATGGCTTTTATTGTTGTCCTGGCTCACATACTATTGTGCTGTCTGAAAATCATCTTACAACACCTTTTAGAAAAATTAGACTTTGATAACAGATGGTCATGGAACAACTAAACAGATTAGTTTTTAAATTCTGAAGACCCAGACCCTCTGCCAACAGGCACTGTGTATTGAGACACTATAAAAAAGAACACGGAAGGCAGGCAGAATAGCTAATTCCACTTTGTCTTCTTAGTTACTCACTTTAGTACTGGGATTACAAGCATATCCCACCAATCCAGGCTATGGTCAGGTTTCTAATATGTAGCCAAGTATATTGTCCTACAAACCCTGGCTATTCCTACTAGTAGCACTTGAGCCTTCGGGTCTGCCTCTCCTCTCTTTATGTTCCACTCTCTATCTTTATTTCTTAGTGTCCCTCTATCTCTGCATCCTCTGTCTCTGTTGTTCTTAGTACTTCTGATCATCCCTTCCTTTTCCTCTTCTGTACTCTTGGCCATTCTAGTCCTATCATCCTCACATATGCTGTTCTCAACTCACCAGCTCAGACTAATTCTTCAGAGTACTACCATCTCTTCCATATTAAATGTCTAATATGTGCTCTATCAGTCAATAGTACATTGAAGGATGGATGGACACATGCAAAGGAGGAAAGGAGAAAAACAGTAAAGAAGTAATGAAATATCAATGGTCAGTAACCTCGAGAAAAACCCAAGTTGTTCTTACATGAATTCAAAGACTTCAACTTTATCCTCAGTTCAGCCATACACAATTCAGTCTAGAACTTTTCCTCAGTTGTTATTCTCCTGCCTGTCTTACTCTTTTATCAACAGTACCCCCACATCTCTGCCTTTGCTATCATCTATAATCATCCCAAGGTCAAGGACTCTGTATGATTCCTCTTTAAGAAAGACCACAGGGAGACCACGTAACTGTCCATAATATACACTTTCAAAGGCAGTATCTAGACTGCAGCCTTTTGAAGTAAAAGGACTATGGTCATGAATGAGATTCTAGAACCAGCTTGATGTGCAATGGTTTCAGGCCCAGCTCTTCTAGCTGTGAAGTAGAAATGCCACAGGTCCTTGGGCTGTGATGTAAGGCTCAGCTATTCATACTCCTGGCCTAGAGCCCTGACTGAGCAATGAGGGTCCACTGGCAGAGATTCCACAATCTACCATATTAGCAATCCCAATCCAGATAAAAGGTGAGATTCTGGTCCCAGAAAGTCCCTGTCTCCAACTACTCCCTAAGGCAGACATTCTTGACCCCTTCGTTCAGCCACCTAAGCTTTGTCAATAGATTCAAGTGATCATGAAGGAAAGAAAGGCAGGCAAGACTCCATTTTTCAGATGCCGGGAAGGTCATTGCAGATACCAAGAGGCAAGAAGAAAACAACTGAAGCTTCATGTAAGCAACTTTTGAAACCCCTTTTTAGCTCTTCTATGAGATCCCTGGACTGTGTGATGCAGCTTCTTAGCTTGCCTCTTTAGGGATTTTGTCTAAATATCCACTCACAGCTCTAAAGACTTATGATCCAACTCTCTTTACACCAAACAAAAGCTGTAAGAAAATATGTATGAGAGAACCAGTGAGTCCTATTTATAATCTGTGAAGCATAAAGTTTGAAAAGCTGCCATCCTCAAAACATATCTTTTAGAACTTATAATTTAAAACATAAAAAAAAAAATCTAAATTTGTTAAAATTCTCTTAGTTATTATGCAGCACCTACATTCTGATGAACTGCTGGAGTGGAACTATGTACCATAAACAGCCATAGTCTTCAGATTATTTCAGTTCTCACAACTTACAATGCTACCTTCAAATAGCCTTGAGTTGAGACACAGTTCAGCTTTTAATTTCCAATGACACTGAAAGTCCAATACACTGGTATTACAGTATTAGAAAGGGAGAGGTTGTTAAAGCAGGCCAATCTTGACACTGATCTTTTTATGACTTTAAATATCAATGCCTGACAGTAATCAGATACCATTCAGATTGACTTTAGCTTTCATTAAGAAGGCATACTAATTCATTGCTAAACTAAACATTTATTTTATGACTACTTAATAAATATAAGATCAAATATACATTATTTAACTACTTACAAGATTAAAACCATTGCACATCAAGGTTGATATTAGGTGTCTTTTCTCAACCTCTCTCTCTCTGTCTCTCTGAGATGGGGTCTCTCATTGAACCTGACGCTCAATGATATGGGTAGGCTAGCTGATCAATGAACTTCAAGGATCTGCCTGCCTTTCTCCCCAAGTCCCGCCTGTCACCATGCCCAACTTTTTTCATGGGTGCTAAGGTTACGAACTCAGATTCTTATATTTGTGGGGCAAGCATTTTACCAACTGAGCCATCTCTCTAACTCCATATAAGTTAGTTTTGAATAGGCTGAAAGCACAGGTATTCGGAGAATTGTTTTTTCATGGAAGTCTACTCACCAGGCCTGACATATTTACTCCCTCTCAAATGAGAACAGTTGTGATTACCTACATAAGACTCTTACAAGATCAGGCCTATTAACATTTCTTCATAGCAAAAGCGATCATTAGACCCTCAGGTGAATCTTGCTACTTCCTCCTTTCTGTCCCCCACTTATCCTGTTCCAGCTGTATGGGGTCTTTGGAGGTGGTAGGAAGTACAAGGCTGACTAGGTCAACAAGGTACAAGGTCTTTGAAGGTATGTAGGAGGTACAAGGTTGACTAGGGTTGGATACCCCAGTGATTTAGCTTTCATGTCACCCATGTTGGGGTGGGATTTTTGTGCTGTAGATAGCACAGTCACTCATGCTCCTGTAAGTAAGCCCACTAAACTTACTGGTTCACACGTTCAACTTGGATGGAGCTGTAACTTTGTTTTGTTCATACTCTATTAGGGTGAAGAGACGTTTGTTTATATATCCCTAAGATGTCACAAAACAGTAAAAGGCACTTAATGGCACAGTAGTGTTTCACTAATAAAAACATGTTGAGAGATATTTTTTAGAATATTTGTATTTAGATTGATTCATTTTCTATAACTTTTCATAAAATGATCAACAAAATTAAGAGAATTTTGTAAGTAAAAAAGCAGATGGTTTAAGATATGGCAATCAAGTGCTAAACACTTTAAATAAAACTGTTAAAAGCATGAACCAAGTCATTAAAATGAAATTAAAATTAGATGAAGAATTTTTTTTTCATTTGAAGAACAGAAATTGTTAGGTAAATAGTTAATATACATGAGAAGACATTAAAATTTTGAAATAAGCATGAGTCTATAAATGCTTTAAGCAGAACAAAATACTCTACAAAAAGAAAAAGGAAGATGTTAAAATGGGACTGTTAGAGGCCTTGCCAAACTGGGCAGGCTGTAGCTTGGTAGCAAGGAGCCACTGCCCAAAGAGTGCAAGAGAGCCACCTGGTGGAAGAGAAATGAAAGGTTCTCTGCACAGTCATCAGATTGGCTAACTCAACGTTAGTTCAGAGTCATGGGTTTTATGAACAGCAGCATTCCTTCCTGAGCTGTGATTACCCTGAGATTAAGAATATACAGAGCATATAAAGACAATAGAGTTTGTATTTGAAGTTCAAAAACTATCATATTGATTCAGCTTTCACAGCACTACAGAATCTTATACAATCCTCATACTATACAGTCCTGTTTTTGTATTTTTATTGATCACAACTGTACATACTTTCCTGGTGTCTAGAAGGTATTTACTTTCATATTTCATGGATAATAAAATAAGAGTAAGGCATAGGTCTGGCAAGGTGGCTTCAGTGGTTAAAGGCACTTGCTGCTAAGTCTAACGACCTGCATTTGATCCCCAGAGCCTACTGTATGGTGGCAGGAAAGAACCAACTCTATAAAGCTGATCTCTGACTTCCTCATAAGTACTGTGGTATGTGGCCATGTGAGCAAGGAAACACATACACACACACACACACACACACACACACACACACAAGTAAAATTTTTTTTAAAGGTACAGAAACTGATAAAGAAGATTTTGTACAAGTTAGGGAAAGCATATGGAACCAGTAATCAAATTCATGTTCCTGTAACATGAGATAGGATAGACCTAGAATGACAACACAAATCTCTTTTTTTTTTTTTTACTAAATGTAGACTTGGGGAGGAGGCTGATTGGCTGTGTTCAAGAAAAACTATCCACAGCATCAGGCATTTCTCAACTACAGAAACACTTGTACCATATTTTCAGAAGTGTAAATGTGTGGGGGGCCAGGTTTATTAGCTTCAGAACTGCTAGGTGATAGATATACAATGGGAAAAAGGATCTTTGTGGCTCCTTCCACTCATAATTTGGCCTGTCACCAGTGCCTCCTCCATAGAGGTATGAGCCTGCTTTGCCCGATCCCGCTCCATATATAGGCAGGGCTCTGTTCCTTTCTGTTTTCTTTCCTTGCTCATTTCCATCTTAGTCTCTTTTCACTTATTTCAATCTCCTTGGGAATATACTCTACTGAGAAAACACCCATGTTTATCAACATTATAATACTAGCTCATACTGAACATGCCTCTTTCCTTCCACCTATTTCCACATTTGCCTTGTTAACTGAGTAAGGGATTTAAAATGCTCCTTCATCAAAAATCATCTTAATTAGTCTTCTCCCAGTTTAACCTTACTAGCTTAAACTACTTATTATACAAATCAGAAAGGTAAGACTTGGATAGCAGATAGATAAGCAAGATGTGAAGGACCTGGATTCTGACATATCTCCCATTTGGCTCTGCCTTTGGCTGTCAGCTAGCAGGGGACAGGCCTCTCTGTTTAATGACATTCTATTTTATATCACAAATAGTTCTGTGGACATACAGGCATGATGACCAAAGATCCAAGAAAGGCCACGTGTGTGGAAGAAGGTTCTGAAACAGAAATGTTGAATAAATATTCTTCTATGACTTTTGACTTGAAAACTAACATAGTTTACTCTTATCAGGAGTTTCTAAGTGGCCATGGAGAAGGCCATGGGCTCTGCAGCCTCTACTTCATTTTTATTCTTTCCTAAAGACACCTGTTTTTCTTTCTGGACTACTTTAGCACCAGATGATATTCTGTGGGTCATCTTTATTCACCTTATGGCATTAACATAATTGTTTTTCCACATCAGTCTGTATAGTTCAGGAGCTTTCCAGTGTTTCTTAAATAATTTCCTACTTTGTTTTCTTAGTTATCTCATTCTTGAAGTTCTAGTACCTTGCTGTGAGGCATTTACTTAACTGCTGATTGCAATGGGATGGGCCAACCCACTATGGGCAATACCAGTACCCTGGGCAGAAGAAAGTTAGCTGAACAACCTGGGGAAGCAAGCAAGTAAGCTGTGTGCCTCTGTGGTCTCTGCTTCAGTTCTCATTGCCAGGTTCCTACATCTGCCTCAATGATGGGCGGTGATATGGAAGTGTAAGCCAAATAAACCCTTTTCTCCCCAAGTTGTTTTTGGTCAGTATTTTATCAGAGCAACAAAAAGCAACCTATAACACACTGAAAACTAAAAAGATGTGTAAAGGTTTATCAAGATCTAAGTATTTTTCTAACGCAAGTATCTTATAAATATCTGCCAATAGTGCTTTGGAATAGGCAACTATAATTTTAAAAAACAACTTAAATTTTCTCCCTAAATTTCCCCTCCCTCCTTCCATGCCTCCGTTCCTCCCTCCCTCTCTTCCCAGGCAGGATAAAAGAACTGTTCAGATGCTACTGATCAGTTGCTTCAAATGAATATCTGACTTGCTGGTCAGATACACACAACTGGTCACTGATATCTACTGCTGCTACATACAGTGTGCTTCTTCAAGACAAGGAAGACTCCAGGTACCAGATGTAGATGACAAGAAGATGCCAAGACATAAGTATATGACCATGGAAATTATTTTGCACTGTTGATAGCTGGGAAGTTGCAGAGGCATGACCTCATTGGGGATGTGTCCATCTAAAGCCTCCCCCACAGCTATGTCACCTCACCTGATGGAGAGGCCAGGCATTAACAGTTAAATGTTCTGTGTCATGTCCACACACAGTAAGAATGAACCACTCTCACATTCTGAGCAAGTATGGTGTATAGGAATGTGGACCCCTGTCTAGCTCAGGGCTCTACTGTACCTGGCTGCATCTGGGGGAAAACTTTACCTTTCTGTCAGTCCAACAAACTGAACACCAGGTCACATAGAATACCCAGAATCCTGGCTCTCTTCAGCAAAGGTGAAAAAACTGAACAATGGTCAAGACAAAACTGTCTTGAAATGAAAGCCTGCCAAAACACATTTAAAGGATAGGTGAATAACTCTCAGAGAATACACATAGAAAATAATGTATTTAGTTCATTTTTCTAAAATCTGGGCAGTTAGCTCTGTGGGCACCACAGGCATGTGGTACACTTATATCCAGACAAAACACTCATACACATACACATAAAATTAAATTATAAAAAAACAAAAAAATTAAAAGATAATAAATAAAACTATGAGAAAAAAGAAGAAAGCATTAATAACATAATTAGTTGTTAAACCCTTGTTACTCTGGGCACTTCCAAACAAAGATAGAACGTAGCTAAGAAAACTCAGTTTTAAAACCTAATCTAAAATGAATGCAAGGAATGGAAAGTTGATTATTAGAAAATGAAGGTCAAGGAAATAGCTACAACTGAGTTACAACAAAAGGTTGAAAACCGAGCTTCTTGGCAGATGACCACAAAGATGGTCAAGAAGAACATATTTCCTGTCCAAGATTAGCTCATAAGAAAGAACTTTTTCTGAAATATTTATCTCCCTTTGCTTTCTGAATGTGGATACACTATGGTCAACTGCCTTGAGCTCCTGATGCCATGATGGACTGCATCTCCTCAAATTGTCAGCCAAAACAACCCGTTTTCTCCTTTAGTTGCTTTTGTTAGGTATTTTATCATAGCAATGAGAAAAAGAACCAATATACTCTACATTCTCCAGTATTAGATATTCAGCCAGGATTTAATTCTCTATGTAAAATTCTTTATGCAAATTTGTTTTACCCTTTAACAATAGATGGTAAAGTTATATATAGCAAATAATTTTTAATTCAAAAATATCAGCATTACTATCTTCAAAAAATATTTTATTACTTATGTGTATGAGTATATTGCCTGTATATGTGTTAGTGCACCCGTGTTGTGCAAAGCCGGTGGAGGTCAGAAGATGCTGTCAGATCTCTTGGAACTGGAGTTACAGATGGTTGATAGCCACCATGTTGGTGCTGGAAATTGAACTCAGGTCCTCTGCAAGTACAGTCAGTGCTCTTAACCACTGAGTCATCTCTCCAGCCTCTAGCATTACTTTAAGAAGTAACATGATAACACTGAAAGACTGCATAGGCTGGAGAATTTGGAAAAGGAGTGAATGGCAATCTCACATTAAGGAACAGCGACAAATTTCCCATTTGTTGAAGCTTAATAGTACAGTTTTGTCAGTAAATAATATTCAAAAATTACAGTAGAACAGGGGACTACTGCTTTAGTCCACAGGAGGCAATCTCAACCCCAACTTACAAGTGGGAACCACAGCTCCAGCTTGCAGGAGGGGATCATAGCTCCAGGTTCACAGAGGGGACCACAGCTCAGGATTCACAGGAGGAGACAACAGCTCCAGTTCACAGGAAGAGATCACTATTCTAGATCATGGCAAGGGACCAAGACTCCAGGTTCAGGAGGGGAAACGTCAGCTCTAGCTCACAGGAGGGAACCACAACCACGGGAAGTGACTACAGTTCCAGCTTACAGTAGGGAACCACAGTTACAGGTTTAAGGGAAGTGACCACAGCTCCAGATACACTGGAGGAGAGGCAAATAATTTTTAAAAATAAATTTCTTTATGACTTTTTTATTCGAATGTTTTTCTAACACTAAACTTTTTTCACCTGCATTATATGTATTCACCAGTGACTACACAGTATCGAAGGCATAAGATTTTAATAAACACACACACAAACAAAAAGAACACTATAACACTCTCTGTATGTGCCTGCATAGGGAGGCCAGAGGACATCATGGGTATCATTTATTGGGGTCCCCTTTGTTTTATGAGACAGGATCTCTCATTGGTCTGGATCTTGTTGATTCTACTACATTCAACTTTTTATGAGGATACCGAAGACTGAACTCAAGTCTTCACACTTGGACAACAAGCACTTTACATACTGAACCATCCTTCCTGCCTCCCCTAGCCCACTCTCTATGCCTTTAACTTAAAATGAAAGATGAACATTAGGTTCTAAGATGCTATTTTTATGGAGCAGTAACACAAGCTAGGCACAGATTTCCTATGGTCTGACTCCAAGACTTCCAAATCCTAAATCATAGAATCATTACTTTGTGTTTTCCTTGAATGGAACTTTCCAAGACTGTTAGCTGCCACCTTTTTTATTCTAGATGGACCCTGACAGGCACTGAACAGCGTATCTCATCAAAAGGTAAGATACTAGCTGGTGTACTATTTAGAAACCTGAGGGAAGGAATATTGGGGACACTAGCTATTTTCTTCTAAAAATTAACTTAGACGCGTGTCTTACCTAGACACTTAAGAACCAGCTTTCAGACTGTAGGAAGGATGTACCAGTCTCTAGTCAGCAGATCCTATTTACTCCTGCGTTCCCACCAGATATTATCTGACACCCCAGAATCCTGTAACTAGTTCTCCCAGGTGACTGTGATTCAATATATTCTGAGGACAAAAATTAATAATGATTCCAGTCACCCCAAAAGAATTTTAATACCACTGTGACATATTACATAACTTCACATAAGCAGCATCCTACAGATGTGCCATTGATGAACAAAGCAGTTAACATACAAAAAAAGGTTGATTAGTATTTTCTATGGAAAATCTGCCAAAAAAGAAGGCTCTCTTGGAATAATCTATAGAGGGTTGTTAGGTTAAAAACTGGACAGAGATGGGGCAGAAAGATTGTAAGAGCCAGAGTTGGTATATGAATATAAGGAAACAAAGGTTTTCAGAACTTGCAACAATGGCAACAGCATGCACAAGACCCATGCCGACATAATCAGACAAAAAGCCAGTATGGAATGAGGGAAATGGGCAGCAATCTCTAACCCTAGCCTAGGAACTACTAGCAACTGATTACTGCTGGGTGAGGGAGAAGAGATCTTCTTTAAGATCTCGAGATGGACTGACTAGATGCCAGTGTATGAACTTGCACTGAAGGACATTTGGGTACAAATGCTTGACCAGATAGGACTTAACATATGTGGCAGAATACATAAAATCCAGTGGGAAGGGAGCTACAGGAGGTGTGGATGGGGGGGGGGGTTCTCATTTTGATTAAGTTCTATTATATGAAATATAAAAAAACTAAATAAAAAATATGTATTCAAAAAAAAAAAAAACCAAGCCTGGATAGAGGCTGATGATTGGCTTGACATCTAAACATATATGTCAAGGAATGGATCCCTGAGGAGGGGAAGAGCCTCTTCTTACCTAGGGCTCTATTGCAATTTAACTATAACAATGGACAAAGCATAGAACACCACCACTGTAACTTCCAAGACTGGAAATTAACTTTACAAATCTCATCCCATTTTCCTATAACTCTCATTTGTTCCTAAATAACTGCAAATCACTGTCTGTATTTCTTACATCCAGAGATTCTTCAAATAATGAGACATAGAGGACATGGAATGAAATGGACGACTATATATGGGTCTTGTTTCCACCACAAAATGTCTTCTGAGTATATCCCTGTCTTTACTGCAAGCATACATAAACGTTGGAACAAACTATGTATTCAGGTATTGAGCACTGAATTCCCACTGTTCTTAAGGTGATGGGTCAGGCACCAGTGTTGGGTATAATGCAACTGGGCCTAGCCAGGCCATCTGCTAGAAGGAATAGAGGAATGGTTCCTGTGGGTGTGGCATTCTGCTCTGGCTAGTTGTGAGACCAGCATCTGGAAAGTACCTGCCTACCTGGAGACAAACTTACTATTGGCTGTATTTGGGACCCCACCCATAAGGTCATTGGCTATCCAGGCCTATAAGAGCTTGTGCATCTATTCAATAAACGAGTATGCAAAGCCACGCAAGTATGCAGTGCCACACGAGTTGGCAGTGCCACGTGCTTGGCCTGCTTCCCATCCAACTCCCAGAGTCTGCAGCTTGACTCTGCGTCTCCTCACCCCCAACCCCTCAGGCTGGCCCCAAGTGGTAAGACATGATGGTAACGGACACGACTATATACCGGGGAAGAACAGTGAACAAAGGACATGGTCCGCAACCTAATGGAGCTCAGAGTTGACAGATTTGAAGATGAGGTGATATATTAAGTAGTGTTTTCTGTGGCCCAGCTGAAGAATCCATAATGAGCTTCTGAATTACTTTTTGTTGCTGTGATAAAATACCATAACCAAGAGTAACCTACAGAAGAGTTTATTTTGCCTTACTGTTTCAGAGAGTAAGAGTCCATAATGGCAGGGAAGGTATTACAGCAAGTGCCTGGATCAGGAAGCTGAGAGAAGAAGCAGAGAGAGAAAAACGGAAGTTGAGCAAGGCTACAAACTCCCAAAACCTGCTCTCAGTGACATACTTCCTCCAGTTGGGTCATACCTCCAAAGGTTCTACAACCTCCCCAAACAGTGCTACCAAATGGGAGATAAGTGTTCTCATACTTGCTGCTGTGCCAGTGCTATGCTATCAACAGCGCTCAGCACTTATAGAATAGGGCTAAAAAAACCCTGAATAAAAACCAGTGGAAGGCACTTGTGAGGAGATTGGTGCACAGCGGCAGCCAAAGCTATGCTTCATCTCCTTGAGTTGTCTATAAGTTACTGTCCAGTGGGTTATTCAGTCCTACTCATTCAAAATCAAAGACAATGACTGGTAGGGCTTCTATGAATACTAGGGGCAATTCAACCCTTCTTTCCAACATCAGTCCTCAAGCTTTCTTTGTGGAAAATTGTAACTGAGAAAGTTCAGAAACCTCCACCCCCCTTCATTCTTTTTAGATATCTCTTTGCCTTGTCACATGCCCTACAGAGTGATTAAAAAGAGATGCAGGTTCTGGACTCTGCATCTACCATTTGGGAACTCCCACAGACTCCTTACAAGCCTTGCATCCAAAGGAAGGCAACAAGACATTGAGTGTAGGATTTGCTCAGCCTCACCCCAGACTGATGCAATGCAGGTCAGGACTCAATAGTCTTTCATTTTAGAGAATAGACATAGATAAGATGAATAAACAGTTGTCATTCTTAACTTTTCTCTAGTTTTATCATTTCAAATGTTCTTAAATGCTCACTTTCTGGAGTTTATAGTGAAGAACATATTTAAATAAGTGGATAGTTAAAACCCAAATCAAAATATTTGAGGATAAGTTATAAGCATTCAAAGTTGAGATATGGACTTCCCAGTTGAATTTGATTCACAAGTTGTTCAAAGATGTTCTAAGAAACCAGGTTACTGTCTTTAGTTTATGTTGATTTACAAATGGAATAATAAGGACTTGTTTAGGAACTTCTGTACACAGCAGATAGCAGTAGTCCAGTGTGACAGGCCCTCTGCAAACAGTGCCAGGAGTCAGGATAGAAGTAACACCCAGGTCAGGGAAACGAGGGAGGCCCCATCTTAGGGAACTGACAGGGAGGGCATGGTACACCCCTATAACCTCAGTTACTGGAAGGGTTTGAGGAGAGAGCACTTGGATTTTGACACCAGCTTGAATGAAATAGCAAGATTCCATTTTAAAAAAAGAAAAAAGAAAAGAAATTTGGGGATGTAAGAGGATACCTGGCCTGTCCTAAGCCCCCATTTTCCTGGTTCACCTACTCCCGGCCAGGTAACAATGGTTTCCAGCAGCCTACTTACAGGAGGTGGCAACAGGTGGTAGGCTGTAAGAAGCACACAACTATTTAGGGGCCCAAGGACAATTAATTACCATTTTCCCAAAAAACTCTGTAAAACAAATACTTGCCTACTTGGCACTAATGTCTTCCCCATTCCTGTAAGAATTTTGCCCTAACATAGTCAACAGCCATTAAGTTTGGGAAGAATATTTATAGTAAAGTAAAGCTTTCTTAAACACAGTCTCCTGTACAGGCTGCCCTCAGAACAGAAGCAACAGAACAAACTAAACATAATAAGGCAAAAGTGACCAACAGCATGTAAGTCAACTGCATACAAGTTACCTATGTGACAGTAAAAAAACAAGTGCCTATAAAAACACACGAATGAGAGCTAACTGTACCCAGCATCATACAAATGACAACTGACTGTATATAAAGACAAGTGAGAGTTAAATGTAGAGATTGTAAGAGCTAACTGTGTACAATGACATCCAAATGAGGATTAAATGTATGTGATGGCATATGAGAGCCAACTACCCAACAGTGCACAAATTCAAATCAACTTTGTGCACTGGCATGTGAATGAGTGCTGGGTATAAAAGCATAAGCGACCCAACTGTACTGAACCAGGGCTTTGTACCTGTTAGGCAAGTGCTCTACCAATGAGCTAAATCACCATATTCTAATTTTAACATCCCCTATTCTAAGTACTTTTCTGTTATTTTTAATGGCTGTAAAATATGTGACAGTACACCATGTGACTGGTTATACAATTATATGCTTATCCATACCCACCTATAAATTTATGTTATAATATTAAATATATAATATAGATATATAATACTAAATATAAAAGCAAATTTACAATGCTGAAAATTATGTAACAATAGGAAATAATCATGGAAAAGGTGTTCCACTTTCCTCCTACACAGACTTTTACCTTTTGTGTCACCACCACTAGAAGCATTCTCAGAATTCTTACAGCTGGTAGGCTCTGGTAAAGTTGGGATATACCCCTCAGGAGGCAAACCCACAGTATAGAGCCGACATTCTGGTTGGATCTTAATGTCATGATCTGCAAAGAAAAAAAGGAAAAAGCATGCACACATATTACATAATATAACCAAACATTTATTTGCCCTGATTACATTAGCACTGTTTCTCCAGTGAAAATCAACAAACACAAGAAATTAAGTAACTCAATAAAACCTAAACAATGTCACACATATTGATTTTAATAAGTCAAGTATATTGTCCACAAAGCAAGTCAGCTATATGCCTAGCCAGGAAAAGGGAGTTGTCTACAATTATTTGAGTCACATTAAGTTACTCATAATGTAAACTTCTGGGTTTTCATATGGTGATATAAAATACAACTAATTCATGAATATGAAACAGAAAATATAAATAGTCCATACAGCATACCCTTTATTATAGCATGAATCTTCCAAAATTTTTATGCTCAGTCCACAGACACACATATGCATTCACAGATATGGAACCATCTATTGACTAATATGTCTATGCAGATACACTGATGTACAAGTATATACACATACACAGAAATATAGAGACACACACAACACATATATAGCTTTATGGAATCACATCACACATATATTACTATAATTATGTAGATTATACCATTTAAAATTAAGTATAATATCATAAAACAACACAATATAGTATATAGTATCTAAACTTGTATCATTTTTCAATATTCTATGCTATGGGAAAATTATAATTTGATTTATCATTTAATCACTGTCCTAAATTCTGCATATGGGTGGTAGTTCTGAATGGTCACTGTTATGAACAGTGACTAGAGCCACCTGTGACAGTCACTTTCCTTGATTCTATGATCAAATACCTAAGAAGAAGCATCTTAAGGGTACAAGGATTTATTTTAGTTCACAGTTAAAAAGTTTAGTTTATCACAATAGGGAAGACATTGGAGTGGCACACAGCTATGGCAGCAGAAAAGTAAGGCTGCTTTTGCTCACATTTTCATGGAGCAAGAAGTAGAGACACTAGGCTATAAATCTGAAGGCTTATCCCACAAAAATCCACTTCCTCCAGTTATGCCAACCTCTCAAAGATTCCACAATCTCTTAAAATAGAGCCACCAGATGAGGAGGAAGTATGCAAACACAGGAACTGGTGTTTTACACCCAAATCATAATTCTATCCTTGATGCATATTTCTTTGTACTCTGGCCATTTAGTTTCTTCAGATGAACTCTTAGAAATAGAATTGCTGATTAAAAGGATCAGTCAGAACCTTCTGCTATGTTTTGATATATATACAAACTAGAACCAGATGTAAGAGGAATGCTTTTTCCCCATACTGTCTTAGTTTGCTTCCAATCACTATGACAAAACATTCTGACCAAAACCAACCCGGGGAGGAAAGGGTTTATTTAGCTTGCATCTCCTGGGCCACACAGTTCATCACTTAGGGAGCCCAAGGTAGGAAATTAGGGCAGAAAGCTGGGGGAGGCAGGAGCTGAAGCACAGGTCATAGAGGAATGCTTGCTTATTGGCTTAGTCCCTTGGCCCATGCCCAATTTTCTTTCTTATATAACACAGAATAACCAGCTCAAGGGAGGCAACACCCACAGTAGGAAGAACCCTCCCATATCACTTAGCAATAAAAAAAAAATACTCCACAGACATGGCCACAGGCCAGTTCAGTGGAGGCAATTTCCCAGTTGAGACTCCCTCAATCCAAGCATGTCAAGTTGAAAACTAGAGCTATTCAGCACACTTTCCAATATTTTATATCAATTCTCTTAATCTTTATGCTTTCACCTAAAATAGGGCAAAGTGACTCTCCTGTGTATGGCAAACACAATTGGTCTTCCACAGAATAAAGAATATTTTATTTTAAACCAATAACAATCACAATTAACCAAAATCACTAATACATAGAATATGTATGTGTCTTTAAGATATTTACATGTGAAAACAATGAAACCTTTTCAAATTCTTCTGTATTAATGTATTCTACTCTCTCATTAAGGATTCAGAATGTTGCCAGAATTCTAGTTCTTCTGTTAATTTGATTCACACAGTTGATTAATTACTATATCATTCCTTGCTAGAATCAAGGGCAGATGGAGATATGCTTCTAAGTATACTATTCCTATCTGGTAACATCAACATTTGATCATTTTTCACAGAATATTTTTGGAAGCTTTTAATCACTAAGTCTTTCTTAACAAGAAAGTTAAACAGAACTTAGAGATGTCATTGTTCATTTAATGACTGGGATGTATAGAGGAGATATCATGGAAATGAAGCATTAGAGAACTCAGTAATGGAAAATAATGATGTACCCATGAGTCTGAAGTGGAACATACTAGGGAAACAGTCCTCCTCTAGTAGGAAATCACATACTGCTTTACAACCGGGCTTTTAAACTGTATATAACAACACTGCAACAGCCAGAGATGTCCAGGAAAGGTAGACTATTCCCCTAGCCTTAGTTTGCTCATTGTAAGTAAAGCTGATCATATAATATATAATAACATCTAGTTCTAATATTCCATATGATTAAAGGTAAAATATGGGTTGTCATGATGGCATTCACTCTTTTGGAAGGTTGATGTCAGATCTCTTATTCAGGTGTATAAGATGAGATGAGTTGGATTACAATTAAGAAGTAGCCAGTTGTCATAAGATTCTACAATTCACTATGTTCATGCAATATATAGCAACTATCAGACTATTGATCTCTCAGAGGGAGGAGTGGAGACACAAAGAAGGCAGGCGGAAGGCTTCTCTCTAGCTTCCATATCCCTAGAAAAACACACAGAGGAGCTAGTGTGGTCAGAGTCCCTAAGCAGAAGAAGAGACATGCTCTGAGCAGCTCTATTTGTAGGATACTGCCACTCAGACTGCTTTAATCTTTAATTCTCACTTGAAGGTACAACCCACTGATCCTAACTTTCCATTGTTCCATCCACCTTTTCCTTTTCTTTCCAGTTATGGTCCAATAGAACCTCTATGTTCACAGAACATGGCTCCTTTCAAAGCTCCTGCTTTTCTGGCATCTGGGAAACTCTAGCAGTAGTGACTGTGAAGCCCTGAGCACAGATGGAGCTCTCAGTCACTAAGTGATTCCTCAGCAGCTGATATCTAAGCAGGAATTGCTACCTGGGCCCAGACTCAAGTGCAGGATTGGGTATCCTGCTTCCCTTGGTGCTTCCTGAAAACATTGCTGGTCTTCTCTCTGCAATAGCTGTTACTTTTGCTTCAGCATGAAAATAAATCATGAAGTATCACAGATATTTACCCACCATAGTAACTATGACCAAATCTTTACAAGCTACAGTACCTTCCAACTTGCTCCAGGCAAAGGTCAAGGCCAAGGCCACCTCCATCAGTGCTCTAGTGATCCTCCCCTTCTCTCCATGAGGTTTACTGTTTCAGCTACTATAGCTTCTAGACCTTGTGAAATGTGAAAAACAACTACTTCTTTATTGAAGCCAATTATATTCAATTGCACAAAATGCACAATTTTCAAAACCAATTTCTATACTCAGTTTCTTCCTAATCTTTTGGAATTTAGTCAATTTCTTTTTCCTCAGCTATGCAGGTGGCATCAACAAAATTATAAAGTTATCCACAATTTACTAATCCATCAGCTGCACTGTACTGTGGATTAGAGGTCTAGAAGAACATGTTGTCCTTTTAAAAATGAGTGTCCAATGCCTCAGTCACCACCCTTAGGTGTCAAGGATATGCTGGGTAAACTGGTGGTATAACAGGAAACAAAACTTTTAATTTCAATGAAATAAAGTTTAAACTTAAATAGATGAATTTGGACATGGTCAGTGATTAAACATCCTGAACAAAAGAAAGACAAAAGTGGTGTGTTACCTTACTAAGTAAGGGTCTGATCTTGCTTATACTCTAACCCTGTAAGTTTGTACTGCATTTCCTTCTTTAATCCAGCCCATCATGCTCTCCATGACCATAATGTCTGTGCACACTGGTTCTTCAGTTGAGAATAGTTCTCACTATGTCCCATCACTGTGGAATTTGCTCTTTGACTCTCTTCTCATGTGCTTTGTATTCAAAATGCACTTCTGTGGCTGCCTCCTGCATTATGATATCTCTTCAACTTCTTTGTTGTGGAAACTCTGGAAATAATTGTAGCTAACCATACTCTGGGTACAATTTTATTGCATTTTTTCATATTTTCACGTTATTTCCATAGGTTTTATCATGTCCCCAGTAGAATTTAAGCTTAAGCTTAGCAAGATGTGTCTGTTTTGCCATCTACACTGTATAATCAATTATCTAATATGTTTATTAGAGAAACTGCTGTCTGATTGGCAATTCCTACTGTTGCTTCAGTAACATATGACAGATCTCAGACTCTCTGATCCCTAAGGTTCCACAGCACTACTCAATTACTCAGAATTTAAAAATCCGGGACTTGTAGCTTGATTTTAGGAAAGCAAAAGCATGCCTTCGATACAAGATTATTTTAAGCACTAATATCACAGCTGTATTAGTAGTCATCACAACTAGCCTTGTAGTCTGAGTCTCAGGTTTTCCATCCATATAGGCATCATCTCTCCCTGAAAACGCTGTTAAGAGAACTGAGTCATGTGTATACTGGTGGCTCAGCAGCAAGAACAGCACTGCAGAGTCAGGGGCAGCACCAAAAACAGCACCCTGAATTGGGCCAGCACCAAAGGCAGAGTTACCTACACTGGGGGATACCACCAAGGACCAAGTTTCCCTACTGGATCCAATGATAAGAACAGCAGCCCCACTAGGGGACATCAGTAATGATAGAGCAGAGCACAGATGACACTGAGGGCTCTGGCTCTTGCTGCAGCAGCAGGCTCACACTTGGCGTTCCTTTGTTTGGGGGGGGGGGTACTGCACTTCCCCAGAAAAAATCATGTGTTAGTTTACTGAATGCACTAAGGAGGTAACACCTCCTTTGTCAGAGGGATTAGGGATGGTTTTAAGGATCAAGATAGTAAAGACCCCCACCTCACAGACCTGAACTTCTGAAGAGACAAATAGGTCTGACCTAATGGCAAAGTGACAAGATCCATCTAGCAACAGAGGAGGGTTACCACCACCCAGTGGGAAACTCACTGTGAGGTGTAAAACGCTTACCAATGTGACTCTGACTCTATGTGATTACAGTCAGCAGGTCATCAGGGATTATTCAAGATAATTTTAAAATAGTTTTGGGTTTTTCCTGACTAGCTATTTTAAAAAAAACTTTAAAATGTTTTCCAGTTAACCCAGAGAATAATGAGTTTCACTAAGGATAGTTTTCACAAATACACCTTGCCCTTATTTACTTCTGGTACCTTCCTCAAACTATCGCCCGCCCCCTATGGGTAACCCTCCTTCCTCCAAACAGCTTCCCTCTTGCTTTCAAATTATATCACAGATACGTATATAGTTAAATAGACATCTGCATGTGAGAAAACACACAATATTCTGTCTTGTTTCCCCTTTCCTTTTAGACATCTTCCTCCCTGGGTCATATTCCCTTTTTCTACTTTCATTCCATGTACATTTATACTTTGATTTCACATATGAGAGAAAACATTATTTGTCTTTCTGAGTCTCGCTTATTTCACTCAGGATGATGATGATGATGTCTAGTTTCATATATTTTTCTACTAATGCCATAATTTCATTCTTTTCTACAGCTAAATACAATTTCAATGTATATATACACACCACATTCTTCAGTCAGTCATTCATCTGCTAATGGACATGTAGCATGTCGGCTGCCTCTATATTTTGGTTACCCTGAACAGTAAAGCAATAAACATGGACATGCATGTAGTTCTTGGTATGCTGAGTTAGAAACTTTGAGAAGGTACATACCCAAGAGTGGGTCATTTTAGTTTTTTGAAGCTCTCCAAACTTATTTCCAGAAGCTGCATTATTTTACATTCATAAGTATGAATAAAGGTTCCTTTCTCCCAACATCTTTGCCAATAATTGCTGTCGTTTGTTTTCTTGATGCTACCCATTCTGAAAAGGCTGAGAGGGAATCTCAGTGTAGTTTTAATGTGCATTTTCCTGATGGCTGAGGATCAGACTAGTGTATCTCAAAAGACAATAATAACAATAAAACATTAAAAGTGTTACAGCAAGCATGGCCAAGGGAAAGAATAAACATTTCCCATAGTTTCATCAATAAAACAGCTACTATTAAAACTAAATCGAATATTTAAAAGTTGAATTTGTTCATATGGTTATAATGTATTTATCTCTCATATTAAGGCAATATGCAGTCACATACTTAATAGCTGGACTTTAATGTATGAATATATCACAGTTAACCACTTTCAAATTTGAATATTCAGATTTCTAACTTGCAGCTCAAATAAGAATAACCTGACTCAATTTCATACATCTACATCTTGGAGAATGAAAGAAACTTGTCTCAGGCTCCTAATTATAAGAACTGTGACAGTCCAAAGCCTATGTATAAATATGCAAACCTGGCAAGTGACACTTTCTCATCATCTGCCCTGTCCCTGGCTAAGAAAATTGTTTCTCTTTTGTTCTTTGTCAATCTAGATGACAATTACCAGTGATTCTACACTTGAAAGTTGAGTGATTCTAATGAAGACTTGGGAAAGAGAGGGGCAAGTCATATCCTTCCCAATCTGCATTTTTGACCTCCTAGTTAGTCCCCTCCTCCTGCATCTTGCTAAATTGTCTAAACTCTATTAAAACTGTGGGCCTACCAAGGTTCATACCCTCAGCCACTCAAATAGTTGTACTGTGGCATTACTGTGCCACGGTAAGCAAACAGCCTGTATCTTAACTTTAGTAATGAGTAGGTCAGAACTCAGAGCACATCCGTTTCCCCAGATGTCTCCTGGAACTGCCCCTGAGCTAGGCCTCACCCACAATTTTATTAAAAACCATTTCTCAGCTTCAACTGGGAACCACAAGCTTGGATCCACCTTTATACATCAATGTTGCCCTTTCATCCCTAGGCCTAGAATATCTCATCCATACAATGTCAAGCATTCTTCCCAATCTTCATGGTTTTCAATGAAAATGCACATGGTGTCTTTCAGCACTTTGATATGTTAATTCTCAAGCATATACATATTCATTCATTATCTTTGGGTGAAGGAGCAAATTGAAGTTCTGAGTCATCAAGATCTGGTGCCCAGGTCACAAAGGCCATGTGGTTCAATGACTACTTAGTTTTTCTGGTTGCAAGGTTAAAAGTCATCAGTCCAGATTCTGTCCATTTTATAAAGGTCATTTTACAGTGTGGCACTTAAGTGGGAAACTGGCCTCCGGGAGAGAGTTTTCTATGAGAAGAGGTCAGATTGAGATCCGCTGATAGCATATCTGACTGATAGAAAGAACAAGGAAAAGTGACTGGTAGTTTGGGCACAAGTAATGAGGAGTTACCATCTCCCTTAGATGGGAGGGTGAGAAGACAGGCTCTGTATCTTTTTTATGAAATAATCTATGACAAAATCTGAGTCTGTAGACAGTTTGTAGAGTTCAATTTGGAGTCATAAATATATATAGAAACAGAAAGTCATATGAGCAGACACGAGATGACCAGCACTGACAATGAAACATCTATACCTAAAGCTTAGGGAACATTGCAGAACAGGGGTTAGAAAGAATACTAATACATCTCTCAACTCTCATCAGGGAAGCTTCTTCATGCAACAGATGGTGATTAACACAGAAATCCACAATTGGCCAAAGTGTAGAGAATGAGAGACTGCAGTGTGTGTGTTCCTGGATAGCAACATCACCTACCAACAGCTCAGGGACCACTGCGGAAAAGGGGATGAGAAATATTGTAAGAGTTAGGGGAGGTGCATGACCACAAGGAAAGTCTTCCAAGCTTCGGGGAACTTGCTCATATGAACTTACAGCAAAGGTGACAGCATGCACAAGACCCATGCAAACTCAATTATACAAAAACTCTGCATAGAACTGAGGAAACAGGCAGGAGGTCCCAACCTTAGCCAAGGAACTATTGGCAGCTGATCAGTGCTGAATGAGGGAGAGTTGGTCTTCTTTAAGGGAGTGACACTAGGTAGGCAGAACAGGGTACATTGGATGAATTTACACCAAGGGACATCTGGGTATGCAAACTTGACTTAATAGTCCTTAATACATATGACAGAATGGTGGGCCACCTATGGGGTAGAGTGCAGATAGGGGAGGAGGTCTAAATATGATGGACATGTATTGTATGAAATGCACAAAATTCAATTAAAAATACATATTGCACACACACACATACACACACACTCACACAACACAAACAAAAGAACCTAGATCTATTAAATAGGTGGCCACAAACCACGGCATTTGCCCTCAAGAGGTAGAATCAGGGTGAATATTTCCAAGAATGCTGTTCAAAGAGCAAAATGGAAACAGTGAAAGACTTCTAAATACATAACTAAAAACTAACTCAAAATCAAATGAGTAATGAATTTGAGGAGCTTCTGTCAGTGTTCACCCAAGTTGCATTATGCAACTTCACTGCAGCCTTGATTTTGAATACACATCATACAGACTTAGCATTGTACATGCTGTTATGCCATCAACTCCAACAAACTCTGCCTGAAATGTCTGGGCTCAGATCAAAGACTACTGTATGCTATGAAGTGCAGTATTTTCACTGTAAATACAAAGGACTTTTAATTTCCTACCAACATTTCTTACCATGTAAGTATCAAATTAGCATATTTTGATAAAAAGTTATCAAAAAGATTAGTCAAAAGGAAAATGTATGGTTGTACTTGCCTATAATCTCAGTATTTAGGAGGCTGAGGCATGAGGAGCCTGAATTCTGAGCTAACATGGGCCATACAGTAACACTATGTCTCAAAAATAAAAATAGGAGGATGGTACAGAGATGGCTTAGTAGTTAAGAGCAATTGCTGCTCTTGCAGAGGATCAGGGTTCACTTTTCAGTACCCACAATGGCAGCTAACAACTGTCTATAACTCGAGTTCCAGGGGCTTCAACCCCCTCTTCTGGCCTCAGAGGGTCCTTAATTCCATTCCACTGACCAATGTTGTCTGTTTTTATTACTATAACTCTGTAATATAATTTGAGATCAGAGATGGTAATGGCTCCAGCAGTTTTTTATTGTTCAGGATTATATTGGCTATCCTGAGTTTTTGGTTTCCATATAAAATTTGAGATATTTTTTGCAATTTCTGTGGAGAATTGTGTTGGAAATTTAATTGGTATTGCACTGAACTTGTAGATTGCCTTTGGTAGGATCGCCCTTTTCATAATATTAATCCTACTGATCCACAAATATGGGAGATAATTCAGTCTTTTGATACTTTCTACAATTTCCTTCTTCAAGGTCTTCAAAGTTTTTATTGTACAGGTGCTTTATTTCCTTGGTTAGATTTATTCCAAGATATTTTATGGATTTTGAGGCTATTGTGAATGGGATTGTTTCCCAGATTTCTTTCTCAGTATGTTTATTGTTGATGTATGGGAAGGGTACTGATTCTGGGGTGTTAATTTTATATCCTTCTAATTTGCTGAATGCATTTATCATCTCTAGGAGTTTTCTAGTGGAGTCTTGAGGATCCTTTTTGTATAGAATCATATCGTCTGCAAATAAAGATACTTTGACTCTTCTTTTCTAATTTGTATCCCCTTTATCTCCTTTATGTGTCTTATTGCTCTTGCTAAGATTTCAAGTACTAAATTGACAGGAATGGAGGGAATAGACATCTTTCTCTTGTTCCTGAATTTAATAGGAATGTTTTCCGTTTTTCTCCATTTAGTATAATGTTGGCTGTATTTTGCCTTTATGAAACTGAGATATGCCTCCTGACTGCTTGGTTCTCCAAGACTTTTATCATGAATGGATGTTGGATTTTGTCAATGGCCTTTTTTGTACCTAATGAGATGAGCACGTGGTTTCAGTTATGTAGTAGATTACATTCATTGATTTATGCACACTGACCAGCCCTACATCTCTAGGATGGTGGATAATCTTTTTGATGTGTTCTTGCATTTGGTTTGTATGTTATTGAGAATTTTTGCATCTGTGTTAATCAGAGTTATTGGTCTATAATTTTCTCTCTTTTTTTTTTTGGATGTTAGCCTAGTTTTAGTATTAGAGTAATACTGGCTTCACAGAAGGAATCTGGGACAGTTGCTTCATTTTCTGTTTTATGACATAGTTTGAGGAATATTGGTATTAGTTTTTCTTTGAAAGTTTGGGAGAATTTGCCACTGTATCCATCTGGTTGTGGGCTCTTTAGTTGGAAGATTCTTAATTACTCTATATATAATGAGACTGTTAGGGGTCTCATTATTTATGTCATTTTGATTTAATTTTGGTAGATTGTACATATATATCTAGAAAGTTTTTCATATCTTTTAGATTTTCTTGTTTAGTGGAATATAGATTTTTTAAAAATATTTTGTTATTTTTATTTTATGTGTATGAGTGTATTGCCTGCATATATGTAGTGCATCTGTGTCATGCAATGCCATAGAGGTTAGAAGAGGGGGCTCAGATTCTGTGGAACTGAAGTTATGGACAGTTTTTAGCTGCCATGTGGGTGCTGGGAAATGAACCCAAGTCCTCTGCAAGAGCAGACAGTGCTCTTAACCACTGGGTTATCTCTCCAGCCCCTGGATATAGATTTTAAAGTATGTACTTATGATTTTCTAAATTTCCTCTGGGTCTTTTGTAACATGTCCCTTTTCATCTCTGAATTTGTTTGAGTCCTCTCCCTCTCTTTCTTTTGGTTAATTTGGCTAAAGGTTTGTCACCCATGTTAATCTTTCCAAAGAACCAATTTTTCATTTCATTTCATTAATTCTTTGTGTAGTTTTCTTTATTTCTATCTCATTGATTTCAGTCTTGATTTATCTCTTCCCATCTACTCTTTTTTAGGTACTGTTTGTTCTCAGTTCTCTAAGGCTGACTTTCAGGTGTGTCATTAATTTATTTATATGAGATGTATCTAATTTTCTGGTGGAGACACAATGCTATAAATTTTTCTCTTAGGAGTGTCCCAGTTGTCTCATGGATTTAGTATGCTGTGTTTTTAATTTCACTCAATTCTAAGAGTTTTTTTAAATTCCTTCTTGATTTCTCCTGTGATCCAAGTTCTATTCAGTAAAGTGCAGGTTCCATGAATTTGTGTACTTGTTCCCATTTTTATTGCTTTTGGTATCTAGCCTTATTCCATTGTGGTCAGGAAGAATACAAGATAATATTTCAGTTTTTGTAAATTGTGGAGACTTGCTTTGTGTCCCAATATGTGGTCAATTTTGGAGAAAGATCCATGGGCTACTGAGAAGACAGTATGTTCTCTGGTGTCTGGATGGAATGTTCTATAGAAATCTGCTAGGTCCATTTGATTTTTGGTGTCATTTAACTTCTGGGTTTCTGTTTAGTTTTTGTTTGGTAGACCTATTAGTGCAATGGCATACTGAAGTCACCTAGTATCTCTGTGTTGTAATCAATGTGAGATTTCAGAGCTAATAAAGTATCTTTTATGAAACTGAATGCCCCTATGTGAGGTACATATATGTTTAGGATTATGAAATTCTCTTGTATTTTTCCTGTAATGAGTATAAAGTGACCATCCCTGTCTCTTCCGGCTAGTTTTAGTTTGAAGTCTGTTTTGTCACATATTTGAATACTTGCTTATTTCTTGATTCCATTTGCTTGGAATATCTTTTTCTACCCTTTTATACTTAAGTGATGTCAATCATTGTTGGTGAGGTACATTTCTTGGAGGTAGCAAATTAATGGATCCTATTTTCTAATACAATCAGTTAGTCTACGTCTTTTTACTGGGGAGTTGAGACCATTAATATTTAGGGTTATTATTGAGCAATGTTTATTAATTCCTGAAATGATGGTGCCAGAGTGCTTTCTCAGACCTCTTGTGGCTGACTGTTCAGGAATAATTTATTGATTTTTTGGACCCTTTTGAAAGTGTTTAATCTTCTTTTTGCATTGAAGTATTTCATAAAGTATTCTCTGTAGAGTTGGTTTTGTGAACATAAATTCCTTAAATCTGCTTTTATCATGGAAAGTTTGTCTTTTTCCTTCAATTACAACTGATAGTTTTGCTGGGTATAGTAGACTGGATTAGAATCTGTGTTCTTTCATGACTCATAGGACATTGGTTCAAGCCCTTCTGGTTTTTATAGTCTTCATTAAAAAGTCAGCTGTTATTCTGATGGGCCTATCTTTATATGTGACTTGATCTTTCTCTTTCATAGCTTTCAATATCTTTTCTTTGTCTTTACATTTAATGGTTTGACCATTATATGACATGGGCAATTTCTTTTCTGGGCCTGTCTACTTGGTGTTCTGTATGCCTTTTGTACCTTGACAGGAATCTCTTTCCGTAAGTCTGGGAAATTTTCTTCTGTGATTTTATTAAAAATATTTTCTGTACCTTTGGCCTAGGTTTGTTCTCCTTTTATGCCTATGATCATAAGTTCAGTCTTTTTTATAGTGTCCCAAAAGTCTTGCATATTCTATGCCTGGCTTATTTTAGATTTGACATTTTCTTTGATTGAGCCATCCATTTCCCAAAACCTGTCCTCAAGATCTTATATTATCTGTTCCATTTCTTCCACTTCCTTTCTGCTTCTTTCCTCTAAGCTTTTTGTTTGAGTTCCTGAGTTTTTTAATCTCCAGTTTTATTTCAAATTGGCTTTTCTTTAGAGATTCTCTTTCCTGAATTCTAGTTTCATGTTTTGAATTGTTTTAGCTATCTCATGCAATGGTGAGTGTCTTCAGTCTTTTATTTATATCCTCTTTGAGTTCCTTTAACATATTTATAATAGCTATTTTGAAATCAGTATCTCACACCACCACTTGTTATCCTCAGGAACCATTGCAATGGGGTGATAATTTATATATTAGTCATATTATCTTGGTTATTTTTATGTTGTTTGTGTTTTTATGCTGAGGTCTGAGCATTTGAGCTTATGTGGTGGTGTGTCTTGGTATGGGTACGTGATCTCATCCTTGCTGAATGTCTGTACCTTGAGTGTTGTTTCCCCCAACTTGTCATGTTATGGCCCAACTGAGTAGTGTTTGGTGTTCAGTTGGGGACCACTTTATGTTGACGAACATTTGAGTGGAAGAAGTGGTCTCAGTTCAGCTAGAGATAGGTACAATACCTGAATTGCAATTTCAGGACTGAGTGCACAGGGTCCTAGATCTTCTTGGTAGGATGGAGCTGCTACTCGAGCAGGCTGGCTGGTAGGTTAGGGTGGGTGTTTGCAGGTCTAGGCCACATAAAGCTCAAATGGCAGGGTGCCAGGAGGTCTCGGGGACTGAGCTCCATACTGCAAGTTTTGGCCAGGGTAGGATCCTAGAGACCCAGGCTGGGCTGAGAGGTGAGAAGTGAGATGGCAGGGATTCATTCACTCTGCCAAGACTGGACGTATGCACAAATCAGGGATGGGACCCAGGGAAGTCTGAGAGCTAGGATGGTAGGATGCTATGGAATCTTGGGGATTGAACTCCAAGTTAAAAGTCTTGCGTGGGGAAGGATCTGGAGACCCAGGCTTGGCTGAGAGCTGTCATGGAGTGACTCACCTTGCCAAAACTGGAGGTGTTCAAAAATCTGGGATGGGATAGGATCCCTGTGACCCAGGGAACTATGAGAGCTAATATGACAGGGCATATGACATCTTTACTTTTTAATATCTATTTTCTATGTTTTCCCTAACACTTTAGGCTGCCCCAACATCTTGGATTTCTTTACCTTTTTTCTAAAGTTCCCTTCTGTCTCTGGTATGTGGCTGGTAGCTGGCTACATGTCTGACCTCCATGCCAATTCTAACCCCACATGGCTTTATGGCTTTTCCTTTTCCCCTCCATTTTCCTACTCAAGGCAGCTGCTGAGATTTATGGCTTGCCTGTCCTGAGGATTAGGGGCTTTTCCTTAAATTCTAATAAAATTGTCCTAATGCTTAAAAACAAAAACAAAAACAAAAACCTTAAGCATGCATATACTCTATGACCTAGTGATACTCTTGTACAACTATCCAAAGGTATAAAACACATCTACTAACCAACCAACCAACCAACCGACCAAACATATCTTATATAGGTTTTGTTATCTCTTATATGAAATGCTTGGTATAAGAAATATTTCAGATATTTTTCAGACTTTGGAATATTTGCATATATATGTTATCTTGAGGATGGTATTCAAGTTTAAACAGCATTAATCTGTTTCATAGATATCTTAATATACACATGGCCTACTGAAAGTTTAATACAAAACTGTTACTGATTAATATTTCATTATTACTTGTCACATGTGGTCAGGTGTGGAATTTTCTACCTGCATTTTCTACTAAAGGTCAAAAGTTTCAGATTAAAGGATTTTGGATTTCAGATTTCTAGAGTGAAGATGCTTCACTTATACAGAATGCTCATGGTAACATTTCTAATTGTCCATACATGTAAGTAATTCAGAAGATCATCAGAGAAAAATAAAAAAATAGTGGGAGAACAATCCATAGAATATAACTTATTAACAGAACAATATGTTAACATGCAAAACCACAGATAAACTGCAACTTAGTCAAAAAAAGGCAAAGAGAAAATAGAATAGACTATATGATTCCATTTATATGAAATCAAACACAAATCTATGGCGACAGATAATAACAGTTTGGGGAAGGGAAGAGAACTGATCAGAAAGTGAGATGTACAGACAGGATTCCCATCTTGTTTGGGTTGTAGTTATGTTGATATATACAACTAACTGCCAAAATTTACCAGGCTCCTCATGACTTCACATTTCAGATTTGGAGACCTGTTCTCATTGCAGTTAAGAATACTTCCTACTCTTGCAGATGACTCGAGTTTGATTCCCAGCACCCACACAGCAGCTAACAATCTCCCCTAACTTCAGTTCTAGGGAACCTGACACCCTCTTCTGACTTCTGTGGGCACTGAATGACATAGGTACACTTATATACATGTTGGCAACACACTCACATATAATAAAATAAAAGATATTTTAAAAAGCTAAGCTAATACCAAGAATTAAATGAAATGCTTTTTATAAATTGACTTAGCTGAACCAGCAGGAGATGAAATAGTCTTTAAGAACCCAATGCATAGCCAGGCATGGGGGTGCACGCCTTTAATACCAGCACTTAGGAGCCAGAGGCAGGAGGATCTTTGTAAGATAGAGGCCAGTCTGGTCTACATAGTGAGTTCCAGGCCAGCTGGTGCCATAAAGAGACCTTGTCTCAAAAAGCCCCCTGCACTCCCCTCCCAAAAACAATAATGTGGAGAACAAATGAATACCCATGAGAAAGTATTGCTGAAGTGACAGGGCAGATGCAGGTATGGTGGAAAACACCTATAACCCCAGTACCACTGGGGAGGCTGACATAGGAGTTTGAGGTTAGCCTGGATTCCCTAACAACACTCTTGTGTTAAAAAAAAAATCAAGAAATGGTCTCAGAAAAGGAATTCAGAAACCCAAGTTTAGGTTTATGTAGTCATATATCCATTAGGAAAAAAAGAAGCTTTGCCTACCATGCCTGTACATCATATAATCTAATCACATGACTTTTGTGGAGTTCCGCACTGAGCTAACACTACTATACTGCTAGAAAACGAGTGCCGATGGGACTTTCACTGTATGTGTTACTGCTGCCCTTCTTAGAACATAGGACTATCTCCAGTACAGAGACCTGCCAAATAGCAATGAACAAAGAACATCAAGTACTATCACCAAGCAGACAGAAGCTAAATGGCACCAAGGAGGTTGTCAGGAGTTCAGTATAATGATTTTGGGTAAGGTTACAGTGGCAGAGGCTACTGTCCTCCTTGTGGATAAGCCAAGACCCTACCCATAGTTCAGTCTCCTTCTCCAGAATACACCTTGCAAATGAACTCAAGAAAACTACACCACAACCTAAGTGTGTGGCTGGGAAAAACTAATACAGTCTTTTCTCCATACATTAACTAGATTTACCATTGTAAGTGTAGAGAATGAGGCCTACCTTGTCAACTTCTGCAGTCAACATTTGCAAAGGTTTTTAAACCAAAGAAGGTTAGGAGGATATAGTTCTTAGTATAAGTGTAGATACTAGAGAAAAACTGTTATCTGTAATCCATCCTTACCTGTCAAATGACGAATATGCTTTTGTTGTACTGTCTCAGAGGTAACATTCTTGGATGGTGTTTCCAAAGTCAGAATCTGAGGTGTCCCCTTATCTTGGGAACTTGGAACATTAGGAAAAAGTCTCTTCAGCACTTTTTCAACAAACACTACAAAGGCAACAAGTGAACAAAAGAAATTATTTACTATATTTATTTAAATCATATATAGCTTTCATTTGAAACCACCTGTATTAGTTATTTTCTGTTGCTATGATAGAATACCATGACAAAAAGTGACTTAGGGAAGTGTCTGTAAAACCATATTGCTGGAGATACTACTTACTCGAGTAGCAGAAAAAAAACAAAAAGTTAAGGTGGTACTGACCTTGAAGCAACATCTCTGATGGATAGCTTTCACAGCACTAAAAGGTTTCGCATGTTACTGACAGAGAGGCAATTATCAACCTTACCCAGCTGTGAACCCTGCGAGCTACAATAACAATGGCTTGGAAAAATATGCCCAGTGGATGCAACAGTGGCACAAATATGGAAGCAACCAACAACTTTCTAATTGGATTTAAGGCCTACTTCATAACAGGGAGTCCCTACCTAACACTGTTATCAGGCCATTGGGGGGAACCTACCACTATCATTCTGCTAAATAGACATAACATTAAAAATGACTTACAATGGCTTATTATTATACCCATAGACTACTACATCTCTCAACTCTCACCAGAGGCGGTTCCTCTTGTAGCAGATGGTGATTAGCACAGAGAACCACAAATGTTTGATGTGCGGAAAGTAAGATACTATGGCGTGCTCAGCTCTTTTTTGTTGTTGTTTAACTGAAAGGGGAAAACTGTCCAAATGAATAGTTATTTTCCTCTCGACTTAAGTATGGTTTATAAACAAGGTATGAGATCAAAGCAGTATACTGGAAAAGATAGGGAGACAAGTCAATGCAAGAAAATTTTAAACTCATGAAATTTGGAAGTTACCTGAAAGTAACCAAGTTCTGTGACAAAAAACAAGGTGCCTAATGTAAGTATCTTAGAAATTTTTAGATGATGGAAGACATAGGATCAAAACAACTGAAGATACTTAACAAGCAACAATATGAAATCTGAGTAAGATACAGAGTAGTTTATAGGTAAAGCATAGAAATAATGGCTTGGCTACACATAGAAATAATCTTAGATCCAAAAGAAGATTCTTTCAATTCTATAATATTGTCAGCTAATTTGTGTTAGAAATAACCCATACAATGAAGGTCTTAATGGTAGCAAATACAATGCTCATTGAAATAAAAGCACTCCTTATTCTTTCTTAGAGAAGTTTCAGAGTTTTATGTTTAATTTTGAGAACTCTGTTACATTTCAAATTGACTCATATGCAGGGTGAGAAGCAGGCTCAAGTTTCATTTTTCTACATGTATTTAGTTTCCCCAGGACCATTTGTTAAAGATGCCGTCTCTTTTCCAATATATATTTTTGGTATCTTTGTCAAAAATCAGGTGGCTAAAGGACAGTAGACTAATATCTGGGTCCTCAATTCTATTCCATTGATCAATATATCTGTTGTGCCAGTGCAATGCTGTTTTTGCTACTATGGTGCTGTGCTATAACTTGAAATTAGAAATGGTAATGCCACCAGTAGTGTTTTTATTGTTCAAGATTGTTTTGGCTAAATGAGATCTCTTGTGCTTCCATATGAATTTAAGATTTTTTTTTCAATTTTTGTAAAGAATTGTGTTGGAATTTTGACAAGGACTGCATTAAATTTGTGATTTCTTTTGGGAGGATGGCCATTTTCATAATTAATCCTACCTATTCATGTGCATGGAAATCTCTACATCTTTTGGTGTCTTCTTTAATTTCTTAATTCTGTGTTTTAAAGTTTTCATTGTGTAGGTCTTTCATTTCCTTGGTTATGTTAATTCCAAAGGTTTCTTTTACGTTTTAAATATTTTATTTTTAATTTTATTGTATAAATGTATTGCCTGCATGTATGTAGATGTACCTGTGTCATGAAATAGTGGCAGAAGTCAGAAGAGGATGTGGGATCCCTTAGAACTGGAGTTATGGATAGTTGCTGGCCACAATATGGGTGCTGGGAACCAAACCCAGATGCTCTGTAAGGGCAGCCAGTGCTCTTCACTGCTGAGCAATGTTTCCAGTGTCCTGTTTTGCCTTTTGAGGCTACTGTGAATGGTATTGTTTCCCTGATTTTTTTTCCCAGTCTCTTTGTCATTGTTAATGCAGGAAGGCTACTGATTTTTATGTGTTAATTTTGTAACCTACCACTTTTCTGAAAGTGATTATCAGCTTTAGGGGTTTCCTGGTGGAAAAGCATTTAGGGTCTCACATGTATAAAATTATGTCATCTGCAAACAGGGATACTTTGATTTCTTTCTGTCCTATTTGTAACTCTTACTTTTTCATGCCTTATTGTTCTAGCTAGAATTTCAAGCACTATATTGAACACAAAGAGAGTTGATGTCTTTATGTTGTTCCTGATTTTAGTGGAAATGCTCTGAAAGTTTAAATGGAGTTAAACTACAGAGGAAATAATGCTCCTCCCAGAAATAATAGGTTGCCAAATAAAAGGCCCAATGCCAGGTGTAGGATACCTCCCCTCAAGTTGTTGGTCAGAGGTGTCTGGGAGACCCCCTGCAAATTAACATAGGCTACTGCTATTGTTCTTGATTGCCCACCAAAACTTTATGGTAAGACCCTATTGCTGAAGATGCCACATATTCTGGACACAGGGCATAAAGAAATAAAACTGACCAGGAAGTTTTCTTCCTGTTTGCTAGCTTTGATAATACCAGAAGTGGCTAGGCAGGCTGCTGGGGGTGGGGGTGAGGGTAATCAGCAATAGTACTATCAAATAAGAGCCAGAGGTCAGGGAGGACTGGAGGGAATCAATGACAGGACTGTCGTACTTATAAAACTCATAACAGCTATGGATACCCAAACAAGATCTATGAAAGATAATCTAGCCAAGATTCCATCTTGGTAGAAGGTGGGGCTTAAGAGCCCTTACCCATAGCTTAGGAACTACTGACAGTTGAAAGCTTGTGGGGGAGCCAGAGATCATATCTTTAAGGGTGTGGTCCCTGGTAGGCCAACCAAACTCCAGTGGATGGCCCCACACCTGAGTGTATGGGCAGCATCAACTTGGAGTCGGTGGATTATAAAAAATGAAACTTTTTAAAGTATCCAAAGCTGGAGAGGTGTGGGGTATGTCTTGGAGGAACTAGGTGGAGAGGTAGAGGGTGTGAATTTGATCAAAATACTTTGTATGCATGTATGAGATTCTCAAAGAAGCAATAAAGTATTATAGATAGGTAGACAGATAAAGATAGATGACAGATAGATGATAGATTATAGATATACTCTGCACCCTAATAACCTGAACTCAAAGTGGTTTCTCATATCATTTATTAAAGCTTAAACAGTGTTCAGCAAGGGAACAATGCTATTAGGAGCAGAGTTGTTGCAAATCTCTGCAGCCCAGTGACTCCCAATAAGGAAGAAAGCTGCTTTTCGTTGAAGTCCAACACCTCTGAATAAGTAGAAAATGTGAACTTTATCACTTAAGACTTCAGGACTGATGAGATCCTGGCAATAAGAAATTTATAATATATTGTCTTTTAAATATAATATAAAATTATCATTAGCATGTAGGACCCTGACAAAATGGTTCCCATATAACTATTGTGGTTGAACAGAACTGAGACCCCTGGGCAGAAAGGCTACATGCTGAACAACCCATACAGAATGACATCAGAGCGTCACCCAAGCTGGAGAATGCCTTGGGTCATGGGAAAGGGACAAGCAGTCTGTGAAACATGTCTATTAATATACTATAGCATTCATAGATATTCCCAAAAAGAGGGCTTAAATTTTCACATAAAAATCAAATTGTTGTATATATTTCTTTTAAATTACATAGGAAAAAATGCCCTCTTCCAAATCACTATGGTGATAATTCCTAGGGGAAACAAAAACACATAAAATACACTTCATCTACAAACTATAGATGAATTAAAAATTTCATGAACTAGAATAAATTCTCAAAGAAAATTATAACTAGCCACTCTGTTTTACAGTGAAACTTTGAGTTTTAAAAACTTGCTGAAACGAAGCAATTAATCTAGCAATCTGGCTGAAATCACCTTAATGTCACAGCTCCTGTATGTATATATGTGTGTCTGCTCAGGTATGAAAATACTAAGAAGAAATGTCAGATAAAAGTCAGGGCCAAGCAATATAGTGAAAGCTCATAGCTAATCAGCTACCCATAGTAAATGGATGTCACAAACAAACAAACAACAAACAAATCCCAAAGATGAACAAGCATCAACCAGTCAATGGTCACACCTGTAGAGGAAAACAGGCGATTTATGGGAACTGTGCTCAACAACCATTTCACAAGTGACTCTACTTAAACAATAAAGCTGTTGTTTTAAAAAATATAAAAAAGGGTACAGATTGAAGTATGCAACTTTTAGATGAATTTGTCTCTCAAAGCTTTCCAATATACATAGCTGTGCCGGGACACAAGCAATGAGGTAAGAATGTGCTAATGAGCAAAGATTAGGAAACATTTTCACTGAATTCAGTTAATGACAGTTTTACAACAAAACTATTAAATGCTCCAAATGAAAATATTTAATACAGATATATCAATGTCATAGGAAAATTCAGTAAAAGGGTAAAACGGACAATTTTAAAATCAGTAAGAATAAGCTCACAAATAGATTGACAGATGATAGGCATTTCTTGGTAAGGTATAATCAATACAAAATAGGCTATACAAGAAATCACAATCACTGCCTTCTACAATAAAGAGGTGTACTGTAATATCAATCATGTGTTCTACAGGACCTAAAAGTCAAAAACCAATTTGCTGCTTGCAAAGACCAGAGAATTCCAAGGCCTTCTGGTTTCTCAGCTCACTTTATTTCTCAGTTTTCACCATCATGACTTCTGCAGATGGCTGCACTTTTTCTAGAGGTTTGTGACAGATGGTTTTCTTCAGGAATAAGTTTCAGGCAGATGTGGTTTGTCTGGGACATATAAGAGAACCTGAATGCGCTCCCAATTGCCAGGAGTCTCCTTACTACTCTATGTCTTTTTTGGCCTGACTGCCCTTCCTTCTTACTTCCCTTGTTAGTGGCAAGATTCTCATAGACCCTGTCTGTGTTCCTTGCTTCTTTTTTTATATGATTAGCCAGGCTCAATTCCTCATACAATTTTGACTATCCCCTCAAAGTGGAAATTGTTTCTAGCTTGCCAACCTCTAGATTCCTGTTTTCTAATAACCTCCAGACACACCTCACAGTTCCTTTACTGTCTAGTATTTTAATAATCAAGATTTAATTTACCTTTTATTTTTCAAACCTGTGCCTTCTTGGACCAGTCTTCCCTTGGCTGAGGCATTGCTGGCATCCCAGAGGTCTAGAGACCTCAGCCCACATTGTCCCCCACATCTTTGGGAGTTCCATCCTCTGTCCAGTTCAACCACTGTGCTGTTTGTTCAGGTCTTTGCTGCCTACACTGATCATTTATGCCCTCTAATCAAAATAGAACTTTCAAAACTTTAGGATTTTTTTTCCTTTCAACTCTCCATTTAAATATGACCTTGACCAACAGAGAACCCCTGAGTGTATCCTTAGACCAATTTCTCATGTGAACATGGTACAACTGTCAACACTGCTTCAACATGCTGGTATAGGCTTAGCTACAATTTACCAGCTGTCCTGGTAAATTGTACAATCTGTTCCTGGTCTAACACCTCATCCAGTCATCAGATCTCCTTCCTGCAAAACTGGCATTTTTGCAATCTGCTTTCTCTGTTACTTATGATCTTGATATCTTTGAAGATCACTGTCAGATATTTTGTAGAATCTTCTTAATTTTGGTCTGCTGGTGTCTTATGATGAAACTGAGGTTATTAATTCTCAATACTGTTGTACATGGGATGTTTTCAAGACATCATCTTGGGGTTCGGGATGTTAACCTGTCTCTTTTCTATTGACATTTGATCACATTTGATTAATAGGTACAGTGATGTCTGCTGGATTTTCTTCTTATAAAGTTACTATTTTTCTTTACAATGAACAGGTATTTTGGAGGGGAGACCTTGAGATCACAGGTTTATTCACTACTCAGTTAATATCAACTGTAGGTCCTGTTTATGACAGAAAAGCTGTAAAATTCAATGTTGGTTTTCAGTTCTCTCAATTCCATTTCCATGGCATTCTTCTTTAAAGAAGTTGTTTGCATTTCTACATTTATTTGTGGATTATAACTTTTTGTAACATTCATTTATGCCTAAATGAATATTTCATTTATTTTGAGGGTTATAGCCCTGTGCTGTCTTCATGTTTTGTGGCTCAGATTGCTTCAGTGGTAGTAGCTTGTTTCTTCAGGGTGGGTCAGTATCCTCTGGTCCACACTATTGTTCAGTGAGCACATAGCAACTGTTTGGTCCCACAAGATGTAGCAGCTCATCCTACATGTTCTCTGCCTAAACCTAGAGTCAGTCCTTTCTCTAAGAGCCTGAAATCTGCCACCAGAATTGGGGAATATGACTGCTTACTGCTCATTTTTTAAAACAAATCTAAGCATGTCCATTCTCTGCTTAAAATTTACCAAATGTTTTGAAAGAATAAGCAGCTGCAAGCAGTGGAAAACTGTGTCTATTCTTAAAAACAAGCTAGAAGACCAGAGATGGAAAAGTGTTGGAGACCAAGTGACCTCTGTCTTGCCCTTCTGCAAATGTAACATCCTGACACGTGTTGATACCAATTATGTAAATCAGTCTCTTAAGTGCCTCTAAGAGTTTCTTATTGTTTAGCAAACAAGTTCCCCCACCTGTAGCTGTCCTTGGCTACACATGCCCTTGACTTCTGGTTCTTCCAGTGATTTGTATCCTAGCAACCTTAGTCCACGCCCCACCTAGCCCCTGCCTCACCTCTTAGTGTCTTCCTGATATTCACATAACCTTATGGTGGACTTTTGTCTCTGTTAATTACCACATTTCTGTATGGATGTATCCGCATTCCTGATTCCCCAAAATTATAAATACCCCCTAGAACAATAAAGCACGCAGCCTGAGGAGCCTAGGTCGTCAATCCTCATGTGTCTGTCTTGTGTATCTGCGGCCTGAAGAGAGACATTTTCCCAGGTCCGTCTGTCCTGCGTGTTTGTCATTGTGTGTCTGTTCTGCGTGTGTGTCTGTTTGCCCCCACTCATTCCAGGGTTCCAGGGTCTCAAGGCTCACCGTTGAAACCCGCTGGACGGGACAGAAAAGAAGCCTTCCCCCAAGCCTGATGACCTGAGTGCCATCCATGGAACCCACATAGTAGAAGGAGAAAACTGACTCCCACAAATTGTTCTCTGATGTCTACAGGTATGACACAGCACAGATATAACCAAGAGCAAAATACCTAAAGGCACATCCACATCATACCAGTCTCCATCATTAGACATGCAGGATGACAAAACTGATATTGAGTAATGACCTGGGTCACCATGAAGACCATATAAGGACTTAAGAATGCAGGAAAATGAATATAATTTTAAAATAAATGCAAACATAAACACAATTTTTATATAAAGTTTTAGTCCTTCAAGTTTATAACTCAAGTTTTTATGTGGAGGAATGAGAAGAATGTCATATAAATCAGATATACAAGGGTTAAGACATCTTCAGAATCTATATTAATCAAACAAGACTAAGGAACAATCTTCCTTTGTAAACTGAAAGTGAGTAGCATTCAAAAAAAACAAGTCAAGATGAAAACCAAAGAGGACATCTTATATTATCCCAAACTACATGGATTAAGTATTTTGAAAATCTAAGTGGCTGAAGTGATTTCCATGCTATGTTAGTATTTTACAACTTCATAAGCACACTTTTGGCTTCCAATGACTTCTCTGTAGCAGGGATAGGTTCTGTAAGCAGCATGCATTCAGGAAATTCATCTCTGTTCCTGCTTCTGCTCCACATATTATCATAGTAAAATGAACACTTAATACAGTTCCTCTTCAATAGGCATTAAGGCATGACTTTGAGTATTAAATATCAACAGATGATGGTTTTATAGCCTACCATCTGTGATCGTTAGTTCTTATTTTCAACTTGAATGGCTTTAGAATCACCTAGGAGACACATGTCTGAGTTTGTCTCTGAGGGCATTTCCATAGAGGTTTACCTGGCATAGGAAGATCCACTCTCATTCAGAGCACCATCCATGGGCTGGGGTCATACAATAAATAAAAAAGAAAAAAGGAGAAAGCAAACTCAATACCAGCATTCACATCTCTCTAATTCTTGGGTATGGATGCACTGTATCCAGCTGCCTTATTTCCCTGCAGCTATATCTTGTAACCATCAGGGACTATCTATATCTTGTAACCACCAGGGACTATGTACTCAAAATTATGAACCAAAATAAACCCTCCCTTCCTGAAGTAGCTTTTGGGAGATATTTTGTTACAGCAATGAGAAATGTAACTAATGCAAAAACTTAGTATCAAATGTGGGGGTGTTGATATGATAAACTTGATCATACGGTTAGTAGGCCTTTAGAACTGGTTTGTGGGAAGAATATGGAAAGGTTTGGAACTACAGGCAAGAGAAACCCTAGAATGCTGTAAGTAAAGCTGAATGAGCCATTCAAATGGCAGTTCAGAAAAACAAAATGCTGAAAGAAATGAAGACAGTGGAGATCCAGTTCATGAAGTTTCACAGGGGTAAAAGGGCTCTATTAGGATCTAGGCTAGGCATTATTTGTGCTACATTCTGATGAACAATCTTAGCTGCTTTCTGCTCATGTTCTGATAATTTGAGTGAGGCTAAATCTAAAACTAATAGACTAAGTTTGTTGATGGACTAAATCTCAAGACAGTATAACATTTAGGTTATAATGTAGTTATTTCTCCCTGATCTTCAACCAACTGTGAGAGGGCAGAAAGACAGTCAAAAAGTGCAGTTTGGTTGAGGAAAGGAGTAGGAACAAGTTTAGAGTTGTAGGCAAGACAGGTGAGGAGAAAGCACCTGTAGCTGTTAAAAGAGATTATCACCATTAAATAGAAACCTAGACACTCTGCAGGAGACAACAAGAAATGTGTTCCCCCAGACCCCAGGATAAGATCTCACCTATCAGGATTCAACTTTGTGAAAATGCAAAATTATTTCAAAGGAAAGAGCCTGAAATGAGAATGCAGCTGAAGGGACTAACTGCTTAAAAAACAACAGCCTGGGGAAGTATTTTTCCAGGCACATTCACCAGGGCACACAGAAACTACTATGGCTGTGGTACGAGGCCAGATTACATCTCAAATTGGCAACAGAACTTGGCAGGCTCATTTACATGGTGGTTTTGCAAGCATACAAAATGAAGACTTCTGGGGTCATAGAGGCTTGATCAAGATTCCAGAAAGCTGCTGGGGACAATGTGTGATAGGTTTGGATTTCCTACAGGGAAATTCTTAGAGGTTACTGAATATAGCTGCAAAGCGGTCTAAGTTCAGTGGAGACTCCAGCATGTAACAAACACCAGGACCATGGGAAGTTCAAAAAGTAAAGCTGCAGATACATACTAGAATCAGCCCCAAAGAGAGGTTAGATGGGCTGCAGATGACAAAACTGGAGGGGCAGGGATGCTCATGGCAGATGATGTCCCCATAAGTTTCAGGTGCTGGTCATAGAGCTATAGAGTTTGGCGCTTACCCTCTTGGGTTTTGATTGTGCTTTGGTCTGGTCTTTCCTTGCCATCCTCCCATTCTTCACTTTTGGAATGGACAGGCTTATGCTGTGCCATTGTTTTGGAAATATGTAACGTGTTTTTATTTTATAGAGATTGCCCTGATTCAGAAGAGATTTTGGCCTTTTGAACAATGCTGAAAACTGATAATGTGGGAACTTTCGAAGTTGGAATAAATATATGTTATGGAATGGCCAGGAGTCCATGGGGGCCAGAAGTGGAATGTTATAATTTAAAGTGATATGTCTGGGTATTAAGAAGACAAGGATCCTGTTATGATTAATCTTCATTGTCAACTTGATAGAATTTAGAATCCCTTAGGAGACATATGTCTGGGTTTGTCTGTGAGCGAGTTTTGAGAGAGGTACAACTGAGGAGGGAAGACTGGTCCTGAATATGGATGGTACCATCCCATGGGATGGGGTCCCAGATTGAGTAAAAGGAAACGTGAGAGAACTGAGCAACAACATTCATTTCTTTATGCTTCTTGAACACAGATTATGTTGTTACCAGTCATCTCATATTCTTGCTGGTACAACTAGGGCTGTTCTCATTGCCATGCCCTCCTCAACAAGGACTATACTCTCAAAGTGTAAGCGGAAATAAACTCTTCCCCTCCTTCTTTAAGTTGCTTTTGGCCAGTTATTGTGTCACAACAATGAAAAGAGTAATTAATACACTATCCTTTTTTCAGGCATTATTTGCAAAGCAAGCTGTAAATATATATAAGTACAGATGGTCTCAAATATTTGTCAAAATGGGTATCTCATAAAATGAAAGTTTTGTCCTTAACACAAATTTTAACTAATAAATCTTAATCTAATTTAATTCCAATATCTTGATATCTCAAGTAATTTTGCTAACAAATAAATGTCTAAATATTTTCAGCTGCCACAATAAAAGCATAAAGTATGTTTGAAAATATTTAATTTTTAAAATCATGTATAAAAGAGCAAAGTTTACAGTGCAAAATTAAAACATTATTAATTACTTTTTACCAACTAATACTGTACTTGAGTCTGGACCTACATTCTAAAAAACTTATCCTCAAAATAAACATCTGATACTCTGCACTTATTTGTGTCCTTATTGTTTCCAACTCCTGCTGTAATGATTAAGGACCAGAGTAAATGGTCCCTATAGATCCATGGAAGGATATATTCCTGTAATGGTTAGGGACAAGAGTAAATACAGTCCCTATATATTCATAAGAGAAGGGGTATGGTTACAATGCATCAAACCAGTACACAGAATCTACAAATGTGAGATGGACTGCTTTTGTGTTTGGGCCATTAGCTTAAACTAGAAATAATTAGCAATTTTATACTAAAACTTTGTACAGCCACTTTAATATTCATTGCTAACGCTGAACCTCCAGATATAAAAAAAACATATATTCTTATAAACTGTTTGACCATTTCCTATACATAAGAACTACGTCAACAAACAAAATATGTTTTCTAACTTACCTTCTGTTTGTTTGCTTTTTGAGACAGGGTCTCCCTGAGCCCCAGCTGGCCTAGAAATGGCTATGTAAAACAGGGTAGCCTCAGTTTTAGAGACTCATGTGCCTCTGCCTCAGGGGTGCTGAGATTAAAGGTGTTTACCACCACACCTAACCCAACTTAATCTTTTGATTAATATTAAAAACAGCATAAATGAATGCTAGTTTTTCCTCAGAGATTGAGACATAGTATTTAAGCCCATAGAGTAGTAAGTATATTTTCTTAAAGGTACTCAGCAAGGGATGTAGTTTACTTGAGAGAGTGATGACCTAGCATTCATAAATCCTGCATTCAATCTCTAGTACAGCATAAAACCAGGCATAATGACATGTTCCTGTAATCTTACCATTCAGGAAGTAGAAACAAAAGGATCAGAAGTTCAATGCCTTTCTTGACTGCAAAGAGTTTAGGGCCAGCTTAGGAAACAAGGCACAGTGCCATAAGGGAAAAAAAAAAAAGGCATTTATGGTTTTTAATTTGTTGAAATGCTCTTTTTGATTTGGTGTGTGTTTACTGGGTGTTATGTGCCATGTGTATGTGTTTAAACACTGTAAATGTTGGCCTAAAACTCAAGTTGAAGGTTAAAAATCTCTTCTGTTTAAATTCTAATGTGCTAAAACCCAAAAGTATTCCCACAAAAACAGAGCTGGGTGCTAAGTGATCTGAATTTGGGAGCAGGCTCCTGTCATAGGCTCCAGAACTTTGAGCCTTCCTGTAAACCCAATAAAAACTGCTCAGTGGTCATAATGGAGATTCTAACACCTCTACTAGAAATCTGAGATAAGCCTGCTCTCTCATTTTTTTCACACATCATCAATGTGCTTCTTTTTTAGCAGTGGGAGCAAGTTTTAACTTGAAACTGTAGTGTCTGTCAAAAAGCAATCACGGGAAAATAAAAGAACAGAGGAATGAGTGTTTAATGCTAATTGAAAAAAAAAATAGCCTGTAGGAAAACAAATGCAATTAAGAAGCAGACTGGGCAATCAGAATCAGGAAAGGATATAGAAAAAAGGCAATGTGAAGAAAAAATCCCAGTTAAAATTAATATGTTCCAATACCAAACACAGAAATTAAGTCTCCTCCCCATGAGGGAATCAAGTTTTATTTTTATATATATATAATTTTCAGAAAGAAATGAAAACTGTCTACTTCTGTTTCAACTCAAAGGCAGAAGCCAAATAAAAATAAACTCTTCCAGTAGAGTGTTCTTTGGAAATTAAACACTTAGAAAAAACTTTAAGAATATGTGCTTCAGATAGAGGAGCAGGAAATTTGATTGCTGGCAATAAATTTATTAAATCCTAAACTCTTCCTCAGTGCAGTTATTTGATATAAATTAAAAATTAGTCATAAAAAAATCCACACAAACAAGCAAACAGATGTTTCCCCCATTTTTAGTGCTAATGCAAACATTTCGAGGACTTTTTTTTTTCTTCTGTTTTGATATTGCATTAATTCAGAAGTCAATTGTCTAACAGGTTTCCCCCAAGCAGAACACAAAGTCAATGACAAAGTGTCACATCCATCTGTAAAGCTCCACACCCAGTTTACTTTTGGATTTAATTTTTTTTGGGGGAGTGTCTCTTTATAGTCCCAACTGATCTAGAACTCACTATGTAGACCAAGCCAGCCTTGATCTCACAGAGATTCACCTGCCTCTGCTGGGGTTAAAAGCATGTGCCACAATGCCTAGCTTGGTTTTGGTTTTTAAAAAATATTTTTATTGAATTTTTGTGCATTTCATACATCTTCATCATATTTAGAACCCTCCCCTCTGACTTGTTTTTTGATTAATATTTAAAACAGGACATAAGATATTCTTTTTCTATCTTACTTGATTTTATTCTTTTTAGCTGACATAACTGCTATGCTTATGGGAAGCGGGTAATAGTTCAATACATGTAAACAGACATGTAATTCATGTACTATAATTCATGAATAGACAATATGCATGAGTGTTGTTGTCTACCATGTATGTAAGTGCACAGGTGTAATCAAATGCCTGCACAGAAGAGGGTGTCAGATCCCCTGAAACTGTAGTTATGGGTATGGATGATTATTAGTCACCATATGGATGATGGGAACCAAATATGGGCCTTCTGCAAGAGCAGCCAATGCTGTTAACTGTTGAGCCATCTCTCTAACCCCTATTTTTATATATTTTGAAAAATTTACCCTTATTACAAAAGTAATATGTATTTCCTCTTGTTATATATGAGCATAATATATCTCATTAGAAATTTGAATAAATCCATATATTTCACTTAACTGAATATATACTGTATATCTGAAGAGTTCTTTGGTAGTGAAAGATACTGAAAATGATATTAACTTGTGGTATCTATAAACTAATATCTCTTGGAAAAGTAAAATTTTCAGATGAAAAAAAGTATGTTCTAATTTAGAGATATGAGAAATGAGATCAGTTCAAAAGAGTTATTTCAAAATAGGTTACTCCCAGTCCCTGAGAGGCAGAGGCATGTGGATCTCTGTAAGATCAAGGCCAGCCTGATCCACATAGTGACTTCCAGGTGGGCTGGGACAGTGAGACCCTGTAAAAAACAAAACAAAAACAAACTAACAATCAAAAACCAGGGATGGACATGAAAATCTGTAAAACTGATAGAGCCATAAACTCACTGAAACAAAAGAGACTGCAAATATCAATAAGCAACTTTTAAAAAATTTATTTTTATTTTATAAGTGCTTTGCCTGAATGTATGTAAGTGCACCATGTGCACACAATGACTGGGGATGCTAGAGGAGGGCATCAGATTCCCTGGAACTGGAATTAGAGAAGGTTGTCAGTAGCTATGTGGGTGTAGGGAATTGAACCTGGGTTCTCTGCAAGAGCAGCCAGAGCTCTTAACTGCTAAGCCATTTCTTCAGCCCCTTGACAAGTAACTTTTAAAATGTGACTTCTTGGCATTTCATTTTCAGAGAAAATGATACAGAACAAATGGGTTTATGACAGATCTTTTTTAGAGTTTTCACTTAATATAGATTTGTGATTAGAAATGTGGTTAGTTTTTAAAAAAAGAGTTATCAGGCTTTTAAAAATCAAAAGTGACCATTAGTAGGAATTTTCACTGTGGTACGTTTGACAATTCCCTTCTTACCATATTATGTTGTACAGTAGTGTTGGGAGTCCCTGTGCTAGGCGCCAACCTGAGGGGACAAAGGGTCTCCGCCCTGGGGCAGGGGGTAAGTAGGCATGGAATCAACAGACTCCAGGAGCTGAGTGAGAAGCAGGTGGAGGGCAAGCTGCTGCAAGCTCATTTATTAAAGGAAGTGCAGGGGTCTTATAGGTCTGGTTAGCCAACTGCCTTAGGGGTGGGGTCCTGACTGCAGCCAATAGTAATCTGTCCCTAGGTAGGTCATCTCGGTGCAGGTTCTTTCCAGATGCTGGGCAGAAGCTGGTATCACGACTAGCCAGGGTGGAGCACCATGCCCATGGGAGCCATTCCTCTATTCCTCATAGCAGGTGACCTGGCTAAGGGCCATCCTGCGTTGTGCCCTACACTAGAGAAAATCTCTCAAAATATTACTGCTAAAACCACAGAATAAAAACAAACCAAACTACTGTCTGGCTATTCTCTTTCTAATTCTGGTATGTATACACACACACACTGCTGTATGCCGTGAGTGAAAGAAAACAGCCAGCTTGTAGTTTGAGTTCATCTCAGAGAAAATCAGCCTTAGAGAGATTTCACCCCCTGAGACCACCTGTAGGTAATGTTGACAAACTCAGCCTTTGATCCTTGTAACTAAGTTCCACAGGGATGTTCTTGGGTCTGACCAAATGACTATCTCACCTGAGCTGAGTTACAAGCAGGCGCCATGGGTTTAGCACTTCCCTGGTTCAAAGACCCTGCCTCCCCTTTTAGTGCCATCTTCCTAAAAGGCATAGAACTTCCTGGTGGGCTTTGAAGGTTAGAGATAGTGCCTCTCTGTTAATTACCATATTGCTGTATGGATGTATCTGCATTCCTAATTCCCCAAGACTATAAGTATGCCCTGAAACAATAAAGCGTGTGGCTTGTGGCTTGCAGCCTGCCTGTAAAGCCCAGGTTCATCCATCCTCATGTGTCTGTCTTGTCTGTCTCCACTGTCCTGCGTGTTCCCTCTGTGTGTCTCCATTCATTCCAGGTTACTGGGAAAGTCTCAAGCTCACCGTTGAAACCCGCTGGCGGGACAACACACACACACACACACACACACACTTACCCTTCATATTATTGGGCACTTTATTTTTCCTAAGCTTATTTACTTTATGGAAATCTCTCTTTTCAGTAAAAATCATGCCTATAATCTACAATAAATTTAAGAAACTGACTTCATTATGTAACTTCACAAGAAAGTTCAGTATAGTATGTTAATTCAATGAATGATAGAATCTTAATGAGTTTTATAACAGAACTATAAATGGAAAAATAACTAGCTAAGATTTAAGAATTGGCAAGCTTTGTGAAATATTAATTAAAGAAATAGCACTCCAAATAAGACTCAAATGAAACATGATTAGAACCTTAAAACATGACCTATCTAATTAGCAGAAATATAGTGGAGAGGTAGTCGTGGTAGTTTATGCTTGTAATCCAAGGCTGAGGAGAAGGCTAGTCTGGGCTATGCAGCCTGTTTCAAAAACCAGAGAAACAACAACAACAAAAAACCCCAAATATATATAAACAAAGGAATCCATTTACCAAAACTTTAGAACTTAAAAAAAAAGAAAAATATTTTTAAATTTTTATTTTTTATGAGTATGCATGTATTGCATGCATGTTTGTGCACCCTGAAACTGGAGTTATAGAAAGTTGTCAGCCAACATGTGGATGCTGGGAATTGAACCTGGGTCCTCTGCAAGAGCAGACTCTTAACTGCTGAGTCATCTCCCCAGCCCTCAAATGAAAATATTCTAAGCATACTTTGTTCTAAGTTTTTTTCTCATAGAAATTTTAAAATCACTAGTTATATAAATATAATATCACTATTCATAAATACTAGATTTCATGTGTAACGATTCCTTGTATGTACACCACGTGTGCAGGTACATGCAGTGAATGAGATTGCCTAGCATCACAGAAGTCATACAAAAATGACCAGAACAAAAGCTATGCCCCAACACAGTAACCTTGAAACTAGCTGGGACTAGCATAGTCAAAAAAGAAATACGTGTCTTCCAAATGAAATACATCCTGGCTGATAGCTTCAGTTGTGAGGCAATCTGGAGATCTGCTGGCACTGGGGTTAAACTGAAGGGAATAACTGGGGAAAAGTTACAGTTTACAACATATACTCACGTTTGCTGACTCACACATGCACACACATATACTCAGACACTCTTGACTCTAGGGTTTCAAGAAAGTGCTAACAGTTCTGAGGTTTGGTAGGTTACTTTCAGAAACAATCTACTTTCAAGAAGATAAACAAAACAAAATTACCAAAACCCTTCAGCCAATTCATCAGAATTATGTATTCTTGTCTTTACTAGGACTCAGAGAAGGAATCATCTGGCACCCTCAGACCCATTCCTCATGCTAGGGTACAGCCTTGAACTACATCAGAGCCCCTGTACAAAGGAGAGGCTGGACCTCTAGTGCCTGAAGCAGTCGAAATACTCAGCAGATGCTTCACAAATACTGGCTAGCCGAATGAACATTAGTTCAGTGCTCTGCCTATATTCTATTCCAAACAAAACACATAGGAACAGTCCAGCATCTTTTCTCATCACCCAATAAAAACAGACCTGCAACAAATGCCAGGAATCTGGAGGTAAAGACAGGAGGATCAAGAGTTTGCTGCTAGCTTCTACCACTTAGTGAATTCTAGACCAGCACAGGCTACATAAGCCTCTTAAGAATCCAATAAATAAACAAAGACAGGGAGGCAAATTGGGTGTGGAGGCTCATACCTCCAAGGCAGCGCTTGGCAGACTGTGGCAAGACTACTGTGAGTTTCAGGTCAACTGGGACTATACAGAGTGAGATCCTTTTTTTAAAGATATGAAGGTTTCATCATCTCTCACCATCCCTGAGACTTGATGTCTTCGAGGAGCAACTGGATTTGGATTGAGTGAAATCAGTGAAAACCATGCCATGCCATCATCATTTCTTCCACTTACTGGGCATTTTCCCAACTGTAACTCAACACAAAGTAGGGGCAGGGAGACAGAGGATAGACTAAATAGAGAGATCAGCTCTGGTTTCAGTTTCTGCTTCAGCAAATTGCAAGAGCTTAGCATTTTTATTCCAACTTAGGTCATCCACATTGTTTCCCAGCAGAAGGGCTCTTCAAGTCATCATGTTAAGATGCATAAAGCTGATATTTTGTTTCCTACTTACACTTTATATTTTCAAGATTAATCTATCCTCATCCTTCCAATCACAATGTTCTTAAGCTACTTCAACTTTCCCTGATAATTTTCTCATATATCCTATCCAGTAGGAAAGAGAGACTATTTTCAGGGGAAAACTTTAGTAACCGATTAAAATATTCTAGAGTCTTTCTTCATTTTATTTAGTGAGCTTAGAAAAGCTTTTAAAGCTGACTAGGTGTATTCCTGACAACATAATTTGCTGCACAGGAAAAAGTATTTAATGTGAGGCTTAGAAGCGTCACAAACATAAAAGAGAATGCAGAAGAGGAAGAATGAAGTGTGGAAAAAACCCAGAATGCAGAAGATGGCTTAACATTTACCCAAAAGAGCATTTGTACCCTCTTCCAGTATAGGGTTATAAAAGACAGTTTTGAGACTGTCTAACGAATGCTTATGTCTATTTGAACCTAACATCTCATTGTTTAGAAATGGTTATTACAGTTTTAATCTGTGAGATGATCTGCCTTTTCAGAGGCAAGTAGATGAAAGTGAGAATTCATTGGGGCTGGATTGAAGAGGGCTGCTACCCAGGTGTTCTAAGCAGAAAGCACAGCCTTCGGATTACACTAACTGTCATACAATTTCTTGCTTACTGAGAGATTAATTTCTTGTCTTTTGGAGCAAACGTTCATTAACTATAGTTGCCACAGGCTTTTCATTTCACGAGGAATTAGTATTTAAAAAAATTTTTTTTTATTTGGTGAGTATGAGGGTATGCCTGCGTGTCAGTGCGCCCTGTCGTGCAGTGTCCTCGGAGGTCAGAAGTGGGCGTCGGATCTCCTGGAGCTGCAGTTACTGACCGCTGTCAGCCACCATGTGGATGTCGGGAACCGAACCCGTGTACTCTGCAAGAGCAGCAACGGCATGCTTCCAGTCACAAAGAAGTATTTTTTTAAACAGAAAAAAACATCACAGCCACTACTCCCAGAACGGAGTCCACGTCCAAGCGCTCCAGGCGCTCACGCGGCGCTGCGGGCCCTGGAAGCAGCAGGCTCCAGACGCTCACTGTAGTGCGTCGGAGGCGGCCCGCGCCGATCAAATTCAGTTCCCGTATTAATTCGGCTCCACCCTGAGGTCGCAGAAGATGCTGACAGCAGCAGCAGCACCACCACCCCATCCGCCGAGCGAGGCTGGGGTCGCCATGGACCCTCACGAGCTCAGGGCCCCGGGTCCGCGGTCCCCTCATGCCCAGCGTCACCCGCGGCCGACCATGCCGGACGCCGCCGCCCGAGCACCCTCAGACAGCCGCTCGCCTCAAGCACTGCGCTTTCCGCCTACCGTGGTTCCGACGCGCCGACATCCTCCGCCTCTCTAGTCCAGAGACCCCCGGGGCGGGCCAAAGCGCGCGGCGCTTCCGGATTCCGCCAGTTTAGACCCGCCCATGCCATCAGGCCTGTCTAATCCGGCCCCGATTTCCCAGCACAAGACGTCAATCATCCACGCCCGGCTTTGGATTGGCTCGTTTGAGGCCGGCCCCCGCTGAAGTCCCACCTCTGGACGCTTCGGCGTGGAGCCTGCCGGGAGCGTGGCGGGTCTGGCGTGCGCCTCTGGGCTGGTGTGGGCTGTGCCGACTCAGCGCGCTGGCGGACCTGCAGGTGCGAGCTCGCGGGGATGTGCGGACAGCACCTGGAGGCTCAAGACGCGGCCCCGGCCTGCCCGCCCCGGCCTGCCCGCCCCGGCCTGCCCGCCCCGGCCTGCCCGCCCCGGCCTGCCCGCCCCGGCCTGCCCGCCCCGGCCTGCCCGCCCCGGCCTGCCCGCCCCGGCCTAGGCACCACCACTTCCTCCGGGGTTCACAGTGCCGGCCGGCTGGCCTGCACACCCACACGCGCGGGGTGTCCACCCCCAGCCCCGCCCCGCGTGTCTTCTTTCACCGGGGCGGCCCGTTGACTTTTCTGGTCCCTGAATTCGTTATTCAGATGGCTTGCTCTGAGCTCGCTCCAAGTTTGGTGCTGTTCCCCAAAGCAGACCCGAAGACAAACTGTTCAAGGACTGCCTCTTCGGACATCTAAAGCCAGTATGGATCAGGGATAGAAGACGTGGCTTCAGGTGAAGATCAGGTCAAAGTCAAACCCAGGACTTTCCAAGAAGATGTGGAAAATGTATTAGTTTTCAGCCACCCAGAAATGAAATGAACTGAGATATATTTTAAAGAAGTAACTTTAACCGTTCTACTGAGAGTCAATGAAGCAAAAACCACTTTGAGTCAATGGCAGGGAGATGTTGGTTAACGTATGAAAGAAACGTTTTTGGTTGTGGGACGAGGTACTCAGATTGTGGATGTATTTGAAGGCAAAGCAAAAGAAAGTTTTGAACTGATCCATTGGTCCGTGCAGGAAAGGAGGAAGTATAGAATGGCCTCAAGGTTTTGGTTCCCAAACTGAAAAGCTGGGGTTTCAGGCTGATGTGGGGATCCTTTTGGAGAACCTTCCTTGAGTGCTGTGCAGCTTGAGATTTGAAGTTTGAGATGCAGAGACAAACTAGGAAGCTCATGAAGGGAATGAGTGTTAGATTTTAGGAGAGGAAAAAGGAATGAAGTGACACTTCTCTGTGGAAAGAAGTCTCTGCGCCCTAGTGAGGAAAGTTTTTATTCTTTTGGGCCCTGCTGGAATGTGTTTGGTGCCAGGATTCTGTGTCCTTGGATGATTGAAAACCGGCTTTCAAGATCTCTTTCCCAGGGTGAGCAAGCTGGTATCTCAAGGCCCTAAAGGAGGCAGGTTTGCTCCAGTCTCCCTTATTCCAGGGAGTGAGCAGTTGATAAGACTTGAGTAAGGTCAGCCTGTCAATTTAGGGCTAATTGGTTACTTTAAGGAGTGTATGACATGGCCTCCTCTAATGGTGCTTATAGCTCTTCTGCAATTTACACATTTTATTGAGTGTGAGCAGAGAAGTGGTCTAAGAACTGAACTTTTAAGGATCTCTAACTTTTGAAAAGCTGGGAGATGAGGAGGCCACAACTGTGGCCCATGAAGAATGACTTGAAGAGAAAAGGAAATGATAATGATTTAGAAGCCAAGTTAAAGAAATCACTTGTTTCAAACAAGATTGATAGGCCAAGATGAGAACTGACAATGAATAGCTGGATTTGTTAAGGGTAGGTCTTTACCTACTTTGGCATCAATAATTTCATTGGAATTGTACACACCAAAGCTTGATGGTTAAAGAACTGCAGTGGAAAAACTGAAGATATTAAATAGAGATTATTCTTCAGTGGAACCAGGGGGATGGGAAGCAGCTGGTGGAGGGTTATTTTTTTTCCTTTCTCTTTCAGCATAAGCACAAAGACATTTTGTATGCTTGTTTGACATGATCAGATTGTTTAAAAAAAAATGAATACTGAAAAAAGAGCAACTAAGTACTTTAATAGTGTCCTTGATTAGGCTGAATCCTGAATTTGTCACTCTCCATTTCCTCATTCAAGCCTGCTGTGGACTTTCACAACTTTCAGCAACATCTGAACCATGTATGTTCCTCCACTCTTACTTTTTTATTCCTCTACACCTAAATAAACTTGAAAGAGTTGAATTCAAGCCAGTGTCTACCTTAATGTCAGTTAACTCTGTTGTCCAAACCTCTCCTTTCTTAATCATTCTCCTGTACTCGCTCCTGTTATAGTTTCAAGAACCTCCACAAAACTAACTCAAGCTATCATTTACCAGTGCTTTTTGTAATGTTTTCTGTCTCCTACGATCATTCACTCAGCTGCTGGACTAGCCTTGGGAAACATGGTGGCTTCCTCCTCTTTTCCCACATGACCTATCTAGAAAAATCATATGTAATTTGTGTTCTCATCTTCCCACTGGGATTTAATTTTTTTTTGAAACAGGGTCTCTCATTCTTAGCTTTTACTGGCCTGGAACACATAGATATCTGCCTGCCTATGCCCCCTGAGTGCTCAGATTAAGGATTGTGCCACTATATTTACCTAGGATTTCATTTTAAAATTACTGTCTTCATGAGTCCTACTGTTGTCCCTCAATGCTCACCCTGCCACTATCTCTTCTGCTTATAGCAGCCAAAAAACATCTAAAAATCACACTACCATTAAAAAAAAAAATCAGTACAACCCATTACAGTACCAGCGTCAAAAAACAATACAGAGAAAGCATCTGATAAAATACATCAGTTATTCATGATTTTGGCGGGGGGAAACCCACTCCCAGTCAATATTAAATTAAAGGCAATTTATTCTGGTGGATAAAGAACATGTACTAAAACTCTACAGATGTCATCATGGTAAAAAAAAAAAAAATCAGCTATCCTGTTACAATCCGGAACAAGGCAGCAATGTTCCCTCTTATCACTGATCTTCGATACCATACTAGAAGTCCTAGCTAATATAAAACAAGAAAATAAAAAAAGACTATAGATAAGAAACGGAGAAATAAAACTGTCTTTGTCTGAAAATGACATGAAGAAAATTCTATTCCCCTGGTCAAAGTCCTACATGAAATTGCATTGTGTATTATAGTATTCCAGGTCCCTTAAATGTCTTAAAACCTACCAACTCACTGTCCGTCTACAGTCATGCTACTCTCACTTCATTTATTCTAACTAGTCGTGTAAAAGAAAAAGCATTAAGACTATGTCCCTGGGTCTTCATGACTTTTTGTCCTCCTACTAGGAACTTTTCATTAGGAGACAATAGAGCATGAAGGGGAGCAACCCTCAATCATGGGGATACTGAGGCCATTTAGAAGTGCATTTCATGCTGTTCCTCAGAGAATTCCCAGTAGTATTAACCCCAATTGCCTGCAGGAAAACCATCTTGATAATGCATCCTTTATTAACATTCCTTCCCTGTCTCACTCTTTCTGTCTAGTTTCCAGGGATTTGTCTTTCAAATAAATTGCCTATACTCAGGCTGGAGAGATGGCTCAGCAGTTAAGAGCATTGTCTGCTCTTGCAGAGGACCTGGGTTCAATTCCCAGCACCCACATGGCAGCTAACAACCATTCATAACTGCAGTTCCAAGGGATCCAACTCACTTTTCTGACATTCTCAGGCATTGCAGGGCACTAGTGCACTTACATACATGCAGGCAATATACTCATAAAATAAAAAAAAATATTTTTAAAGAATTAATTACCTGTACTCAAATCTATGTCTTGGGACTTCCTTGGAGGCAAGGGGAGAGGAAGATTTGATGTAAGGACATCCTCAGAGCATTTCTTTAACATCACAGTATTTGCTACGTTTTTCATTCTCCAATAACACCAGTATATTTCCTTCATAGAACACATATATTTCATGATTACATGTCACTCTTATACCTTAACAGGACTTCTTCACCCCTAAACCGAAAGACCCATGTGCCAGTGATGGTATCATTTTCTGTTTTGCTCTCGGATTCAGAATACTTAAGTACTCCACACACTTGTGTTTCTTTTGTCACTGCCATTGCATGAGAGAGCAAATAAATGAGTGAAAGATGGAAACAATCATGAAGAGGAGAAAAAGGGATATTAGAATTTTAAAAACTGATCTGGCTGATCTGGAACCTAGCTTTTTGAGGCTTTTGAAAGCTACAATTCACTATTTTTTTATAGTGAAATAAAAATTGGAAGATGGTAGAGACACTAAGGTGCATTTATTACATTCTGATTTTTATTCATTTCTGTATCTCACAGTTTAGCACTTTGCTCTGAAAGTAAACCGCAATTGATTAATATTGATTATATGAAAAAGTCATATGGAGATTATTTCTGTATAAAGATCATAGAATTCTTGAATATATTGGTTTGCCCACTTGATTCTCTTTTATTCCAACACCCATTCATTTTTCTGTGGATAATTATCTTGGTGATAAAGTTTCAGTCACATTTAAATTTCTTAACAACGCAGAAAATGAAGAAAATCCCATTCTTACATTAACATGAACATGGCGCCAGGGACTTGCCCAAGGTCAGGCACCTGCACATCTACAGAGCCCGGAGTCCAGTGCCAAACCAGGTCTCTGGTTGCCAGTGTATTTTGCTACAGGCCACAGTAACTTTCTTTCCTGACTAGACAGATCTGAGAAATGCATTCCCATGCGTCTGACGAGGTTCTATCAGGATGTGGCTAATCTTGCAGAATTTGCCATACTGTTACCAGGTTGTCTTCCTAACTTGATGAGATGTCGAATTCTCCCTTTTTCTTTGCGCCTGCCACCTATTGCTGCTGCAGAAAACAGCAGGCGGCGGATACTATCTGACGGCCTTTCTCACTTGTGTCTGTATCTCGTTTATTAATAAAATTGCTGTTTAGGGGCTCAGGGGTGTCGCTGGAGGATCCTTGGTTCCCGTGAATACAGCACCAGCACAGTTTTCCTGCAGCGAGGTAACGGGTGATATCAGGGAGAGGATCCATTCCAGAGTCTAGAGCAGCTGCATATTCTGGCAGTGGCAGTGGGATGCTTTGAGAGCTCACTCTCTACCCTGAGAGCCCAGTGAATGTAGAGGACTTTACTGCTCCGGAGTCCGGAGCACGAAGGCGGCGCCTGACGAGCCTTCATTTCTGTTTACTTTGGGCTAGACCTTCCCAGGCGTTGGCCGGTGAGTGTGGGTTCTCTACAAACGCGCTGAGCGGAGCACGTGTGCCGTGGACCCTCCCTGTCCCCGGCACGCTCACCGTCCCCGAGCGACCCACCGCTCTCCGCGCAACAGTTGGTGCCCGCCGCGCGCTGCCCGTGGCGCCAGACCCGTTGTGAGCGCGCTCCCGAGCCGTGCGCGCCCGGCAGCCACCCGGCCAGGCTGCCGGTGGCAGCGGCGCAGCGGCCTGAGCATTCCCCCGAGGCGCGCGGGCGCCCGGCCCTTCCCCAGATGGAGCCACGCACCGGCCGCCCCCCAGTGCGCCGGTGCCTCCCCGGGCGCTGAGTGCGCAGGCGCCGGCCGTGAGGACCGACCGTGCGCCGGGCTCGAGCGCGGTCGGAGCGCGCGGCAGCGGCAGCAGCTGACAGACGGACGGCTGACCACCGCTCGGACTCACGGACCCTCGAGTCTGGGAGCTGGAGGCAGGCCCGCCCACGCCGCCCGGCCTGAGGGGTGGCCACCTTGCCATGTCGCCGCGCACCTGCTAAACTAGGAGCGCCAAGGATGTCCGCACTGAGGAAGGTGCGAGCCGCGCGGGGCCTCGGGGACTGGGACGCGGGGACCTGGACTCTGAGTGCCAGGAGCCGTCGGGGCAGGAGGGGACCGCGGGGCGAAACCGACCCGCGCGGGACCTGCGAGGGCGGCTGGGTGGGGGATAGGGGATTGCTAGGGACGTGGCCGCTCGGGTGGAAGATAACCCGAGGGTGCGTGTGCTCGGGAGTCAGGCGCGGGGTTCCTTCCGAGCTGCAGCGTCGTGGCCGTGGCTCGGGGGTGGCCGGCACGCCGGGCTCCCAGTGCAGGAGCGGATGCCGTGCGGAGCGGTGCGCAGCGGAGGTGTGAAATTCCGCGCTGCGGGCAAGGGGAGCAGCCCTGGACACCCGCGGGCGGGGGGCTGCATGATAGGCTCTGGTGGGGCAGCGGGGAACGACCCGCCTCCACCCTCCGCCAAGCCCAAGCGGGCACGAGGACCCGGACTGGGAATGAATGGAAGGTGCCTGGGCTGCGCGCGGGGGTCGCGGATACCCGGAGGGCCACTTGTGCCCTGTTGCGGCAGCTGTGGCGCTGAGCAGGGCCTTGGCCTAGGGGTGCGCGCCGGGAGGAGGTGGCCGCCGCCCCGCTTTCCAAGTGCGAGCGGGGAGCACAGGGGCTTTTTTAGGGGTGGTTGCTAAGCGAGGCGCTACCCAACGCAGGGTTTTGTAACTAAGCCTCCCCCGGCAGCGGCTGTTGCTGTTCTCAGGCGCCTTCCCTAACGATCACGGGAGAAATAATGAGGATGTAATTATTACAGCCCTGCGCGGCGAGGGAGTGGGGGGCGGCAAGCACCAGCTCCTCTGCCTGGGACTGGCCAGGTGGGGCCGGGTGGGGGGGCGCCTCTCCCACCCTCCTGGCGCTGCTGGATGGCGGGAGATGCTTTGGAGCCTCGGGACTGGAGACCTAGGCTGGGGCTCTATACCGAGTAAGAAGAGGTGGGCTGGGGCAGCGGGCAGCGTCTCGGCGGGCGCCGAGAGTGTCGCAGGTGGAGGGGGAGCCTGGAGCGCCTCCTCAGAGATTCGCACCCGAAACTCGGAACACCCTGTGTGGCTCTTCCACACTTCTGGGACGTGATGCCGGCAGCTCACATGTCGTTTCTTTCAAATGAATGGTGATTCCGGCCAGGGTTGAAATTCAAATGCATGACTTATCAGCAGTACCATCCCGTATCTATTTAAAAAAATAAAGCAGCGGGCAGCGAATTCACCCTCGGCGTGGATGAACTCTGCCAGCCCAGGCTGTGGGCGTTTCAGAGCTTGAAATTAAAGCGCAGCAGTTTTTCCTGGCGTCTCAGATTTGGAGGCAGGCGGGAGCTCCCTGGATTTGGGGCCAGCGGGTCCATCATCTTGCAACCTTGAATCTGACCCTTACCTCAGGGCCCAGTAACCTATGCTGTACAGAGGACTCTTACTGTGCAGCCCATGAATTAGTTGCATTTGTAATGAAAAAACAACCTGGTGCCTCAGCATGGCCCAAAGTAGCCTAGAACTGGTTCAGAACTGTGTAGAAGTCTCCATCCCACCTACCTAACAATATGTAACCCTAAAGTTAAAGTGCATTATAGCACGATTTTCCTTTTACTTCATTTTCTCCGTGCAAGGTGCTACGTAGCCAAAGGAAGAAAAAAATGATGAAAAAATTAATAATTTTTGGCAGGTCAAGTTGTTACTCTAGTGTTTTAAAAATGCCATTAATCAGGATTTTCCAGTAGCCAAATTGCCTTGTGCAGGCAGCTGGGTGACTCACAGATTTGGCTCCTATGGTAATTGTAGAGTATGTGTACCACTTCCTTTTAGATGATGTGACTTTTGCATTACTTGGAAGAGAACAAATTAGATATTTTATACCCAACATCTGGCAACACGGCTGGCAGGCCACCCAGAATGCTCTGCTCAAGCACATCTGGGCTAGGAGAAACATATACCAAATGAAAGACAATGGGAAATGGTCCCGTTCCAGCCACATGGTTTCCTCTCCAGTCTCTCCACATGATCCAGAACATGTGGGATTGTTCCCTAAAATGACCTGTGAGGAGCTGGCACCCTATGCTTCTTAGGCTCTCTGATCCCTTCCTCATTTATCAGTTCTATTAAGAATTCAGGGGTGTGGGGTAACATGCTCTTGTTTGTCCTATAAATAGGCTGTACTTTAGGGTTAGGGTAAGCATCTAGGCCAAGTGAGTGCTAGAGCAAATAGTTCAAAGGAACATAATTTAAATTTTTTTCTCTCCACAGGACTTTTTTTCTTACCCAGAAAATTCTTTCAGATTGACCAGTGCTGGGCATTGCTCTGGTTGCTTCCACCAAACTTCCCAGCTATGGCAGTTATCCTGAATGGAACTGCTGTGCCTGAAGAGCATGCTTATAAAGGTCCATGCTGTGATGTGCCCCAGGTGCTTGCCATTTGGTGGTTCAGTAGCAATGTTCTTACTTTCATACAACTCAGATTACATTGTGCAATCTCTCCTGAATGACACGTATGTTCATCTGTGGCAATCTGTTGCTGCTCCTATTTTTGTCCACATCACTTGTGACATTGGTAGAAATTCCAAATTGAAGATTAGAAGCAAAAATATGCTTCTTAGAATTTAAATCAGTTGGGCTCTCTGGTTCACTTTACTCAGAACCTGACTAATTGTGAGACTAAAAAGTTCTAATATTTTATTAAATGTTAAGAAGATTTACTTCTGCTTTTAACACTTTGTCTTCCATACTGATGAAGTTGAAAAAAATGCTATAATTATTTTATAATTATATTTGAGTAAAAAAACCTTGATTTTAGTTGCCCAAAGAGTAGAGTGTTATATATACTTTGATTATAGATTTTATAAGGGCATTAAACATTATTTATTGACCCTTGGAATGGATATACTATGATCATGCATTGGCTACAATAAAAATAACCATGATTCATCATTTTGACCAGATGGGAGTCATATTTAGAGCATTGCAGCATGTTGGCTATAAAAGAATTAGAGCTTACCACACAGGAAGTTAGTGGGCAAAACATTTTATGCAGTTAAACTTTATTCTTAATCAACCATAGTTTTATCTAGCCATTAGATTTCATCATATAAGCACTTTTTGCTTATTAGTATCTACTTAAATATTTTGAGTTATTTCTTGGTAATTGTATACAAACCCAGACATGATAATTCACTTGTGTTCATAACAAATGCATTCCAGTTTTCAGAAGGCCAAATGTCTGGGTTCTGGTTCTGACTGGGTTTGGGATTGCAGAGTTTTTGCATTCTAGAATAAATCCTGCACACCTTCTCCTAGTAAGTGTGCTGGACAGCTTTAGTGTTAACCTGACACACCTGGGGGTGGGGGAGGGAGCCTCAACTGGGGAATTACCTTTATTGGACCGGCCTGTGGCCATGTCTGTGGGGTATTTTCTTGATTGTTGAGTGATATGGGAGGGCCCAGCCCACTGTGGCTTGTGCCACCCCTGTGCAGGTTGTTGTGTTTTGTATAAGAAAGGCTGAGTATGGGCTAGGGGAACAAGCCAGTAAGCAGCGATCCTCCATGCCTTGTGCTCCAGCTCCTTCTTCCAGGTTCCTACCCTGAATTTCTGCCTTGGACTCTGATGAACTGTGTGACCTGGGAGATGTAAGCAAAATAAACCCTTTCCTCCCCAAGTTGGTATTGATCAGAGTATGTCATCACAGTAATTAAAGCAAATTAGAATGGTCAGCTTTCCCTTCCCTGGCTTCAGAGCAGAGGCAGAGAACATATTTTGATTCTGAGTTATGCTCCTTGTCAGAAGCAATGAGAATTCCTGCCATTTTGTGTGTGTGTGTGTGTGTGTTCTGACTTCACCTGAAAATGACAAGTCTTTTCTAGTAATGACTCAGTTTCTTCACACTGTTCTTTCATATAGACCTATAAGGACAGCAGTTGTTCCTCTTGCTGGTCTTTGTCCTCTATGGGACCTCCAGAAGTGGTGCTCCTGTGAGATCTTTTGCTCCTGGTGCTTTGTGAGATTTCCTGCTTGGGGTGATAGAAACCAGTACTTTATAATACCAGTCTTTCTTGTCTGACCTTTCCAGATTAGACTTATTGATTTTAGAGTGACTGCCAGTATATTTGCCATACAGTGTGAATTTGCCCCCCTTTAGAGGAAGTTCCTCCCATGCTTAGGGTGTGACTGTAGTGAGCCACCTCCTTGATGATTGGTTGGCTGGGGAATTCACTGGTTCCATAGTGGGGATCATTAAAGAAGAGGAAACTCTATGAAGCCTAAAACTTTGTGTGTCTTGTGAGGAAAGCAAAACTATAGGAAATAGGGAAAAAAGACAGAAGGCTGGAGTTGCTGAAGTCAACTTACAACCTCCCTGAGAAGTAGGCCTGCATTCAGCAGCACCTGTCTGAGGAGGAGAGAACCAGAGCCATAGAGACCTGTGTTCTTCTACCAGCTTATTTGAGAGAACTGTTTTTATCTCTTGATTCAGATTTGTAGACCTGACAATTCTCCTTTGGAATTGAGTCTTCTGCCCCAGAAAACCAAGTGGGATTGGATTTTTAGTTTATTCAGAAATTTCCAAGTGAAACCTCTCATTTGGAGTCAAGATTTGTCCATTACTAGATGATGTTTTTATCTGGTATGTTTCCACTAGGAAAAAAAGGAAAAAAAATCATATCTGAAAATGACCAGCCATTTGGAATTGATCCTTCAATATAATTGTAGCAAAACTTTAAAAAAAACAGCTTTGTGTATATAACTGGATATTTCTAATAAAAATGATATTCCACACTGTGCATACAAATGGAGGCTAAATAACAGGTACCAGAATATAGCCGGAAATAAAAAACAATGGAACTTGTGCCCATAGAGCAGCCAGTCACTATGGAAAGTATGCTCTTGCACATAATGGACATTCTTATGTTTCTGCACAAGGTGATGAGTGGCAGTTGATCTTGTTGGTGTCAAGGAGGTTGAGTGCAGTTCTGCTGTCACCTGCCCAGGCAGTTGAGTGGCATTTTGCAGTTTGGTTGGCCTTGGTGAATGTTAATTATCCTTTACTAAAAGGAGAATAAATATAATATTAACTTGGATGAATGACCGTAAGGATTAAATGAATTGACAGCAATATCATTGTTTCGACTTTTTCAATCTCGAAGAAACTCAGCTCAGTTTGGGCTACCAATGCTGGAAATTATCAAGGTGCTCTGACTTCCCACAGAGCTAGTGTTTATTTCTAGTATTATTTTATTTGTATATTTGTTTTACCAATTCCTTTAAAAAAATTCAAATGAAACTTAACCAGTAAAGGAATGGCAGAAATGTTACTAAAGCAGAATTAAAAGAGCCAATAAGCACAGACACCCATTAGCATTAAGGAATGTTTTTGGACATCACATTTGACCTTGTGCTCCCTAGGAATCATATCAACAAAAGCCAAAGAGCATAAACCCCCACTTGATTGCCTTTTCATCAAAAATTCTTTTTTTAGTGAAGAAAACTCCCTAGTCTTTAATCATAAAAGTTGTTTTTCCCAGCAGATAAAATATATTTTAAGATTGGACAGTAGTATATAACAGTTGTTTAAATATAGAAATATTTTCCCTGATTGTGTCTTGTGGTAGACTCAGATGGAAAACAAAGACAATATATGCATGTACAACATAGAAGAGGGTATAGTGATGTTTGTCTAGTATTTACAAATTATCTCTGTGACAAGATGTTAAGTTATGTGTTATATGGAGCCAGATCTTGATGTCTTTGTATCCTCAAATATAGATTCATGCTAAAAATATATGTGAATCCATGATGTATGTCCTTTGACAGCCAAATTTTTGAGTTTGTGTATGTACATATTTCCTAAAGTCCTGGTATGTAAATTCTTCATAAACCTGCTTTGTTGTAAGGAGAGTGACCATGACATGCTGAAGGCAGCAACATCTAGGAAGAGACCTTACACTTCCAAGTGTTCCTTGAATAGGACCAAGATAGGACCACCACCTGAAAACTCTTAATGAATTGAAAATATCAGAAAGTCAAATATGTATTTAATACATCTAAGTTACCAAATATCCCAGCTTAGTGTAACCTTCTTTAAATGTGCTCAAAACATTTAAAGATGTTGTCTCATTGGGCAAAATAATTTCACAGAAACCCTGTTTTATAACACAAGGTTGAATATCAGAATTTATCAAAAAGTTATACTGAAAGAGGAAAATGGAACAGCTATATGAATACTTCTGTGTCATCAAAAGGTCAGAAAATTATAAATCTAGCCATCCTCAATTAGAGATCAACTGTGCTCTCCTCTCTGCCTTATCACCATCTCTTTATGCTGGCCTATTTTGTACTTTAGGAAGAAATGCTCCTTTCTCAGTGAGAGCTTGGTAGGTGATTTTCTTACCAAGTCTCCCCTAACTTTGCCCTATGGTCCACTCTACAGTGGTGCAATTATGCTTCCTTTTCTTTCCCAGAACTGTTATTATGGTATCTCTATGAGTAAGGGTCCATTGTTGTAATCACCTTCTGCTCCTGGAGGAGGATATGTCCAACTGGTGGATAACCACAGGACATGTAGTCATGGGGCCAAGATTTTTCCATCTCTGACTTGGAGTTCCATTTTGTTCTCACATCATCACTGGCCCTTCTGTTGTTGTTGGCTCCCTCCATTCCATCCTTTAACTCTGTGTTGGTCTCTGTCCCCAGATTTGGCTATAGGACATCATGCCTTTGCTCACACTTAATAATGTTTTCTGTCTTTCCTTCATACTTTTTTTTAAAGATCCTGTTGATTATTACTTCCCTGTGGCATATTTCCCAGGCCTGGTGCCAAATGAAGTCATCCTCAAAGTCCTTGTTTTGTGCTCCAGGAGGGCATGGGCATTGGAAAGCACACTAGGGTGCCTGGGCTGCCTCACACCCTTGGGCCATTCATTGTCCTTGAACTGAGAAGATAGCCCTGAAGGAGACAGAATTAGCAACCTCCAATGCCTACTACAGTGTTATCAACAGTGTTGCTCAACAGACATTGGAATTGTAAGTAAATCCATAGCCACTGACCTCCTAACTACACAGCCACCACAAGATTTCTCATCCTCATCTTTATCCATTGTTTCTCTGAGTTGTGTGCTTATAAGTGAGGTATAAATCTTTACTAGAGCATTAATGAGTTTGTATACCTTGTTTATTTGCCTTATTGTGAAACATTTAGCTCTTTAAAATAATCTATATTTTATGATATTGTAACATTTTGGCAGTTTCTGAGCAAATTTATTTATAATTATTTTCTAATAGTGTAGAATCTATAATGTAGATAATGTACAAGATTTTCATTATTGGTTAAAAGTTAGTTTCAAAATTATATTGGGAGGCCAGATGTGGTGGCATATTCCTTTAATCTCAGTACTTGAGAGACAGAGGCAGGCAAATCGCAGTGAGTTTGGGGCAAGCCTGTTTTACACATTGAGTTCCAAGCCAGCCAGCGCTACATAGAGAGACCATGTCTGAAAAATATTGGGGCTATTTTAGTACCAACATTTATGAATCTAAAGCAAAATGTTCTAGTTTATCAGTATAATTAGATTCAAGCTTATTTTTATTGTGAAGATGATTTATACAGATTTTTTAAAGCATTCAAACAGTATTTGGTAGTCTTCAATTTATAGTCTTGCTTGCTTCCCTAATGGTATTTTCTTAAGTACCACAGCAATTTAAATCAAAAGAAAACTTCTTTGCAAGTAACTAGTTCTGGAATATTCACTTCTGAGAACTTATCCTAGGGAAATAATAATGAGTTAACAAGAAGTTAGCTAAGTGAATATCCACCACAGCTTTGTTTTATGGAATATAAATCAATTATAGGAAAATAAGAGATTGTATAAATTTGGTATGATATCATAATATAAAAATACACAACCATTAAAAGATGAAAGTTAAATATTTAATTCTACAATACAGCATTCTTATGTGCTGTGAAGGGAGGAAAACAGATTATAAGACAGCACACACCACACCTCTATGTCCACAAGTTCCTGTCCTTGGAGATGGAGGAGGACATAGAGAGTACCCAGTAGCTAGAGCAAGGATTCAGTTCTGCTGGTACTATCATATGGCAGTGCACTGGGACAGCTACATTCAGTAGTCTGCATTATCCTGCACAGTCTGATAATGTATTAGCTACCAGCAAGATCATTGCTTCCCTCAACACTTTCCTCTGTCACCACAGCTTTGCAGATAGTTCTTACGCTGCCAGCCACACTGCCAGTCAGGTTCTTTACATCAACTGCCTGCCACACTTGGTTGCCTCATCCCACACAGTAGGTCTTTTTCTCCCTGTCTGCTATACTTGTGCCTCTTAGCAAGGTCAAATGAAAGCCAAGGCTATCCTTGAGCCCTTTTCCTTGCTCCTTTCTCCTGTGCCATATAACTTGTCTATTTGTAATTTTTATCTAATAATGAGTAGAATTTATTAGCATTTACTGTTTTTCCAGTATTCTACTACTTAATATATTAATTACATAAGTTACTAGTATTAACTTATTTAATTTTTTGAATAGTGCTGTGAGGTCAGCAGTGGTGCTCTATGAATGTTGCTGAATAGGAAGCAGAAGGAAATAGGATAGGTTATCTTTTGAGGTTATTGACATAGCCTGATGTACCATACCTTGGCTGACTCCACAGCTGGAATTTGTAGCCTCTTTCTGGGTCAGATACTCTGTGAGGACAGAAGTTTTTGTTCAATTTGGTCACTGTTGTATCTCAAGTGTCTTACATCTGCTTAGGCTTGAGGTGCCCATTTAACATTTGTTGGGTGAATGAACTGATGAATGAATGCAGATAGAAATCTTACTGTGTACCCACAAATTCTGAGTTGATAGTGGTTCTGGTTTTCTTTTTGTATCAAAATGACTTTGGCTTCATGTATAGAAAATATCATAAAAACAACTTGATCAAGAATACATATTGGTTCCTGTTGGGTCACTACAAAAGTCACCAGGGATCCAAGTTCCCTCGCTTTTCTGTTCTGTGATCTTTACTGTCTTGGTGTCACCTTTCCTGGAAAACACGACAGTAGCCAGTGGCAGCAGGGCTTGAGTCATCAGGTTTGGAAGTGCTATAACTACTCTGGGCATCTATATAACAAGATGCAAGAAAAGCTCTGGCTTCATTAAACTCCCACATGGGATTCCTGGGATCATAGATATCTTTCTTCAGGGTTTATATTCTATCCCCCAGAACTTGTGACTGGTGCCTCTGCCATGGTGAGGAGAGGTCTCAATGGTCACCCACTATTTCCAGAGCAGAGGAGGAGAGAATGTGAGAGTGGAGTTAGAGGGACATGGACTCAGCCTTCTTATTCTCTGTCAACCTCTGTCAGGGTCACACTTACCAGCAGGTGTGCCAGGCTGTTGACAGGAGTAGACCCAGGAAGAGGAAGAAAAGGTTTGAACATCTATTGACTGTTGCCACTGGGAACCTTTCCTTGTTTCACCTTTGCAGGGAAGAAACTTTGCCGGTCGATATCTGGAAGTCTGCCTCACATCCCTATCTATACTAATGTCTGCCAAAAGCAAGAGCCATAGTTGGGGGCTTGGGTTAATCTTTTCTAAAAATAAAAGGGCTGGCTCTTTAAAAAATATTTTTGTTGAATTTTAAGAGTTTTGTGCAGTGTTTTTTAAAAATCATATTTAGACTCTACCCTTATCTGCACCTTCCCCTTATTACCCCATGCCCAAATTCATATACTGTATTATATAGTTTTTAAGGTTTATCAAGTCTAATTTGTATCTCCAAATATCCTTTGGTATGGATTTATGCACTGGGACCTGGTTAAGCTATCCAGCATCATGCTCTTAAAGAAAACTGACTCTCCCTCTCTTAGCAGCTATCAATTGCCAATAGTTCCTCAGCTAGGACTAGGGCTTCTTATTCACTCTCCACCTCTATTCTTAGAATTTGTCTGGCTTGAACTTATGTAGGTCTCGTGCATGTTGTCACAATTGCTGTGAGTTCCTGTGAGTAACTGCCCAGCTGCCTGGAAAAAAAACCACTTTTTTTTTTTTTTGTGGACATCCACCTCCTCTGGCTCTTAAAATCTTTTTATCCACTCTTTTGCAATGATCCCTGAGGCTTGGGAGGCAGCCACTTTCCTTATCTAAACCTTCACAGAGCTAGCTTAGCTTGTTACAAGTCACATGTTATTTTTAATTGAGGAGCACAGATCTGGATTGAGGGAAGGGGCCAGTTACATAGGAGAGAGAGCCCTTGCCTTTTCTTTCTTTCAGAGCATTGGAATTCAAACTGCACAGGATACAAGAGATGCCTCTCTCTCTCTCTCTCTCTCTCTCTCTCTCTCTCTCTCTCTCTCTCTCTCTCTCTCTCTCGTGCCAGAGGTCCACACTGGCCATCTTCCTCTGTCTCTCTCCACTTTATTTATTTTTTTGACACAAGGTCTCTCAGTGAACCTGGATCTCACCAACTGGTTAGACTGGCTCGCAGACTCCAGGGATCTTCCTGTCTCTGCCTCCTAGTGCTGTAGTTATTAGTATGCATTTACTAATGGCTTTTTACAAGGGTTCCTAGAATCCAAACTCAGGTCCTCATGTGTGCACGGCAAGTACTTCACTGAATCATCTCCAGCAGTCCCAAGATATCTGTCTTGTATTATCTTAAAACCTTATATTTTTAAAAGAAAATACTTGATGTATTCTGGGTAAAGTCCAGATTTGCAGTGGTTGGAATGGTTAGCAGCATAACTAGTAGCTGTCCAAGGTACTAATCAGCTGCTGGGTTCACAGTTCTTTGGTTCTGCCTGTGAGTATGTGCTCTGCTCCTTTAAATCTTTCTTCTGTAATAAGTATAAGCTGTTCTTTGAAATGTATTCAGTATTGCCCAAGGGAACAAGAATAGGCAGAACCCAGAGGTCAGTATTTTATTGTGTAACTTGATAATGCCTCTCCTTTGCTGCCAGATCTTTTCTGTTAACTTTTGTCCTGTTGTCTGTCTTTTCAGAGTTCTCTCTCCTGTGAAGTATTTTGTTCTCATACTTACCTGAGGGTGAATTGGAGACCATTTGGGCTGTTTCTCTGCATTTTCTTTTCTTCCGGTTACTGGTTCCTTATAGTCTGCTAAATATTTAGAAAATAATAGAGAAGCATAAATTAATGTGCTAACAATTACTAATAATTTTGTGGCCTAGAAATAATTATAATCTGTTTCTTGATATACACTCTACAGCTTCCTGATTTTTTAAAGCTAAAGTTGATAACTATTCTGTTCTTTTATCTTTGTATTTTTTGCTAAGAATTTGACCATATATCTAAAATATTATTTGACAGATTTTAGTTGATGTTTAATATTCTAGGATGTAATATAAGGCAACTGCTCCCTTTTTGCTCAAATTCAAGTTACTTTACAAAAATAGCTTCACTCTGATTTTATGAAAACTAGATTATTTTGTCTAGTGAGTTCCTAGGGACAACATTATTGGTAAAGGGGCATATTTAGTTTATTGTGATTGCTAAAATAAATTGCCACATACTTGGTGGCTTAAAATGACAAACATGTCATTTCATGGTACTGGCTGCTTGGAGTCCAAACTTCATGTGTCTGAAAGTTTCATTGTCTCCAGAGACTCCAGGGAAGATTCTTGCCAGCCTTTTCCAGCTTCTGGTGGCATCAGGTATTCTGGGGCTTGTGGTCATGTGAATCCAATCTTGGCCTTTTTATTTATTTGTATCACTTCTTCACTATCTGTCTTCTTTTGGGGTTCATCCAAACTTCTGTGACACAAGGCTGCCTCTGGTTGCACTTATAGTCCTTACAGGTAACTCAAGATTAACCTTTCAACTAAAGATCCTTGATTATCATATCAAATAAAGTCACATTTGTAACTTATTTCCAGGGCTTTTGATGTGAACTCCTTTGGGACCACTTTGGTCACCCCAATGGTATGGACATTTCCCAAGAACTTTGAAACTGTTGCCCAATTGTATTTTAGGACCATGGATTCTCTCCAGGGAATGCTCATTTTTCACAGTCTCTGCAGTAACAAGGATAATAAAGATAAGTATGACCTGGTGCTTCATAAAAATGACAAAGCCAACCAAAAACAAAAAAATGAAAGGAGGAAGAGAGCCAACAGAGCATTTAGAACCCCCCTCCTGTGTGTGTGTGTGTGTGTCTACATACATAAAGTCATAATGCATGTGATCTTTGAAGCACCACCCTTATCCTTAGAAGAGAGTGAATAGCCTTCATATGTGAAGAAAGGATCAAAGAGTATAAACAGACAGGTAAGGAAAGGGCCAATGAGCATTTGAGAAGGGTCTGAGTCACTGAGGAATGGTAAGGAAGAAGCAAATTAAAGGGTTATTTGGTCTCAATTTTCAAATGTGATGTCTTTTAAAACAATGACCAAGTGCTTTGCATGTTTTATTTCCAAGGTGATCATGGCTAGAATCCCTTGGTTCATTGGCCTGCAGCTTTCTCCTTATCTCTCAGTCCACTTGTTTGTCTGAAGCTGCATGCACCTTTCAGCATAGCCTCCTGTTCCTCCAACTAATCAGAGAACACTGTGTTCTGTCTTCATAATGAAATGTAGACTTCCTCATCAAAAGGCTTAATAAGATAGCATTTTTAAAAAGAATGCAAGCTGGCTAAATTTAGCTTCTGAATAGTGTCCAGTCTGGAAATAGATCTATTCTGAAATCTGTCTCAGGGCCCTGCTCTTCCCCCTGGGAAGGTGCCCTAACAAGATGGTTGGTGACCAGAAACTTCTTTCCTGCTCCCTCTGCCAGCAACAGGTATGGTTAGCTGTACTTCTCTGACAAACTCCTGCTAATTGCAAATCATCTTCACCAGGCCATGCCCTGTGTGTATTTATGGTGGTAGTCCCTTCTGCGGCTTGGCTGCCTTCTGGAAATGACATCCGTTCATGGCATCTTTTCTTTAAGACATCATAGAATGTTGTCAGAAGGATACATAGGGCCAGTCTTTATTTTTCAGCTCCCCAGCTTAATCCTTTCACCAGGTTTTTAGTTTCTGTTCCATCTGGACTTTTAAAAATTTAGGCTTATTATTTTTTCCACATAAGGAACTAGTCATTATTGTCACTACAGATGAGGGTCACTACATCTCTGTATAGGGTGCTGGGCTCTGGCTCACCCAGTTTTCATTTCTTTGCCACTTGGAGCAGAGCAGGTGAAACATCTTGTACTTTCCTCCAAGCACTGCTCCCTTGACCTTCCCCATCTGTCACATTGACATGCTGAGGTCCCTGTGGATGGACCATTTTTGGTTGTCCTGTTATAAAGCCAAGGGGAGGGGCTGAGCCTCAGGTTCTTTCTGACTGCCTGTTGCCATATGTGGAATGATGAAAAGTGTACACAACCTTGCTTTATATGCATCCCTTGTATGCTTTGTGTGTCAGGGTGTTTAGGTGGGGTCACATTCATTAAAAAAATGAATCAGACTTGGTCCCTTCCCCACACATTCCATAGTCACATGAGGAGCACAGATGTAAAGATTGTGTGGTACACAGCAAGCTTGGAGGTTTGTCTAGAAGCAGGGATGGAAGCACCTGCCTGGCATAGTAGCTGCAGATTCAGGATGGGCAGCATGTTCCTGTGTAGGAGGAAATACTGAGGAGCCCTGCCCTCCTGGCATCAAGCTCCTGGCCATATGTTCTGAGCTGAGTGCAGTGAGTTCTGCCAAAGAGGTGTGGGTCTTGGAATCTCTTTTGAAATTCCAAAATCAGTGAAGAGAGGCAAGTGGTGGCCAGCAGTGTTGGAGTTACAGTGATCTCCGAGGTCAGGCTTGTCCTGTTCGGACCCACGGATAGTATGGCCAGGCTGTCAGCAACCCCTGTGGGTGTCCTTTGAACTCTTCAGCTTCTTAAAAGAGCATGCATTTCCTGTGTTTGCAGGTTGGCATTCTCTTCAAACAGTTTACTTTTTTCTTCATTTGAGTACACTCATATTTATCCCTGTTCCCAGGTGTTAATTTTGAAAATACGGCAGAAGCCATTACTGTGCTGTTCATTCTACATTTTTTTACTTAAAAGTGTTAGCAGCTACAAATTAGGAAAGCCTTTTAACTTTGCGAACTTAGTTCAGGAATGACCCTGAGTCCCTTTTGCAAATATGAACATAGAAGCATTGGAAATTTAGGGAATCTTTATGTCTAAAACATAAACATGGTCATTTCTACTTGGTGTGACAATGTAGCATAGATCTTATTACTTCTGTATAGAGAAAGGACAATTCTCTGAAGAATTATTACTATGTGCCTCGAAACAAGAACTTCAGAAAAACATTGCTTTTAGGGAAAGTTAGAAAGTTTGTTTCCTTTTCTGTATTTCTGCTTAATATGATTATGATTTATTTACAAAATGAAGCTTCTGAGGGGAAATCAGGGAATTTAGTCAACAGAAAGAACAGGAGCTAATTAAATCATAATTATGCTTGGTAAATGTTTACTTCTGGGAACGAATTGAGAGAATTACTGTAAGGTGGGAGGGCACTGAATGTCTTGATACTGGAACAGGTGTGTAAGGAATGGCATAGTGCAGGTGAGCCATAGAGGAAGCAGGAACCCCAGAAAGATTGGATGGAGCCACAGGTGTCCCGTGGATACATCTGGGGGACTAGCCTAGAAACTTCTGTGAATTCATTTATGTCCATAAACTTAAACATCATGAAAAATGTGTCAGTTCATTAGGCTCTTTGGACATCTCATACTGCTGATTTATTTAGGAACTTTCACCAGGAGGTTGTAGTTCTGAAACTAAGCTGACTGTGGTAGGAGCAACATGCCCAGATTTATGCCTGGTGAATGTGACAAATTGTATAAGGAACATGCAAGTGTGAAGTGTTAGATAGTAAGTTAGTAAGGGTGTCTACCTCGAAATTATCGTGGGAATTTGAATAAATACACGTAGGCTTCTCCTGTGCCTGGACCTTGAACCAGGGCTCAAGGAAGTCAAGGCTCATCACTGAGTTGTGATCACTGAGAGGTGGCAAAACTGATGATGCTAGGCTGGGGAGGAACTTTTAGGCTGTGCTTCTTGTGTGTGGTCAGGTACATGTGCACAGTACAAAGAGGCCAGAAGTTGATGTTGAGTTTCTTCCTCAGATGCTTTCTATTTAATGAATTAATTTATTATTCATGTATTGTGTGTGTTGTGTGCACGTGTGCAGCATGTACCATGGTTCATGTGTGCAATTGAGGGCAACTTGTGAGAACCAATTCTCTGCTTCTACCATGTGGGTCCTGTGCTCCACCACTTTGCAAGCCTCATTTTATTTTTTGATACAGGGTCCCTCACTAATAATGAGTCTCATTGATTTGACTAGGCTGATTGGACATTGAACTGCATAGATCTGTCTGTTTGTGATGCTTAGCACTCGGGTACTTCACTAGTGGATCCATCTCCCCAGCCCCAGACTGTGCTTCTGATGGGGGTTTCTATGTTGATGATCATGGGGAACTCTTGCTGGTACAGCTGGACCCTCACATTGGTGGGTGTATGATAAATGAGTAGGTGGGGACACTAAGGTCCAAGGGATGAATGACACTTGCAGTGGGCGATACTGGTGAATGAGGTGGAAGAAGGTGATGGATGAGCACTATTTAGGAAATGACATGGTCACACTCAGATGGAGAGGAGGCACAGGCTGGGGATCACTCCAGGGCTTCTGGCTTCTGCCAGCAGGAGGAGAGTGGGCAGTCATCAACCTACTCCTTGAGAGTGTTCTCTACTGTTTTTATTTAGTATGGGTGCAGTCTTATATATTTGAGATTTTAAGATGCAATGAAAATGCATGATCTTTAGTTTGCCAAAGCAGGCCTTCATGTTGAGGTATGAAGTTGATATTTTCCATTTCTTCTCCTTGATTTGATATTCATGTCCAACTTGTTGGGAAATCTGACTGAGATCTCAGGAGAGAAGTCTTCTGAGTCAAAAAGTTCTCAAGCTAAGCTCTTGTCTGGTCAACCCTCACATTTTACAGGCAGGGAAACTGAGGCCAGGTTCCAGAATTCCTTGCCCACCCCCAACCCCCATGTTCTGTTCCTGACCACACCTCCCCACACTGTGCTTGAATTAGGAGAACATTCTTTCAGCAGATCTCCCCGCCTCCAGTCTCTCTCGGCTTGAAACCATCCTACACACAGCTGCTGGGATAATCTTTCTAAAGCCATTTTTATCATGTCACTTCTCGGCACGCTGTTTTCTGTTGCCTTTTGTCAGATCCAGATTTCTCCTTTCTGGCTTTGAGGGCCTTCTACAAAGTGAACCTCCTCCCTGGGGTTCACTAGTGCCTTTATGGGAAACCATGCCACAGAGCTGCTCCTGTGATTCCCTGTGCCCTTTGCTATTTCCTGCCACAGGGCCTTTGCATGTGCCTTTTCACTCTCTTGGAATGTTCTCCAATAACTTGTGTTTGGTGTTACTTTTCTTCACTATGTCCCTTTTCTGCCTCTGAGTTCCTTTCTTCTTTGAACTCGCTGCTACAAATTCTTTCTTCCCTCTAATCATTTCTTTACCTCGTGGTCCTTTTTAGCAGTTACTCAGCTTACAACAACTTACATAAAATATATTAACCAACCAATCCTGTGGTTGTATGATTATCAAAATTGAAAAAGACATACTCCTTGGAACACCACTATGAAATTGCTTTGGAAAAGAGTTTCCAATTCATTTTGACAATGGTGCTGTCATACCATGGCCAGTTGTTCCACAAGTGTTTTAAAGATGACTGCTTTGTGATTGACTTATGCCCATACCTTACTGGCTGGTAACATATTCTTCAGATTCCTGGGAATGGATCCTTGCCATAATGGAACCATGGGTACTCCATCAGCATCATGTGTTGTTCCCAGCAGCAGTTTCATTGTACTGAGTCACCGTGAGTGGCCCACAGGCAGAGGAGTTGGAAGTCACACAGTACTGTATCTGAGCTCAGAAGACTCCAATTTAAAGGTCATGCACTTCTCATTTTCTTATTTTCAATTCATGGTTTTGGGTGGTAATGAAGTTGAGAAGCGTGTACAGTTGACTAGTTCTCTACAGAGGCTGAGCCTGTTCCTTGTATTTTTAAGAGGTTCTTAGGGGGATAGGTGTGGTGGTACAGGCTTTTAATCTCAGCACTCAGGAGGTAAAGGCAAGATGGATCTCTGTGAGATCGAGGTCAACTTAGTCTATGTGGGGAGTTCCAGGCCAGCCGAGGCTATAGGGAGACTGTGTCTTAAAAACAAGAACGAAACTAAAAAGAACAGGACATACGGATCAGGTGTCCTTGAGTGTCTTTCTTATTTTTGAGTTTGTGGGTATGACTACATGGTGTAGTGTGGACTGTGTGACTTGCCTATGGTGTTTAATGTCTCTATGCCACAGTTATTTTATCTGTGAAATGAGTACCATGTTGGTCTCTCTACCTCCACACATAGTTGTTACAAAGATTGATGTAAAGCTCAACGTACCAAGGTCTAGGCAGGCTAGTTATTCAGGGAGGCAAGAGGCCAGATGGACACATGGTCTCCTCGCTCCTATGGGTTGCTCTCATGAACATCCACTCTGCTTTTTAATGTAGATGCCTTTGTGAATCTTTTTTGCAGGCATGTGGAGACATACCTTTGTAAACCATGAAAAATTGTATTTATAAGGCAATTTTGAAAATCACTCATTCACAGTGAAGCAGTTTTTGTTGCTTTCTAATTGTATAGCCCTGACAACCTCTATGAGAGATGAGTTCTTTATTTTGTTGGTCCTTAGTATTTTGTCATTAGAAATCAGAAGTAGGGCTGGAGAGATGATCTGGTCCATAAAATGAAGATCTGAGTTTGATCTCGAGAATCCACATAGGAAAAACAGTCAGGTATGGTGATATGTGCTTGTAATCCCAGCACTGAATGGGGTAAGAGGGAAGAAACAGGAGGATCTCTGGGACTTACTGGCTAGCCTGCCTAGCTTACTTGAGTTCCAGGCCAGTGAGAGACCTTGTCTCAAACAAACCAAGGTGAATGGCATCTAAAGAACAGCTGAAGTACACTTTGGCTTTCACACATATGAAAATGCTTGTGCATTCACACGTATATGAATTCACACACATGATCATATATAAGCATATACTTACAAATCAGAAATAGTGAAGAAGTGATCCTCTGGCTTATTTGAAGTGCTAGGGGATAAGTTTACTTTTCAGAAATGCTTTGAAAAGAGTTTTGAGTTTGTGATTTTTTTTTCAGATTTGAGAGTATTTATATAAACATAATGAGATACTGTGGAGTGAGACCCACATTTAAGTACAGAGTTCATATATTTTTCATATGTATAAAACCTGAAGAATATTTTATGTAGTATTTTTAATATGCCTGAATTTTGATTCTGAGTTGCCATGTAAGTTCAGGTATTCCATTCCAGAATTTTGGATTAGGAATGCTTCATCTGTATATACGTTTTCCTAGGAATTTTCAAAACATACATGCTTGCATTATTCTCTTAAGTATGGATTCTAATAGCTTTGCCTGAAGATGACCTCAAAGTGCTGTCAAGTGCCAAGCTAACCTCCTCATCCAGATCTGGGGAGACATTGAGCAGAGTAGGGTCCCCTTAGCTTCGCCACATTAATGTGTCCTCATTTGGTCTACATGACCATTGTTTTGGTTTCACCATTTCCCAGCTGCACCTTTAGCCAAGTGGGGCTCAGGATGTCCTGTAGAGGCACATTCCATTGCACTTGACAGTGGTGTACCTTTACTGATATCCCTGAGCGTTCCTACTGATGCTCATGTGGACTTGTGTTTTCTAAAGGGAGGTTATTTTACCAATGCACACCTGTCAGTTAGCATGCAGATAGCTGAGTAAATTTACACACTGATATTCCCACTTCCTTTTAGGTTGGCCTCTTCCCTGAAGAGCCATGATTATTTGCAAGTCAGCCTCACTTTGGACTCTGGTCCCCTGTATAAAAAAAGCACATGGACTTGAATTAGCTGATGCCTGTGGGTTTTCTCAGTTTTAAATATCAGTTTCTCTACTGTATTTCTAGGATTTAATTGTTCAACAAAATTTTCCCTGGTTTACTCTTTCTGTGATGAGTTATTTTCACATGCCATACCATTTAACACGTGAGTACACACCCACTAATGAAGGCTGCAGAGATGGCATCTCTTTGTTACCCAGCACTTTTGAAAGCAGTACTGTCATTAGCCAGGTTCACAGTTGAGGAACGAAAACCCCAGGGTAATGATTGCTGGACTCTGAACTGGTCAAGGGGCCAGGTGATCTGCCACGCTGAATAGTTTCAAGATTGCTGATGTCCTTTGTGTTGTAGGCCTTCCTATTATTTCCTCATAAAAACAAACACTCAAACCCCAAAAGCCTCAGGGTTGCTTCCTTTCTGCATAAACTTGGAAACAGTAGTACAGGTGGGAGATGAAGTTCAGCTCATTTCTGCCCTTGATTTTCAGGTTTGTTGAATATAAGAACTTAAAGATAGCATATTTATAGAGAGTTTTAACTATTTGAACACAGTTTAAAATGCAAGAGTGCAAAAGAAATTACATTCAAAAGCAAAAACTGCCTCTTCTACCCCCAAATAGGTGGGTGCCACTTTAAAAAATAAGGTCTTTTAGAACAGTTTTAAGCTCATACTATAACTGTAAAGAACATAGAGATTTCCTATCCCTGCTTTGGACAGCACCCCACTCACCCATCATCACCCTTCCATCCTAGAAAGAAAATGTGTTTCGGTGTTTGGTTTGGGTGGAATATTCTGTCTTCTAGGTCTGTTTATTTATGGTGTCACTGAGCTTCAGGGTTTTTCTGTTTAGTTTCTGTCTGGTTGATTTATTTATTGGTATCTTTGGGTACTGAAGTCACTCCACTGTGACTTGGAGTCAGTTTGTGATTTTAGTTCTAATAAAATTCCTTTCAGTTCCCTGTGTGTTGTACATATATATTTAGGATAATTATATCTTCTTTTGTGTTTTTCCTTTAATGAGTATGCACTGACCTTCCCTGTCTTTTCTGACTAGTTTTAATTTGATGTCTATTTTGTCTGTTGTTTGAATATGCTTGTTCAATTTGCTTTGAATATATTTTCCATCCTTTTATCCTAAGGTGTTGTTAATCATTGTTGGTGAGGTGTGTTTCTATGTCAGCATTTGAAGACAAGCTTGGGGAAATTGACGACTCAATCAAAGAAAATGACAAATTTAAAATAATCCAGGAACAGAATATCCAAGACCTCTGGGACACTATAAAAAGACCACATCTGTGAAATCACAGACACAGAAGAACAAACCCAAGTCAAAGGTACAGAGAATGTTTTTAATAAAATCATAAAAAAATTTCCCAATTCAAGGGAAAGAGATACCCATCAAGGTACAAGAGGCCTACAGAACACTAAGTAGACAGGACTAGAAAAGAAACTCCCCACATATAATAATCAGAAAACTAAATGTACAGAACAAAGAAAATATATTGAATGCTGAGAGGAAGAACAAGTCATATATAAAGGCAGGCCCATCAGAAAAACAGCTGACTTTTCAATGGAAACTATAAAAGCTAGAATGGCTTGGATCAATGTCCTATGAATCATGAAAGAACACAGGTTCAAACCCAGACTACTATACCCAGTAAAACTATTAGTTGTTTTTGTCTTTAAATGCTGACATACTCTGTTCCACTTCTTTGCCTTCCTTTGTGCTTCTTTCCTCTAAGCCTTTTGTTTGAGTTCTTGAGTTATCAGTTCAGGTTTTATTTGAGTTTGGCTTTTCCTCACATGTTCTCTCTCTTTATTCAGTTCTTATTTCATGTTTTGAATTGTTTTAGTTATTTCATTCAGTTGTTTGAATTTTTACAGTCTTCATTCATTCTTTTATTCATATTCTTTGAGTTCCTTGAACATATTTATAATAGCTATTTTGAAATCAATATCTTGTGTAACCACGTGGTTGTCCTTCTCAGGAACCATTGCAATGTGGTTGTTGATTTATGTATTAGTCATATTATCTTGATTATTCACCCATCTCCTGCCCCGAGTGCTGGGGTTACAGTCTCATACCATGGTGCTTGACTTTTTCTATAGATTTGGGGTTCCAAATTCGATCCTCATGCTTGTGCAGCAAACCATTTATCGACTGAGACATCTCTTTATTACATTTCTTTTCTTGTCTGGATAACTCTTAGGCATATATCTCTTCTGTTACCTTCTTTGGACTTCTCATTTTTTTTCTATTTACTGGAAGGTTTTGTCAATAGTATCTTCTAACACTTCTATTGAGAATTCAATCTTAACTACTTTTAATTTCCAATACCTCTTTGTTCTTGTTTTCTCTCTCTCTCTCTGTCTCTGTCTCTCTCTTTCTCTCCCTCACCCCCAATATTTAAGATGGTACAGTATTTTCTCTGTGTAAATTTATCACTTGTACATTTATTTCCTCTTTATCTAAAACTCTTAGAATTCCCTGTCATACCTCTTATACCACGGTAGCCTGTTGTGTTTACTTTAGCTCTAACTCTGTGTTGTCACATGAGCTCCTCCTTAAGGCAGTTGGAAAAACAGCTAAGCACATTGTTAGAGAACCTAAAACCTCAAATCAGGCCCCTATTTAGAATAAACTGCCATTGCTTTTGAAAGGAAAGAGATTCTAGTGCATTTAATGCCAGACTGAAGGGCTTTGAGTACGTGGCTATGAGTGCTGATCTAATGCTGCTCATTCAGTGAGTGCTTCCTGCAGTTAGGTGCTGTCCCAGCCCTGTGCATTAATCAACTCAACTCAAGTTCTCCACCTAGTGCTCCTGTGTCCATGTCACTACCTGGAGTGACTAGGATAGGTATCCAGAGATCTGTACAGGACACAATTTCCTCCTCCTCTGCTTTGTGACTTTCTTGCCTCACAGATTGCCTTCTGTCAGATTAACCCTGCACTGGACATTTCCTGAAGGCTGGTTCAGTTTACTGGTATATGTCTTGCCCACTCTCACTCTTTCATCTTCCTGGCTTTCTTTCTCTTTAAACTTCTTTACTATCATTTAATTTGGTCTCTGAAGAAGAGAGGGTAAATCCATATGGCCATTCTGCCACCTCCTGTAGGAAATACAGTATAGCTTTGTTGTAGCATAACTTTTGGGGTTCAAATGTAATATAATTCTCTGACATTATTCAAGTGATAATAAACCACACATTCTGCTCAGTTGTGGGCTTTTCTGTTGCTACCTGACATTAAAACCAATTTGTGAATTTTAGCATTCACAAGTAGACCAGCACTCCTAAGAAGCCAGTATTTGTTGGTTCTGACCTGGATGGGCAAGGCATTTGTGCACATGCTTCCCTCTGGGAATGTTGTTTGACAGTAGAGAGCATATCTGTTTGTAGCCATGTGTAGAATTATTTCTGTGTATAGAAGACAGGCCATAGTGAATGTGGCACAAGTTCTCTTTCTCCTAAGACTAGTGCTTGAAGAACTGCCGGAGACCAGTCCCTATCTCCCCTCTTTCTTCCAGTGTCTTCTCTATTTGTCTGTGGGAACCTGGAGAGATGCCCACCTGGTACAACCTCAGAAGGTACTAGAATGGAGCTTGGAGGCCTGAGAGCTTGAATGTGTGCTTTAGAAAGTCTAGTGACTTTGTTTATGCAAAACCAAGGAGCATCTGTCAATAAGCAAGCTGTCAGTGGAAGGATCATTAATTATACTTATAACCAGCTGGGCACGGTAGCACAAACCTTTAATCCCAGCAGAGGCAGGCAGATCTCTGTGAGATCAAGACTAGTCTGATCTGCATAGTGAGTTCCAGACCATCTATGGTTCAGGGAGACCCTGTCTCAAAAATAAATCATCATAATACTTATAACCATAAACATAGGGAGTTTTCTCTCATAACTTTAGAATGTCAGAGGTCTGACCAGAATTTCTTTAACAAAACTACATTTGGCTTTATTTATGTGAAAAAAAATTTCTTCTAGTTGTATCTAGGAAAACAAAATAAAAGCCTAATCTCTGTAATCCCAGTTGAGGCAGAAAAAATACCCTATCTCAAAAATAAACTAAAAACTAACTAATAAAATATGGGGCTGGAGAAATGGCTCAGTGGTTAAGAGCATGTCCTTCTCATTCAGAGGACACAGGTTCAAATCCCAGCACCCACATGACAGCTATCAACCATCTGTAACTCCACTTCCAGGGCATTCAGTGCCCTCTTCTGACCTCCATGAGCATTGTACAAAATGGGTGCAGTTACACACATGCAGGCAATACACTCATACACATAAAAAAGTCTCATAAAATAATAAAAAATTTAAAAAGGAAAGAAAGGAGAAAGAAGATAGTGTCACAAAGCAATGCTGTGACCCTCTCAGTCCATCAAGGAATCACTCAACAAGAATTCACAAGAGAAAGGTGAATTCACTTTTCTCCATTGGGTGGTAATATTTTCTTTAAATTACCAGTAGTACTGTGTTGTTACAGATGTGGATTCTTTGGACAGCTGTTGGAATTTCCAGGTTCTTGGACCTCTTTATAATGGATTGCACAGAGGTGGATAATTATAGAACAGAAGATAGTTTATTAAATGAGAAAGATAGAGGATCCTGGAGGTGCTGTAGACCTGGCCTGTGCCTGGTTCCAGTCAAGAGAAGGAAGAGGCAGAGGTGGCAGGGAGGGTGATGGGGAGTGAGGTGAGATGGTGGTAGTGGTAGTGGTATGTGAGACCTGTTATGGGTCATTTATGTAGTAACTACCTCTCTCAAGTTCATATAGTGTGGGCAGTTTTCGAGCATGCCCCTTGGATTGAATGATGCCCCCGTGGATAACGGTTTCCAGTTTCTACTGCTGCAGTCTTTATATGATAATCTCTAGAATCTTCTCCTTTTCCTTTTTTCTTACTCTCCCACCTCAGTACCTGTGTGAAATTCTATGAGCCCCATAACACACAGTCTTTAAACTGTGGATTTTTAGTCTGCATGTGTGTCTGTTGCAGGAATGATCAGTAAAAGCTTGGGTACTTAATGTTTTATTTGGGGATGAATTCTTTGGAGGAAATAGAGTGGAATTAAGAATTGAAGCTGAGTGAAAGAAACAGTTTAAAATTTCTAACTGCTTGGTTCAAGTGTTTTAAAGTCCAGCATTCATAGTTGCTGTGTTGTTGACCCCCAGGACTCACCACCAACCTTGTAGGACAGAATCCACATAGCCACTATCCACAGGGGATAGTTCTAAAGATGGGGATATCAGTGGAGGTGTTATTTATAGGGTATTGGAAGAATTTAAGTGAGCAAAGTACAGTTTTATTTAAAATGTCAGTAATTGCAATATTCTAGAGATCACTTCACTTGCCAGGCTTTACCGCTTATCCATAATTTTTCTAAGGGATGATGGCCTAGCCATAATAAAGACAGGTGGTTATGAGGTAAGGAAGACAGAAACCTGGGAGCTTTGGGAGCCTGAGGAAAAGGGTATGAGGGACATTGGAAAGGAAAAACAGGCTGCTTCCCTTTAGAAGGAATGTGATACCTTAGAATTACATGAAGAAATAGTGATGTGGTTAGTGTATTCTGGAGGGCTGGGCTGACCCCTTGCTTATCTCTTTATATTCATTTTAAAGAAGTCAGTTTTATGTCAGCAAAGAGCAGTGCTGCTGTTTCCCTAGTGACTGTGTCAGGATATAGCTCCTCTGTTTAGAGGAAGGATGCTGCTGCTGCTGCAACCTTAGGGGGCCTTGGTAGACAGACACCCAGGGGTCCTGTCCTCATAGGAGCAGAGCTTTTAAAGAAGGGAATGTAGAAAGAAGGGATGTGTAAGTGCATCCTAGCTGCAATTTATTCATTATATAACTCTCTTTCCAGAAACATTCCTAGTGCAGTTTGCCTGAAAAGATTTCTTAAGAATAAGAGATAGGGAGTTACAGTTTGTAATTATAGAAATATGTGAAAGGCAGAAACAATTTGAGCAAAGGACAGATAGTGCAGGTTGGGGTGACTAGGAATATGGAGCTTGCTAAGAAAAGTGCAGAGGGCTTGGCATGCTCCTCTTCTGGAGGCAGGTTAGACACACACAGGGGGAATGCTTGCTGAGTACAATGCCAGGTATACATGAGGCAGAAGGAGTCAGTGTGTGTTGGCTGAATTAGAAAAACAAAAGAATATGGGAAACTATGAAGCGGAAAGTCCACCTCACTCCAACCTTAAACTTTGTCCCATGATTTTCTTAAGACCTGTTTAGAATTACACAGAAGTTGCAACATCTGAAGGCAGCCCAGGGGTGGTGGAGTGCTGGGCACTCTGCATCTGTGGCCACACTTCCGTATTTTAGTTGGAGAGCTTCATTTTGGGAGCCTGGTTTGTTCCCACAGCATATTTATGTTTTATGGTTTCCTAATCTATAACCAGATTTAGTTTTTACTGTTTAAATGTGTTGGTGAGGTGCTGAGTCACGATTCCTTCCTCCAGAAGGCATGACGCTCTGCCCAAGTACAGCTCCATGTCTGTCCTGCAGTGCAAGTTGCTGCTCCCCATGTTGCTTCATTCTGACAGAGAACAGCATGGGTGTGAGTTCAGATTGCCCAGTTGTGAGACTTCCCTCCTCAGAAGGAACTGTGTAGTGCATTTCTTTATCTTTGTCTCAATTTAGAGAAATTACTTTCATCACCCATATTTTAAAACCTTTACTCAGTTATTTTCTTGCTTCTTTATGAGTGATTCGATCCATCTGATAGAAGAAAGGAGATCAAACTTACACAGATGCCTATTATGTACTTTTGTCATGTTGGTATTTAAAGAAGAGTTCTCAGTTTCTTCTGGAGTTCTCTACTCTACCTTTGGACAAAATAACCATTAGAAAGTGATACTGGGTCCTTGTGCTGTGTAATTACCTTGGGCTTTGTCACTCAGGTTTGAATTGCTTGCTTTATGTTAATAAAAAATCTTACACATTGCTAGCTGATTAGTTTTGAAATTCAAGTCTGTAAGTAGCACAGCACGGGGTTGTGCTGTAGTGAGGAAATGGCATGCAGCCTTTTGCATGGGACTTAAGTAGGTCCCCACAGATGCATGTGGACCCTGGAAAAAAACAATGGTTCTCATCTGACTACTAGCTACAAGACTTAAAAAAAAACTATACCAAAATTTACCTGGAAGTCCAAATATATAACCTACCCTAAGCCAAGTAAATTCTCAGAATTCTTTTTCAGTGACCAGAATAGATTCAATAAAAGCTTGATCCATGATTGATATAATCTGACAGTAACTATTGGTGGTATACACACTTAATTACAAAGCTCAGTGGGGAATGTAAAAGTTTAAAAAAAATTCGATCATCTCACAGGAGCTTGGAGAATTAGGAAGCCCAAGAGACGGGGTCTCAGTCCTCTCTTAACTTCTGGACTACAGTGTAAACTTCTTAGCTTCTGTCTGTCCTTTATACAGGGGTTTTATGTACAAGTGTTTTTGAAATATAATTAATTGCAAAAACATAGTAACATGAACTGCATATTTTAAAGGCCTTACTGGACCTACAGTGGCTTGATAATCTATACATTTTATCTTATTAAATTTTTTTCCTAAATCACATGGTATATGTGTGTCTATGACACAGCAAATGTATGGAGGTCAGAGGACAAGTGTGGGAGTCAGTTCTCTCATTCTATCAAAGGTCTCAGAATGGAACTCAGGTCTTCAGGCTTGGTGGTAAGTGCCTTACTGAGCCATCTCACCAGCCCAGTCTATACATTTTAAGGTCTGTGCTTAGAAAAACCTTGGTTTTCCTTTGTGCCTGTGTGCTAAGAACATCTTTAGACCTGTCATGCAGTGAATGGAAAATTTTACAACAGAAATTCTTCACTAAGTGATTCCTACAGTGTGGGTGCCACATGCTGGCAGAGGCGATTTCTGTTCATTTGTTATATTAGGAACAAAATCAGTACTTGCCAAGTATGTGGCATTTGACTTCACTGACTCAAATGACATTAATACACAGTAGCTTTTAAGGTAGGTAAATGCCAGTATAGATTGTATTACATGCAACTTCCCCCAAACGAGACCTTAAATAATAGTGACTTAAGGGGAGAGCCCAAGGTTTTTCTATAATATAAACCAGCGCCTATATTAGAACATCAGAGCTGTGTAATGTTCCTTATTACTAGGGATTTGGGCTGCTTTGTCTTATTTATCTCATGGACCGAAAGGGATGTTTAGTCTCCCACCATCTCTTCTGTTTTCTAGTCATCAGGAGGAAGGATGGTGAAAAAGAATGTCCTCCCATTTGCTATGCATGCATCTTAGGGGTCATGTTCCCTACTTCCACTAATGTCATGCCATCCAGAATTCAGTCACATGACCATTCTGAATTTAATTGAGAATGAGGAGACATTTTTAACCTAGAACAGGTATATGCGAACTCTTCTGAAGGGGACCAGGTAAGAGATATTTTAGGTTGCAGGCCCTGCAGTCTCTGCTGTAGCAACTCAGCTCTGCTGTAGTGGTGTTGGAGCTCTAGGATAGTACAGAGTCCTATGGACACTGAAACACCAGTTCCATGTGATTTCCACATGTCATAAAGTATTATTATTCAGATTTTTTTCAATCATTCAATAATGAAAACCCAGTTTTAGCTTGTGAGCATATAAAAATGGCCAGTGGCATTGGACTGATTTGCTCCAGAGTGCCTAAAGTCTATCTAAGCTCAAGGGTTCCAGAAAAGGACACTGATATTGTTAAAAAGCTCAACCCATCCAGAAGATTTTGTGATCATAAAGATACAGCACCCAGTAACAGAGATGAAATATATGAAGCAAAATTTGACAGAATTGAAAGGAGGGATAAAGAATTCTGTAGTCTGAGGTAAGACTTTATTTACCCATTTTCAATAATAGAACAATCAGGGAATTAATAAGGAGACAGAGGACATGAGCCAGTCAGAACCAACAGGAACAGAATGTTCCACCTAGTTAAGCAGCTACATGCTCATCTTTAGGTATATGCTAATGTGAAACAAAAGTTGAACAAATTTGTAAACATTTAAATAATGTGGGATATCTAGTCTAATGACAGTGGAATGAAAGTAAAAATCAGTAGCAGAGGAAAAACTAATAAGACCACAAACATATAGAAAACTAAGAGTCAGGACAATGTGTGTGTGTGTGTGTGTGTGTGTGTGTGTGTGTGTGTGTACACATGCATATGTGGTACTGGAGATTGAAGCTACAGCTTTATTCTTACTGGACAAGTGTTCTACCATTGACATGCACTCCCCACCTAACAGTGCACCCTTTAGTGACCAGTGACTCAATAATAATAAGAGAAATGCAATACCCAGAGACAAATGAAAACAAAAGCTCAGTACAGCAAAGCTTAGGGATGCAGCAGAAGGGGCCCTCAGAGGAAAATCCATAGCTGTAAATGCCAGCGCTGACACAAGAAAGATTTCAGATAGTTTATTCTGATGAATTAGGAAGGAATTTGTGAATTAAACTTAAAGTTATCAAAAGGAAGGAAAATAAAGTTTGGAGATAAAGAAATAGAGCCAGAGAGATGATGTAGTGGGTAAAGTCACTTGCCTGATGACCTGAGTTGATCTCTTAGACCCACATGATGGAAGGAGAGAACCAGCTCCTATAAATTGTTCTTTGATCCCCACATACATGCAGCCATGCCCATGAACCAGCCCTACGTGCACCTGCCCACCTACCGACACAGCCACACACACACACACACACACACACACACACACACACACACATAAACACAAAGTAAATAAATGCAATAAAAATAAAAATAGAAAAACAATAGAGAAGAATGAAAAAAAATCCCAAGCTGCTTTTAAAAAAAGACAAAATTGACAAATCTTTAGTGAGACTGAGAAAAAAAGGACTCAAATTACATCAAAAGTGGCAGCATTTCCTGTTGATGATATAAATAAATAGGATTATAGAGGAAGCTGTGAACAGTTGTATGCCAACAAACTGGAAAACCTTGTAGAAATGGACAAATTCCTAGAGATACCTCAGCACTGAATGTGAAAAAGTCTAAAAATCTGAACTGACTTACAGTCATTAAGGAGATGAAACCCGTAATCAAAAGCTTCTTGGTAAAGAAGAGCCCAAGATCTGATGGCCTTTCTTGGAATTCTGCCTCAGAATTATCCCAGCTTTGCCTAACTCCTCAAACACTGAAAAGGAGGCCAATATTAATGGCAGGTGTATACTGACAAGTGCTCACCGTGAGAGTGGAGAGTATGCTTTTGACAAGGGTGCTGTTCTGGTTTGCTTGACCATGACCAAAAGCAACTTCGGGCAGAAAAGGGTTTATTTCAGCTTGTGCATCCAAGTGACAGTCTTGGTTGAGGGGAGTCAGAGCAGGTACACAAGGCAGGAACTTGGAGGAAGGAACTCAAGCACAGACTATGGAGGAATACTGCTTGCTGGTTTGCTTCTCCTGGCTTTTCAGCTAGCTTGCTTTCACAGGCCAGGAGCACCAGCTTAGTGATGGCACTACCTCCCACGTCAGTCATCAGTCAAGACAGTGCGACACAGATATGGCCACAGGCCAGTCTGATCAAGGAAATTCTTCAGTTGAGCCCTCTTCCTAGGTGACTCTAGGTTGTGTGTCAAGTTGACAATAAAAACTAACCAGGATGGGTGCCAAGTCCATCCAGGGGACAAAGAGTAGCTCCTTAAACGGATCATGGTGAAAAAACTGGATATCCACTTAGAAAATTAAAAAGTTAATTTCTAATTCATTTTGTATATAAAAATTAACTCAGCAGAGATGAATGACCTAATGATGTTAGCTAACCCATAAAAACTCAGAAGAAAACATAGGAAGTGTTGGAGGAATGGGAAATTTCTGATTGGGTTTGGAGTTGGTGTTTGGGTGCTGAGCAACTTTATGAATATCACCATTATTATATAGTATTGTGAGTTATACTAATGCCATTTAAAATGCTTAAATGACAAAGATTGCTCTTAGTATTTCTGGTTGTTTTGAGAGTGTCATGTCTCATGTAGCTGAGGCTGGCCTTTAACTCCTGATCTCCTTCCTCTCTCATCGTCCTAAGTGTTAGAGTTGAGTTCCATGCCTACCCTACTACATGTGACTCTGCTCTTTATATTTTGTTACTACTACAAACACAAGGAAGAAGGTTTTAGGGACAACTTTCAGTGTCCTAGGCTCTCCCCAGCTCTGCAATCTACTGGTGATTTCTGCCCTGTGAGCATTTATGTTTACTAAAAAGGGGAAATGAACTTTGAAAATACCTGTTATTCAAGTGTTAAAAACTTTAGGTGCCAAATAATAACAGCTATACCTTTTACTATTCATTAATTAGAAAACATACATATAATCATTTGTAAGTGCTTTCCTTTGTTCTCCCCTCCCTCTCACCTTCCCTCTCTCCCTCCACTTCCTCCTCCTCCTTCTCCTTCTCCTTCTCCTCCTCTTCCTCTTAGTTTTTAAGGTAGCATATAAAATATTGGGTTTCATCATGGCATTTTCACACAAATTTTGTTTTATTTGTCCCCTTAATACCACCTCTCTGTTCCCCTCCCACCCTTCTGGTTCCCTTTTGTCCTCCCAGTAGCCCCCTTCTTCCCTCTTGTACTATGTACCCCATTCACATGAGAGAAAAATGTCTGACTCTGGTTTATTTGGTTTAATTATCTTAAGTTGCTAATGTTCTAATTTCATTCTTCATTGGTATGTATGTATCACATTTTTGTTGCTGCCTGTTGATGGACATCTAGCCTGGTTCTACTTTCTGGTTACTGTCCATAGTGTTATTGTCCATAGTGTAGCAATAAACATGAATGTGCAAATGTCTCTGTGTTATGTCTGTCATATGTGTATCTATCATCTATATATCATTGTTTATCATCTGTCTGCCTGTGGTCTGTTATCTCCCACACTTACTCTGGTCACTTGGATCCTCTTTGCCTATAGGCCAGACAATGCCAGGTAATACTGTTCTTCTCACTGGCCCCTAATGAACTATGAACATATTAATTCTTATCACATACGTACAGAAGATTACTTTATGGAATTAATAATGATTTTTAGGCCCATGATTAAAATGGTCTAGGAGTTACATCACAGAACAGACAACGGGGAGTTGTGAGACAGCCAAGGTGAGGAAAAGTAAGCTTGGTTTATCAGTACCATTAGTTAGAGTCATGGAGCCAGGTGAGGAGGACCATTGTATGATTGTTAGAAAAGCACATCACTCCATAGAAGCAGGGCAGGGAGAGTGTGTGGGAGGTGTGGGAGCTTTGGAGCTATCCCAGAGCCACCAGGATGTCTGCTGACAGCAGTGAGTACCAAGGTGGGTACTTAGGGAAACTCATGTTCCCAGCTTTGTAACTGTTGAGAACCACTTTGGATAGCTGGTATGCTGTCAGTTATTAGGACTGGAGTACCTTTCTGTGTCTGCTACACAAGCCAAGGGAATACAGTGAGGCTGGGACCTGAGTGGTATGAATTTTGTTAAACACAGGACAAAAGAAGGGTTGAATGGTTTGAACTTTGCTGCACATGGCAAACAAATGGAGGGCTGGTTAGTGTAAACTTTGTCACTCACGGAGGGTGAATAGACAGCTGGGTGGTGTGAAATTTATCACATGCAGAGGGTAAATGGAGGGATAAGTGGTGAGAACTTTGTCATATGCTGTGGGAAAACAGGGCTGTGTAGAGTGAATTCTGTTACTTGTGGTGGGTCTCTGAGTTTGGTGCTTTCAAATGATGTTGTCTCCTAAATGGAAACTCCAGGGAGTATCTTATTCTGCTTTATTTTTCTTCTAGTTTCTCTGCTGGTGATGCCTAAGCATGTGATTGGTATGGTAGTGCACACCACAAGTATGCTCAAGACCACTGGATTGTCACTTAAAAGATGGTTATAGGGGCTAAGGATTTAGCTCAGTGGTAGGGTACTTGCCTCACAAGCAAAGGGTTTCACACACACACACACACACACACACACACACAACCAAACAAAGGTTACAATGATATTTTGCCTCAATGAAAAGTAGATAAGGAGACACTGGGGACATCAGTTACTGAACAGTGTAGTGTTTTTCTACTTTGTGCACCAATCAGTAGGATTCTGTCTTGAAGACTTTCCCTTCCCATGTCATTTATAGTGAGTGGATATTATTTCTGAGGACAGATGTAGATGATATGATTGAAGTACTTCATGATTTTTTCTGTGTTGCACATTTTAAGCTAAAACACGTAGTTTCTGATTTGCTGGAATTTTAAGAGCAATATTTCCAATATTTCTTAATTGTTTTTTGAAGTTTAGTTGTACATCACCCACTTCAGGTACTCCCAGCATTTCTTGCAATTAAAAAATCTGGGAGATAGGGAGTTAGCGCAGTTGGTAAAGTGTTTGTCATGCAAGCATGAGGACCTGCATTAGGATTTCCCACACACATGTAAAAAGCTGGTGTGAAAAGTGAAGGTAAGGCTACTGTGAGTGGGTAGGTTTCTGTGGATTCTTTTAAATTGCATGTTATTGGTATATAGAAAGGCTACTGTTTTTTGTAGATTAATTTTAACCTGATCACTAAAAGTGTAAATCATTTTTAGGAGTTTTCTGGTGGAGTTTTGGGCATCTCTTAGGTACAATATCATGTCATCTTCAAAAAAGGGATAATTTGACCTCTTCTGATGAGTACTCCTTTAACTTTCTTCTTTTGTCTTAATGCTCTACAAGAGTTTCAAGCACTATATTAAAAAGGAGTGGAGACAGTGGACAGCCTTGTCTGGTTTCTGATTTTAATGGGAACGCTTCCAGTTTTTCTCTATTTAGAATGATGTAGGAGGTGGGAGCTTTAATTATGTTGAGGTATGTTCCCTCTAGACCAATTCGCACTAGGACTTTTAACATAAATTCATGTTGAATTTTATCAAAGACCTTTTCTGCATCTGTTGAGATGACCATGTGATTTTTGTCTTTGAGTCCACTTATATGATTTATGATATTGATTTACATATATTGAACCACCCCTGCATCTCTGGAATAAAGCCAACTTGATCATAGTGGATGGTCTTCTTGATATATACCTGTAATGTGATTTGCAAGGATTTTGTTGAGAATTTTTGCATCTAGGTCCATTAAGGATATGGGTCTGTAGTTTTCTTTTTTTGGTTCTATATTTATCTGGTTTTGGTATTAGAATGATACTGTCTTCATAGAAGGAATTTTGGAGTTCTTTTATTTCTATCTTTTAAAATAATTTAAGTATTATTGTATATAGATGTTTTTGGAATGTCTGGTAGAATTCTGTTGTGAATGAATGTGGGCCTGGAATTTTTTTAGTTGGGAGGACTTGAAAACCTAACCAAAGACATTAATGATCTCTACAGTGAAAATTTACATCTTTAAAGAAAGAGATTGAGGAAGACACTAGAAGATGGAAGGACTTCCCATGCTCATGGATTGGAAGAATTAATATTGTGAAAATGACCATCCTACTAAAAGCCATTTATAGACTTAATGTAATGCCAATCAAAATCCCATGATATTCTTCACAGGATTAGAAAAAAATTCCTAAAATTCATATGGAAGCACAAGAGACCCAGGATAGCCAAAGCAATCCTAAGTACAGAGAGCAATGCTGGAGGGATTACTATACCAGATTTAAAACTATATTACAGAGATATAGTTATAAACACAGCATGGTACTGGCACAAAAATGGAGCCATAGATCAATGGAACACAATTGAAAACTGAAACATGGTAAATGCGATTTTACCCACCTGACATCTGACAAAGAGGCCAAGAACACTCACTGGAGTAAAGTTAGCATATTCAGCAAACGGTCCTGGCAAAACTGGATCTCTACCTAAAAAGAATGAAACTAGACCTTTATCTTTCACCTTGTACAAAAGTCAACTCCAACTGGATCAAAGACCTCAATGTGAAACCAGAAACTCTGAAACTGCTAGAAGAAAACATTGGCAGTAACCTACAAGATATAGGTGTAGGAAAGGACTTTCTAAATTGGATATCAATCAGTAGCTCAGGAATCAAGGTCAAGAATCAACAAGTGAGACTTCATTAAAGTAAAAAGCCCCTGTACAAAAGAAACAACCAAGAAAGCAAAGAGAAAACCTAGAGAGTGGGAGAAAATCTTCACCAGTGACACATCTGACAGAGGTTTAACATCCAGAATATATAAAGAACTCAAAAAATAAGAAGAAAACAAGTGACCTATTTATGAGATGGGCTAAGGATCTGAAAAGAGAGTTCTCAAAAAAAGAAATAAAGATGGCTAAGAAATATCTTAAGTGTTTAACGTGGTTCTAATTAGGGAAATGCAAATTGAGACCATTTTAAGATTTCATCTTACCCCAGTCAGACTGGCTAAGATCAAGAGAACAGATGATACCAAATGCTGGAGAGGATGTGGGGAAAGGCGAACACTCATTCACTGCTGGTGGAAGTGTCAGCTTGTGCAACCCCTATGGAAGGCAGTGTGGAGAACTCTTAAAAAACTAAAAATGAACCTACCTTTTGACCTGGTTATACTACACCTTGGCTGTTGGGCATAATGAAAGGTGGGCCTAGCCAGGCCACCTGCTAGGAGGAACAGAGGAATGGCTCCTGTAGATGTGGTGTTCTGCTCTGGCTAGTTGTAAGACCAGCATCTAGAAAGTACCTGCCTACCTGGGGACAAACTTACTATTGGCTGTATTTGGGACCCCACCCCATAAGGTCATTGGCTATCCAGGCCTATAAGAGCTTGTGCACCTATTCAATAAATGAGTTTGCAGTGCCACGCACTTGGGCTGCTTCCCATCCAACTCCCGGAGTCTGTGGCTTGACTCTGCATCTACTCACCCCCAACCCCTCAGGCTGGCCCCGAGTGGTGAGACACAACGGAAATGAACACGACTAAAACTGGCGCCCGAACAGGGACATGATAGCCTCCTTTTTGTTTTAAATTTTTCTGTTTTGTTTTGTTTTTTAGCCAAAAAAGAAACTGGTCACTTTTCCTTGGGGTCTTTTTACCCTAAACTGCCTAACCATATTTTATCTCCTATTCTTATCACAACACCCTCTGACGAGGCATCTTAATTGCCAATAGGGAATTGGGGCGATGGCCGCTCTGACTTCTTCGAAAGCTGAGAACGGACGTAGATTCTGGCAATGGGAGTACTCTGTCAGTGAGTCTATCTAAAAGACTCCTGAATTGCATAACTGTTAAAGGCAAGAGTAGTTAGCATTATACATTTAAACCAGAAAAGTTAGAACAAGGAAAATTTCAAATGTCTGTGTTAAAGTCCATTAGAATTTCTTGCTTAGGACTTCTAAGAACATCCATATGTTGGGTTCCTCCTTGTTTTTCTTTTGGTTGCCAAGGCTGGACTTGAGAGTCTTGAAGTCAGGATTTGCTTTCAGGCACTTTGATCTAGAACTAATGTAAGTCTAAAATGGCTTTTAGACAGAAAAGAAATTAGCCAACATTTAATGGTTAGGTTAGAACAACACACCCACGGGAGCCATTCCTCTATTCCTCCTAGCAGGTGGCCTGGCTAGGCCTACCTTTCGTTATGCCCAACACTTGGCATATATGCAGTGTACGTATCCTGTTGCAGAGATATTTGTACATCCAAGTTTCTGGCTGCTCTTTTCCCAGTAGCTAAGAGATGGAAGCAACTTAAGTATACCTCAACTGATGAATGGATAAAGAAAATGTAGTACATTTACCCAGTGGAGTTCTACTCAGTGGTAAAGAAAAACAAAATCATGAAATTTGCAGATAAGTGGATAGAACTAGAAACTGTTATACTAAGTGAAGTAACACAAACTCAGAAAAATGAACCATGTATATTCTCCTTCATGTGTGGATCCTAACACCAAACATCTTATATGTGAGTATATATTCTGATGTAACTTCAGGTACCAATATAATGGAAAGAAACTAGGAAGGTAAAGGGAAAGATGAAACCTGATAGAGAAGAACAGTAGGAAACAGATGTTAGTTACTATTGGAGAAATGGATAAAATGGAGGAATTTAAATGGGAGGGAAGAGATAAGGCTATACAAGGGAAAGAGCTAGCTCAAGAGAGGTGGGACCATAGAAGAGTGTTATTATCAAGGGAGAAATGGGGAAAATGGGGACACTTTAAATGGGGAAGTCATGGAGGAAGGGTTAGACAGGGAGAGAGAGAAGAGAAATAATACTTAGCTAGTGTAATAAAAACAGAAGGAATCATAGTAGTCCAATGACCTACTGACAAATTACACACATGGTATTTCTACAGGAGTTCATGTGCATAGATGCAGGCTGCATATCAAGAAACAGTGCCAGACAAGAGAAACTTGCTTTTGAGTTGTTGGTCAGGGTAGTTCAAGATACTCCCAAAATTATATAGGCTGTTCTTACAGCCCTTGATTGCCTCCCAGAATGTGAAGGTAAGATCCTTTTTCTGAAGACAGAACATACTTTGGACACAGGAATTGGAGCAATGGAGCTTGAACTGACCTGAAAACACTTCCCCTGAAGGCTAACTCTCATAGCTTTGAAGAGCACTACAGAAACTGCTAAGGGAGAACACCAATCCGTGTTCCAACACCACCTTCAAGACCAAATGACCACATCAGTGACTGGCACAGCACACAACATTGATGCAGTAGTACACTTTTATCTTGGGGGCTATCAATAGTTACTTAATTGGACTAAAATCCCAGTTACTGGGAGGAAACTCATGTATGGTACTATAAACATCACCATATACACATGGCTGGAAAAGTCATAGATCTTAGAGAAAATCCCAAGACTGTAAAATCCCTAGACTAAAGCAATTTCTTACTATGTGCAAAATATTTATCCTTATATTTATAGACAAATGTCCCAGTCACCATTCACAAAGGAAGGTTCTTTTGCACAAGACATATACTGCTACAGAGTACCACAACTGGTCACACCCAAACATTTTCTGTGAATTGTCCAAGCCTAATCTACCTCTATAGTGCAGCTTATACATCTATGATTCACAAAACATAGAGCAAGAGGTAAAGCAGACACTAATGAATCTCTCAGTTCTCATTAATGAAGCTCCTTCATGCAACAGAGGACCATGAATACAAAAGTTCATAAGTGACCAAAGTGTAGAAATTAATAAGTGTCTGCAGAATGCTTTTCCTTAGACAGGACTCCTATATTAAACTTCATCCACCCAGGGCTCAGGGACCATCAGAAGAGGGGGCAGGAAGATTGCAAGAGCCAGGAAGGAGGTGCATGACTATGTGGAACTAGGGTCCTACAAGTTCCTGGGACTCTGCTCATAAGAAGCTACAGCAATGGTGACAGCATGCACAAGACCCATGCAAACTCAAGCAGACAAAACCCAGCATAGAACTGGGGAAATGAACAGCAGACCCCAATTTGAGATCAAGAAATATTGGCAACTGATTACTGATGGATAAGGAAGAGTTGATTTTCCTAAAGTGAGGGACTCCAGATAGGCTGACTGGACCTCAGTCTTTCACTGAGGAACATCTGGAGATACTAACTTGATACAATAGGCCATAACAAATGAAAGAATGTATGAATTCCAGTGGAGGGGCTATAGAAGGGTGCCAATAGGAAGGGCATATAAAGATGATTAAGATTGATTGAAATGTTCTATTTGAAATATACAAAAATTCAATAAATTTAAAAAAGTGAATGTCAAATGAGTGCTCCTGGATTCCCAGAACTGGGAAGATGGGGCCAGGTGGAGACAGGTAGTTTGTTGGAGTTCACTGACCAGACAGCTCAGCAGAATCAGTGAGCTGAAGGTTCCATGAGACACTCTGTCTCGAAAAATATGATCAAAAGCCATTGAGAAAGACATTGTTGACTTCTGGCATCCATATGCACACATACACATATGCATGCATGTGCATGCACACTCATACACACACACACACACACCACATCACACATATACAAAATTTAAAAACTAGTGTGTATGTATGTCTTTGTGTATTGGTGGGTGCGTGTATATGTGCAGATGTATGTACATATGTACATGTGGTGACCAGAGAATGACCTAGGCTTTTAAATCTCAAGAGTACTGTCTAGCATACCTTTTGAGGCAGAATCTCTCACTGGACTGGGCCTCATCAAATAGACTTGGCTAGCTGACCAGTGAGCTCCAGGTATTTACTTGACTCTTCCTTCCCCATGGCTGGGAGTAAAAATGTTTGCCACCACTTCTGGATTAAAAAAAATTTAACTGGGCACTGGGGATTGAATTCAGGTCCTTGTACTTACAGGGTAAATACAAGACTGACTGAACTACCCAACCCTTTTGTGGTCAGCTCTTAAATACTTTGTTTCATACAAAATTGTGTGCTTTATTATAGAAGGCTTTGAGGGTGCTTCCTGCCTGACTGGTCACCTCAGACTACACATCTCAGAACTAGTGGGGAGAGCAGACAAAAAGAGTGCTTACAGGGGACATTCAGCTGAGAATTTGTGATATAGAGGGAGTAATTTTTACTCCAATTGGACCTCTCCTAGGTTTGTGATCAAGTGAGGAAGGGATATATGACCAATGGACCAGTTTCTGGGATTTTACCTTCTTCATATTTGTTTCCTAAGTACTTTGCCTAAAATTTGGGCCAATTTTTATTTTGCCATGTCCTCTGCCTTAGTTGCTGTAGCCTCTATCAGCTAAGTGTGGCTTATTACCATTATAGGGTGGCTTATAACCATTGTAGGGTACATTCTCGTACACTCTTCTCCTTCTCCTTCCCCTCCTCTTCCTCTAGAAAGCATTCTTCTCCTGTAGGGCACAACGCAGGATGGGCCTTAGCCAGCTCACCTGCTATGAGGAATAGAGGAATGGCTCTGTGGGCGTGGCACTCCGCTCTGACTAGTCCTGAGACCAGCTTCTGCCCAGCATCTGGAAAGAACCTGCACCGAGATGACCTACCTGGGGACAGATGACTATTGGCTGCAGTTGGGACCCCACCCCTAAGGCAGTTGGCTAACCAGACCTATAAGACCCCTTGCATTTCCTTGATTAAACGAGCTTGCAGCGCCTTGCCACCATCTGTTTCTCACTCAGCTCCCAGAATCTGTGTTTTGGTTTCACGCCTACTTACCCCCCCACGGCGGAGACCCTTTGCCCCCTCAGGCTGGCTCCGAGCACAGGGACCCCCAATATTCTCCCATTGCTTTTTCTGTTTTTCTCTGTCTTGCAGTCCCCAGATGTGGCAGCCTTCCTGCTGGGATGCCTGTGCAGGGTTCGGCACCACACTTGAGTCTGGTGAGGCTAACAAGAGACTCCTGTACTCCTGTGACATATGCTATCTTTTGCTTTCTTGATCATTAAGAAAAAGTTGATCTGAAGTCACTGAATAAGTGTGTTTGCTTTATTAGTGTTAACTCCTTTGGTGGAAAAGGGCAACTGTACTGAACAATACTTACATGTGACTTATCCTGTCACCCCTCAGAGCCAGTATCTTTAGATTAACTAACAGCTGATGAATGTTTCAAATAATTCTTGCTCTGTAGTAATCCCCACCCCCTGACCTATAGGGAACTCCTTCAAATCCCAGTAGTTGCCTGAAATCAGGGTAGTACTGGACCCAAGTTTAACTTATAAAATTAGGTTAATCTCTTTAATACATGGGAGATTTATAATAATAAAATCAGACAGTATAGTTCAATATCGGTTGTATGAGGTGGTATCTTTCTCAAAATATCTCCTTGTCCTATATACTGACTCCTGCAGTGGGAAATGATGCAGTACCTATGTGATAAGGGAATGAGTTTTTGGGTATTATAAAGTAATATTGGTAGACAGTTAACCATGTGTGATTGAGACATCATTGTGATACTGTGGTACCAGATGCAGCTGTTAAAGACTCATACTGTACATGATTGTGGGTATGTGGGTGCTCAGATCATAGTGGTGATCCATGATCTGGGCAGGACAGAGCAGTGTGTTATGCTGCCACTTTACTCAGAATGGCAATGTAAAACTTATGAACTGTTTATTTATGGAATTTTCCACATTAAATTTTTGGACTAAGGGAAACCACAGGAAGGGAAACCCAAATGAGGGGCCATTAAGCCCCTCATTCCTACATCCTTGTCCTTGTTGGTGCCTCTTGATGTCCCAGCACTGGTAGTCCTGGTGGTAGGAACATGAGAGCAGATGGGCCAGAGAATACTGTTTTTATTTTGTATGGGACTGGTAAAGTTCAAAGTCACAAGATGACTTAGTCCATAAAACTAGGATTTTAGGTGAGACCCAAAATCCAGGTTTCTTTGAATTCAGAGTTCCCTTTATCTGGCTTAAACTTATCTAAACACGGAAAAAGTACAGTAAAAACATAGCATAAAAGGTAAAAATGGTCTACTTGTCTAGGACACCTACCTGCCTTGATCTGGCAGAATTCAGGTTGCTCTGGATGACTGGGTGATGAGTGAATGTGAAGCCTGGGACTGTGTTAAGAGTGAACTTTATAGTCACTGCACAGTGCTACATTATATTCATAAAATATTTTCCATAATTAACCTTAGATTTCTACAATTGTTTACTTTATAAATTTCTTAATTAAAATAACTGGATAATATAGCTTTAAATACAAACACATTGTACAGCTGTACATTTTATTTCTCTTCATACTGGCTTATTCTATAAGTGAGTTTCTACATGTAGATATACACTCATATCAGGCTGGACTACACAGGTGAGGGTCACCAATGTCCCTAGCTCCTAGTTCTACATATTAGTCCACTGGGGTACTTCAGGACAGGCCATACATGAACTTTCACATCCTGGGACAATGCCCTCTGGATCTCTCTGGAAGGACCTGATTGGGTTCTTCTTGAAGACAGACTGACTGTTCTTGCCAGAAATACATCCTTGCTGGCTTCCTGGTTGGCTTCTTTTTTCTGCACAGATTGGATAACACATCAGAAATGTTATCTCTGCTAATGAAATCTTTCAATGCTGGGGGTTTGTGTTTCTCAAGTTTTTAAGAACTTGTTGAGATACACAAAAGCTTCTATTGAAACCACCACAGATGTTTTTGCTCTTCTTTTTCTTTTCCGTAGTTTCTTTTTCTCTTTCAGCTGTGCATTCCTGTTCTAACCCCATTGTTACCTAATGGGACCATGTCATATATGTGACTCATTGCTAACAGAAGCAGTCTTCTATAGTACAAGATCATATGTTATAATTATATTGATAACATTGTATAATGTAACCAGAAATGTATAACCTCTACATTACATTTTTCCCAGACATATATTAAGAAGGTTGGAAAAGCCTTTATTTATTCCAACTAAATGATATCTTTTCTTCTGAATTCTTCATGGAATATTTTAGCTTTGTTTCAGCTTTTTGCAGTGCTGGAGATCATGGACAGGGCTTCATGCATGCTAGGAAAGTGTTCCACTGCTCAGAGGTACCCTACCTTTTATGAGTTCTCCATGATAGTTGATATTCATTATATTAAAACCACATGGTAACCCGAGGACAGCATACTGGATCAGGGGACTCTTTTCCAATGCTGCAGTCTGATTCCTTCAGCCCGAGGAAGCCTAGCCCCTATATCAAGGTGGCCTCAGCCCAGGGCTCCTCAGTCCAGGGCTCCTTCAGTAGTGTTTTCTTGCCTTGTTTTCCATGATCTGAATTGGTGTCTTTTCCCTGAAAGGAGCAAAGGATGAGCTAATCATCTCACAGAGAGTGTCTCTGTGTGCCTCTGTGAACTGACTTGGCTGCAGATGATGCTGTTTCCAGATGATGTTGTGACCCACAGCTCAAGTGCCACATATGAAGTCTCTCTGTATCTAGCTATTGAGAACCAAACCCACAGTTAGTTTGAGGGTGTAGAGAAAGAAAGGAGGCTCATGACAAAGCTCTTTAGGAAGTGGAATTGTGCTACTTGAAATAAACCTGCCACAGGAAGACAAATGCTGTGTAATTATGTGTAGATGAGTTCTCTGAAGTAGAATCAGAGTAGTAGGGTGGTTGCCAGAGGAATGGGGCTCCTAATCACAGGCATGAAGTTTCAGTCAGTAAGAGATGTGCTGCCCAATACTGCCAGCGTCAGCGGTGTGGCTCTGTGCAACTCCTGGAGGGAAGATCATGGGCTGTGTTCTTACACAGGTGGCATCTATGCATTGCACCTAAGACCCCAATTTTGCCTTTTAATTTTTAGCACACTATTAATATTGCGTTTACACATCAGCTCTTTTTCAAGTTTGATGTTTTTCAAGTTTGTAGTAACCATGGAGAAATGTGCAAAGGGGAGAGCATTCACTGTGCAGAGCTGCCTGTCTTCTCATTATACTTGGGTGCTGCACAGTTGGGTGCTGCAGCAGTATGGCAAGAGCGTGGTTGGTGCCCTCTTCTGTTCCAAAGCATCCTTCAATGGGCAGCTGTGCAGGGGCACAGATAACACTCACTTTCTCTTGGCAACCAGTTAATCATAATTTATGATCAATATGAAGGTGCTGTTCTTTATTCTTTTAAGTACCACTGATTTTTCTTGGTTCAAAGGACTAAGATTTCTTTTCAGAGGACATTTGGGTTTGGCTACCAATTTGGGAACATTTGATGAAAATTTAATATAGACACTGAGGATAAAATTAATCATTTTAAAAACAAGAATCATTTCTATTTTATGTGTATGAATGTTTTGCCTATATATATATGTATATGCACCACATGCACACAGAGGGCAGTAAATGCCCTAGAGTTGGAGTTATAGGTGGTTGTGAGCCATCATGTGGGTGCTGGGGAACCAAACCTAGGTTCTCTGTAAGAGTAGCAAGTGCTCTTAACTGCTGAGCCAACTGTTCAGTCTCAGAATTGAACATCTTTAAAATTAAAATTTTATCACTTATTTCTTAATTTTATTTATTCTTTTGTTGTGGCAATATTGGGGATTGAATCCAGGGCATTATGAATGCTATCCCGACCTCTAACCCTGAGTTACAGTCCCAGCCCTTATTTTATTTGTTCTTATTACCAAATCAATTGAATCAGACAGACTTATCCAAAGCACCGTGCTATATAAATGATGGATGTTTGTTTCTTTTTTACTTTTAATACTAGCTATTTGTTTCTAATAGACCAGGGAGCTAGATATCTGAGGTTAAGTTGTGGCAGGGCTCTAAAGGCTATGTCTCAAATGATATGACTTGTGGGCTAGGAATTCAACACAGGACTTTTTGGGGGACCCAGTTCAGTCCACACATTGGTTAATATACATGAAACTTTCATTAAATGAAACAAGCAGGTGCCTTCACCATTGTTACTGTGGATTCTTTGCCCTTTAGTGGAATTGTTCAGGACATATGCACTTGACTTAAAAGCAGATAGTGACTTCATTTAACTCCTTTAAATTTGTTGTTTTATGAATTAGTTTTTTTGAACCTTATGCCAGTGACTGAAAAGCTACAGAGACAGTTTTCAGAAAGAATTTATGTCCACAAGAAAATGTTTCTGGGACCAGACTGAGCCCCTTGCTCTGGACATGAGCCCTAATTGAGCCCTAAACTTAGGAATGAGACAGTTCTCTGCTCCTAAGTTCTCATCTGCTCAATTCACATCTTACCTTCTAAGCAGATGTGTCTGAAGTGGGTTATTTTCCCCTTTCTGTAGAAGAAACTAGCATTTAGAGATGTTACCTCTTGTCTGTGATACAGTGTGGTGCCTTATTTGAACATATATCTGTTTTAAAAAAGCAGAAATACTGAGATCAAGGTGAGTACTTGTCACCTGTGATTTTTTTTTTTCTGTTATTGTGGTGGCTCTGCCTGTGTCTCTGTGCTTGGTGTCAAGCAAACAGGCCTGTAGGGCTCATGATAGAAGAGAAGGTCACACCAGCCACTGGTTTCCAAGGAAACTAGGTATGATCATGTCATTGGCTCTTGAGGGTTCTCAGTTCCTAGGAAATGACTCAAGGGCACATCTACTGAAAGGCTGGACTCATCATTCTACACAAAGAAAGGAGCAGATTATTGGAAGGTGTCCATCATGGAGGGTTTGTTTATTCCATCCTTGATAGAAACAGACTCATGAATTTACAGGTATTGTCTCAAAATCATCTTATTCCCAGTAGTCTCATGTTGAAAATTGACTAAGACAAATGACAAATTGTGCGGATTTACTTTTGCATGCACCTCCAATGGTAGAAATGTGATGGTCAGCAGAGAAATCCTCTGGGCTTTTTATTCTCTAGAGGGAAAGCCTCTACCTCCAACTCCTGTGGTGGGAACAGGCCATGCTGTCTCTTCTCTGAGGAACTGTTATTTTCTTGTACCTGATTGTCTACCCTGCCTGACCCCACCCACTGGGTGTGTTGTTCTCAAATATTTACTGACAAGGGTTGAAGGTATTATGACTTTATATTTTCAGAATGGCCAGAGGAAGTGAACTGGCCTTTAATACTCATTTTCATGCCCAGAATATGGTGTGCAGTATTTGTAAGAGCCCAGGAAGCAAGGTGTGGATACCAGGAGGTCAAGGACTCCTTGAGAGAGGAGTGTCCTCGGGACATAGAGGGGGAGCAGGTCACAGAGTTAGAGAGCAGCCAACTCAGGGTCTAGATTAATTATGGAATGTGAAGAAGGTTCTTGTGAGTTCCTTAGAGAGGCCTCTGGGGAAATGTGGATTTGAGGTTCATTAAAAGCAGCAGCTGGAACCCTAGGAGGGAATTGAAAAGAGCCATTATTGCCTATTCAATCTAGGATCTCAGGCAGCAAATGCCCAGAATGATCCCTCACCAGGGGAAGAATCTTCCCAGCACCAGGCAGAGCCTAGCGCTGCCTTCCTTCAGAGCCCAGGGAGCATCTGGCTCCACTTCCTGCTGTGGTATACTCTGAAGACATGGGGTCACTAGAGGAATCAGGCCCTAAGCTGGTGAGTATATTTGGAATCGAGCAAGTTCTAAGAAAACCCAGAGCAGCAATGTTTTTGGACCTATAGCAAGAGAGAATTCAATAAGATCTCTTTCTAAGAGAATCAGAACTCAATAGAAGACAGAGAGAAACTGAAACAAGGAATGACAAGAGTGACCCTTGTTCTAGTTTGGTTTCCTGTTGCTGTGATAAGCACCATTGCCAAAAGCAACTCCAGGAGGAAACGGTTTATTTCATCTTACACTTTAAAGTTCATTGTTGACCAAAGCAAAGGCAGGAACTCAAGGCATGAGCTTGAAGCAGAAACCACGGAGGAATGCTGCTTACTGGCTTGCTTCTAGGCTTATGTTCAGCTACCTTTCCTTAGACAGCTATTCTAGTTTGCTTTTCCATTGCTGTGACAAAATACTCTGACTGATACCAACCTAGTGAGGAAAGGGTTTATTTAACTTACATCTCCTGGGTCACAGTTCATCACTAAGGGAACGAAAGATAGGAACTGAGGGCAGGAACCTGAAGGCAGGAACTAAAGCACAGGTTATGAAGGAACACTGGTTACTGGCTGCTCATCCTGCTTTCTTATACAATACAGAACAACCTTCCCAGGAGTAGCACCACCCAGAATTGGTGGACCCATCACTCAATAACCAAAAAAAAAAAAAAAAAAATACCCCACAGACATGGCCACAGGCCAATCCAATGGTGGCAATTCTCCAATTGAGACTTCTTTAACCCAGATGTGCCAAGTTGACACTAAAGCTATCCTGGGCACAACAGCCCAGGCCCACCTACCTATGGAAGGTTCAACTCACAGTTGATTGGGCCCTCTTACATCAAATACCAATCAAGAAAATACCCCACCGACAGGCCCATGGGTCAGTCCAATGGAAGAAATTCCTCAATTGAAATTGAAGTTCCCTTTCCCCAGATGTACCAGGTTGACAAAGCCAACTGTGACAACAACCCTTAACCTGTGTAACATGGAATATGACAAAGAAATGTAGCTGTCTAGTTTTGGTCCTAAAAGCTTGGGCTTCCTGGTTTCCTACCAGCAGAGAACAATTGAAGTGGAAGGGAAGGGATGGAAGTGGGGAGAGGTGTTTAGAAAACCCTCCCTGTGTTCAAGTGGAGGCTGAGTCACCTGAGCCATAATAGATTTCTCAGTTTGAAATGAGAGGAGTAAAAGGGTATGAGCCATTGACTCAGTCTTCTCACAGTCATAACACCTGCCCTAGGTGGAGACAGACATCTGAGAACTGTTCTGCTGCAAAGGTCAAAGACCCCATGATGTGTCTGATTTGATACACTGTTAAAAGCTGCTTTGTGCTGGGCAAAGAGGAACCCATTGACTCTGTACACCAGGGTTCCTTGGTTAAGAGCAGGCTAACTCCCTTGCTTGTATTCCTTGTGCCTCTCCCTTCCAGTAGAAGGTCACACTACTGAATCATGTGATTACAGTGAATGTGGGGTAACTTAAGACTGGAGTACCTTTCCCTACTGAATTTTTTTTGTGTGTGTATGTATGTGTTTGTGCATATTCATGTATGTGCGTATGTGTCCATACATGCAGGAAGAAGCTAGAGGACAGTATCAAATGTTGTTACTCAGGTATTGTCCACTTGTTTATTTTGACTTTGAATCTCTCACTGGCCTATGCCTCACTAGAGGATAAGTAGTCTGGCTGTTAAGCTCCAATCTGCTTGTCTTCTCCATCTCAGTGCTGGGATTATAAACATGTGGCAGTATGACTGGCCTTTTTTTTTAAAAAAAAAAAACACGGGTTCTAGAGGTTGAATCAGGTCTTATTGTTTGTAAGACTGGCATTTTATTGACTGAACTCCCTCCTTGACCACTCCTTCTCCACAATTGTGTTTTGAGACTGAAAGTTAATGTTCCAGAAAGCTATGTGCAGTGTCTCAGGGCTGCCTTAAATGGCAGGCATCCTTCTGGTCATTTCTGTGTACAGGGTGTCTCCTGTGGGCTGTGAATAACATATGAATGTATATGTCCCATTTTGTGAGCACTCAAAGGTGTCTCCCTCCCTGTATTGGTCTCCTATTGGCTGTGAAGATTTCCTTGCTAAGTTGGCAGTGTAACACTGAGATGTGCAACAACTTCAGGGACTAGTTTGCTTATTGAACTGAGCAGGATGTGGGAAGTTGTGGCTACATTCAAGTACAGGGCCTATACGATGATTTTAATTTCTCTTGTCTGAGGTAGGACTTGACCTTTTATTTCTAAACCTGACTTGGAAGTTATACTTTCTGTAAAGTAGAAGAGCTCTCATATCAGGGGGAGCATCTCAATTTTCTGTGAGTCATAGTGTCCTGACACCCTGGTCAAAACAGGCTTTTGAAAGTACTACCTTTAGTGAATCTTTGTTGTGGAATTTAAAATAAAGAAACCCAAATGTGGTATCAAAGGAAATAGAGCAGCCTTTCCTGTGGGAGGTCATATAGGGGTAACTGTGTTGTTCTGCATATTTGAGCTTGTTAACATTGCCTTTTCTCCACTGATCCTCTGTGGGTGGGACTCCATCTCCAGCACCACTGTTGGACTCTAGCCATCCCAGAGTATGGAGGACTGTCGAACATAGTCAGGTGGCTCAGAGTGCTGCAAGAGGAGTTCCCAGGATACTGCGTCAGTGGGCAGTTCAGTTATCAAAACCAAGGCAGAGGTTTATATAGGGAGGCCTTTCTGACCCTTACAGAAGGCGGAAAACTTAAAGGTGGGGTCTTTAGGTAAAGGCGGGAAGGTTGTAGGGCTGATGTGGAAATTAGGAGCGAGGAAATGAAACCCAGAAACCTGGTTCTGGTCTGGGGTGATCTTTGTGGGGGAAAAGAAGATTCGTATCTACAATGGCTTCCTGGGGCCAGGTTATCGCATCAAGGCAGAGCAGGCCAGACTCCTGCAATCCCTTCAGGTTATCCGGGGTTTCTTGGCTTTGCTTAAGACCTTTTACAATAGACCTAGTCCCCACAATCCTCTTGTGCTGGGATCAGGATCCAGTAGAAATTGCAAAGTCACTTAATATGTATTGGTAATTGTTTAAGTCTCCACAATCTCTGAACTTTGCATTATGTTTATTTCTACTTTTCTGGCCACAATCACTTGTAAATGCCACTAGGAATTTGTACAAATGCTCAAAACTCAAAGGTCAAGTTCTTTTTTTGTTTTAATTTGTTTTTGACAGAGGGCCTCCTTGTAGCCACAGCAGGCCTAGATCTCACTATGTAGATGAGGTTGGCCTCTGTTCCACAAAGATCTGCTTGCCTCTGCCTCTCGAGTGCTGGGATTAAAGGAATATACTAATAAACTTGGCAAAGGTCAAATTGTTAATAGCAGCTGTACAAATGCTTTTTATGTGTGTCTCTGAGGGACCTGGTTGACATCTAGATTAATATACATTCTATAGAATAATGAGGCAGCTCTCCCTTAGAATTGATGAAATGTCCTTAGAAACCCTTACAGACTTACTGACAGAATTTTGGACCCTTTCTAGTTATCCAAGCCCAGAGCCTACAGCAGCTGCATTTAAAACAGGCTCATCAGTTTATCCCAGATTCCAATTTATGGAGTACAGGGACAGCATCAGTCCAAGATAAAAGCCTGTCAATGCTGGTTAACCCTGTGGTTCAGACACTTCATAATAAGATGCTTGTCCCTGCTGCCCTGTGTGACACAATGTTGGTCCCTCTGGATCTGGCCCAGTATTGACTGATAAACACACACACATACACACACACACACACACACACACACACACACACACACACTTTCAGAAGCTCTCTCTTTTTAAAAAAAAACACTTGATTTAACTATTCTGGGAGTGAGGCTGGGGTGTAGCTAAGTGGGTAAGCTTATACTTATCAAGCAGGAGGTCCTGGGTTCCATCCCCAGGGGATAAACAGAAGAATTATGGAAGTAATTCATACTTAGCATAAATGATAAAGATCACATGAAAGCCTAGAATATGATGTGAGCCAGTCTCTCCCCAACCTCTCCACGGAAGATGCTGCTACCAACAGCCTGGTGAGTAACCCTGACCATAACACCAACAGAAGCAACATTGAAGGCAAAGATAAAATCATTTTATTTTATTTAGGCCCAATATATTTAAAACATCATCTTGTGATTGCTATAAAAAGATTAATAAATGTTATTCTTTTTGGGGGGCGGTACTGGCTTTTCAAGATCCAGATGCTTTGTACTTCAGGCTTTCCATTTGAAATGGCTATATCTCAGGCATGCTCGAGGGCCAGGATCAGTGGGACCTGCATGAACAGCATAAGACAAACTGGGTCTTCCGCACAAATGGCTTTTTGTAGCATGAGTGCTCTGCAAATAAAGTTCTCCCCATTTAACAGCAGATGCCAAAAGGCTCCCTGTGTAAGCACATGCAGATCTTTCTTATTCCATTTGATGACTACATTGGACTGCAACCAGAATGCACTGAATTTATATCACACTTGTGCAGACCTTTGCAAATATGTGTACGCACATACAATCACACATTTCATTTAAGGTGAATTCCCTACGGCTGTGGCATATAGTTGTGGATATCATTATGTATATTAGGTAAAAGAGAAAATGCTAAGTTATTTCTCTTAGTCCTGTCAGTCCCTCTAACAACATACCACATCCTAATGCAGCAGGTATCTATTTCTTATAGTTCTGGAGGCTAGATGTCTAAGATCAAAGTGTTCAATGGTTGGTTTCCAAGAGGGCTGTCTTTCAATGTAGATGGCCATGTTATGTGTCTTCATGTGGTGGGTTGAATGGCCCACTGCTACTCACAGGGGCTCAAACCCTGATGGACCAGGGTGCACACTTGCAACTTTATTTAACCTTAGTCACATTCTTATTAAAGATTGGGAAGTGGAGTTTCAAAATATGTGAATTTTAGAGAATATGTTTCAGTCTGTATCATCATCCTTTAGGAAAGTAATAGTATTCTTTGATTCTTTTTGAACCTTATTTGTTCCCACACCCGCCGTCTGACACTGCACATTCCTACCTCCCTTCGCTGTTCAGTCACCAGCAGAAAATGTTCATAACAAGATCATTTCCCTTCACCTTGTCTACAAGGGTCATTACATTACATGTTTTTCTCTGCCTTTTTTCTGTTTTAAGTTGGCAGATAATAATTGAATATATTTATGTGCTACATTTTAATGTTAACAATATATACTGTGGAATGACAATAAGGCTAATTAACACCCATCACCTCACTCATATCCTTTCTCTGTTATGAGAATACTTAAAATATACTCTTTCACCACTTTTGTTTTTGTTCTTTATTGACAAATAACAATTGTGTATATTTATGGAGCACATTGTGATGCTTCGATCAGTATATGCATTGTAGGAGTCAAATCAAGCCAATCAAGCAATTTCTGTCACCTCCCCAACTTAGCATATATTTTTGTGGTGAAACATTAACAACATATTTCTAGAGTGGGTTTGAAATTTGTCATAATCTATTAATTGTGGTGACCATTAAAATGTATTCCCTTCAGTCTCCGACTTTTGTATCCTTTGGCCCACATTATACCTTTTCCTTACACCTTCTGTTATGGTTTGGATGTCAAATGTTCTCCTACCTTCCACCAGGCTTCTGTGTTTGAACACCTAGTCCTCAGATAGGGTGGCAAGCTGTCATGTAATAAAGAGATTGGGAAACTGAAAGAATATTTGTAAAGCAAGTCTCAGGGAGTTGGGACAGGAACAAAGACAATCCTAAGCAAAGGAGCCATGTGACCTAGTGGCTGCGTGTTGTTTGGGATTTGCTGCTATGAAAGTCACAGCTCTCAGTACATAAACTATAGAATGTGAGCTTGGGCCTGTGGGGTTTCAGTGTGTACTGGGAAGGGAGTACAGCTGCACAGTGCCAAAGCTTTACCTGGAGGTGGGTGAGATGGGACCTGGTCTCTCATGTCCTCTTAGCCTAGTATTCTGAAATGCTTCAATCTACCTGTGTTTGATTTTAATTTTAATCAGTAGGTGGTTTACTACTTGGAGCACTACCCTTGATAGTACCAAATTTATAAATTCATTGGGTCAACTAGATAGTAAGGTTTATGGTTAATAGATTTTTGTTTCTGTCTTCCTTATCAATTCTTGTGTTATTAGCATTTTCTTATTGTTTTGATCATTGTTAATAACAAGAGTAAATTTCTAATAGTAGTGATAGAAGGGCAAAGAACTTTAAAGAAAATAATTTATATTTTCTCAGGGTTAAAAATTTTAATTACTTAAAAATGTTAACTATGAATGAAAATACGAAAGCATTTGAAAAGAAGCTACTACTGTAAGTAAGAGCTGTAATTAGGTTCTGGTATTCAGAACCCTCTTGAAGTGAAGCATTTTTAGAGGGCCTGTCATATCTGAATGCCTGAACACTGTAGGGATATAGCCCAAATACCATGAGCACAGGAGAAAGAATTCTTGGGACATTACTGTGCTGGACACTCAGTAGCATGCTGAGGTTTTCACCTGAAGCTCAGAGCCACATAGACTTTCACATAAAATCCATCTAATGGCCCTAAGATGGTTGCTATGGGAACCATGGCTTCATTTTTTGACATAAGTTTGTTAGAATTTCTGCAACAACAATTATTTAGCCTAAGGTTTGTGCTAAAATTTTTACTTCTTTTGTTAAAATCAAGAAGTTAAATGCATTTAGGAGATAATACTATTATTGTTCAAATGACAGGAAGGGAATAGTTCTGTTCTCTGAATGCCATAGTCAGCTTCTAAGAACGGGCAGTGTCTGAAAAGACTATATTCTGGATGTTTCTGTGTCTGGAATTGATTATAAATGACAATAATAAATACCCTATGCCACCAGACTGTCAATTACATATGAATACCTAAATATTATACTAAGATACTCTGTCATCTCACCAGTCAATATTTTAAGGTTAGCATCTTCAATTATCTGTCTCTATGCAACAATAACTTTAATATTTGATAAAAAAGTTAATGATTTCTTGATAGAATAATGAGAGTTGAGAAAGAACTTGAGTTATATTATTGTTATGAGCAAGCAATGTTATGTTCTCCTCATTTATGGATCTTAGCTCTAAATCCTTAGATATTGAGACTATTACAGAATTTCACAGCTGGTCAAATGCAGGCAACAAGTGTCTGTGAGAAGCCCAGAAAACCACAACCAGCCAAAGTGCAGAGAATAAGAGACTGAAAAGTGCTTCTTCCTGCATAGGACATCTATATCAAACCTCTGCAACCTAGGGCTCAGGGACTATTATGAAAGAAGGGTGGAAAGGCTGTAAGAGTCAGGTTTGGTGGATTATCAAAAATAATCAAGTTTTTGAGATGGATGTGAGGTTGCTCATATGAATTTACAGCAATGGTGACAGCATACACAAGACCCATGCAAACTCAAACCAGACAGAAACCCAGCAGAGAAGTGGAGAAGTAAGAAGCCCTAACCTTAGCTGAGGAAATATTGGTAACCGCTGATTACTGGGAAAGGGAGAGTTGATTTTCTTTAAGAGAGTGACACTAGATAGGTTAAGCAGGTTCCAGTGGATGAACTCATATCTGGGGACATCTGGGGACACAAACTTAACTCAGTAGGCCTTATAAATGACAGAATATATGAAATCTGTTGCAGCATACTATGGAGGGGGTACAGATAGGGAGGGAATATAAATATGATCAAGATATAGTGTATGAAATTTTCAAAAAATTAATAAAAATAAAAATAGTTGTTATGAGAAATTCAAATTAGCATATGTAAAAGAAATGGATCCATGTTCTGTATATTCGGATGAAGTACCCAAAGCCCCCACAGTCTGTCTTCCACATGGTCTGTATATAGAAATGAGGTGTTGAGGGACCCTGCAGTCCATCTTTAGCTTAGTTTGATATGGAGACAAGGTGATGAGAACCTAAACAGCTTGTCTTCTAGCCCTGGTTTTATCAGCTGTTATCTGATGAGCAACACTTGCCTCATTGCTATTTACAATATGTTACATCACAAGAATTCATATCTATAAATCTCACTCCTGCCTTACAATATTAAGATATAGGACCAAATACTGGAGAGGATGTGGGGAAAGAAGAACTTGCATTCACCTTAGGTGGGATTGCAAACTTGTACAACCACTATGGAAAGCAATGTCCATAGAACTCCTAAAAACCAAAACATGAATATACCATATTATCCAGTTATACCACTCCTTGACATAGACCCTAAGAACTTACCCACCTCCAGAGATACTTGTGCATCCTGTTTGCTACTACTCTTTTCATAGTAGCCAAGAAATGGAAGCAACCTAAGTGTCCCTAAACTGGCAAGTGGATAATGAAAATGTGGTACATTTACACAATGGAGTTCCACTCAGTGGTAAAGAAAGACAAAATCATGACATTTGAGGTAAATGGGTGGAACTAGAAACTGTTATATGTGAGTATATATCCTGATGTAACTGTGAGAGCCAGAAAAATGGAAAAAACATGGAAGTAATGGGACAGAAGGAGCCAGAGAAAGCATAATGGTAGGAGACAGGCATTGCCAAGGGGGAAATGGGTAAAATGGGGTAGTTAACTGGGAGGAGAAGAGATAAGGTTTACAAGCATTCATGAGGTAAAGGGGAAGAAGGGGGATCACAGGAGATGTTTTATCAAGGGTGAGAAAGGGAAAAATGGAAGTTCTTTAACTGGGGAGAGGGAAGGGAGGTTTAGACAGAGAGAGAAAGGGAAAGAGATAAATAATGCTTACCTGGTATGAAAAACCAAAGGAAGATATATGCCTAAAGGTTATATAACAAGAAACAGTGCCAGACAGCTGAAACCTCCCTTTGAGTTGTTAGTCAGTCTAGTTCAAGAGACTCCCAAAATTACACTGACTATTGCCACAGCCCTTGATTGCCTCCAAGAAGATTAAGGTAAGGCCCTACTGCTGAAGACAGGACGTACTTTAGACACAGAACTTGAAGCAGTGGAGTTGGAACTGACCTGGAAGCCACTTCCCTAAAATCTAGTTCTCATAGTTTTGGAGAACACTATTCAAGCTTCCAAGGAAAAACATCAATAAATGGCCCAACTCCAGCTTTAAAGCCTAATAATCACAACAATGACAGGCGTAGCAAATTGTATGGGCACAGGAGTGGCACTTTTATCTTGGAGGTAATCAATAGTTATCAAATTGGACTTATAGCCCACTCAGTGGGAGGGAACTCATGTGTGGTAATGTAAACATAGACAAATATACATTGCTAGAGAGGTCATAAATCTTAGAGAAAACCTTAGGGCTGTCACATCTCTACACAGATGTAATTTCTTACTATAAGCTAAATATGAATACTTATATTTATAGACAAGTATGCTAATCACTCATCAAAGAAGCTTCTTTTGCAACAGATGGAGACTTACAGAGTTCCACAACTGGTCATACTCAGAGAATAAGTGTCTATGAGATGCCCAACCCTAAGTGACACATCTTCAATGGAACTTCTATATCTAAGACTCATGGAACATAGTAGAGCACCAGGTAGAGATAATACTAATGCATCTCTCAACTATCATCAATGAAGCTACCTCATGCTACAGAGGGCCATGAATGCAAAAAGCCACAAATGGCCAAAGTATAGAGAATAAGAGTCTGTAGAATGTGGGTCCCTGGACAGGACTCCTATATTAAATTTTTCACACCCAGGGCTCAGGAACCATTGTGAAAGAGGGGTTGGAAAGATTGTAAGAACCAGCGGAGGAGGTACATGATCATATGGAAACAGAGTCTTACAGGCTCCTGGGACCTTGCTCATATGAACCTACAGCAGCAGTGTCAACATGCACAAGATTCATGCAAACTCAAGCCAACAAAAATCCAGTATAGTAATGAGAAAATGGGCAGGAGGCCCCAATCTTAGCTGAAGAACTATTGGCAGCTGATTACTACTAGGTAAGGGAGAGTTGGTCTTCTTTAAGGGAGAGAGTCACATAGTCTGACTAGACCCCAGTAAATGAACTTACACTGAAGGATGTCTGGGTATACTAACTTAATTTGATAGCCTTACCATCTTATGACAGGATGCATGAAATCCAGTGGAGGTGCTATGGGTGGTACAGATTGAGGAAGAAATATGAAGATGATTAAGATGTTTTATATGAAATGCTCAAAAATTCAATAGAAAATGTACATTGAAAGAGATACAGGAATATCTTATAGGCCTGTCTCTGCTCAGGTCCACAGAAGTGTTTGCTATGTAGTCAACTGACAAGAAATGTGGTGTCTGCTTCATACATTACAATACCACATTGGAGCTCAGAAACAGTGTTTGGTTGTGCTGTCGGACTTGAGGGTAGAGGGAAGAGATCTGGTCATAGACATAAAGCACCTGAGAAGTGTCCTGATGCAGGACTCAGAATCTGTGTCCAGGTCTTCAAAGTTAAGGCAAGATGCTTCTTGGAAATCATTGTACAATGACAGAGTCATCTGTCTAGTGCAATTTTTCAGTAATTACAAGCCTTTCTATAACTGTTTGATGGTATCAGTTGATACCCAGTACTAACAGTGTCTGTGCTGCTGCTGAGCAATTGATCACACATGCTACAGAAGGTGGCTTGCTTGCACTCTGTTCCCTTGGAAACTTGTTTTAGAGAGAACAAGGTTAAGGGTATTAAATATATGCCAACATTTCTTTCATTTGTCTTGGTTTTATCTAGGAATGTACATAGGAAAATATCTCATATGACTGTTTCCTAAGCTTTAAAAGCTTTGTGCAAAAGACAGATGTAGTTTTCTTGAAGCCTTGCATATGCAGAGGATTTTCTTAATTTTATCAGAACAGCTGTTTTCAGAGGAAGATGCTCATACTTCAGTGGGTTGTTAGGGTTGTGTGAAGTCTATAATGAGCCTTAGACCAGGCATTTTTTTCTAGAGTGTTAATTTGGAAAATGATTGAACTGATTCCAAAGTGTTTCTGTCTTTCTTCCCAGCCCCCCACTCCTACCTGAGAGAAAGACATTAGTCTGTCATGCCACCTGGACCTCATTGTGGTGGCCTGGGTATGGAAGTATCAAGGAAAGGGCAGTTGGAAGTGTGGTCTGGCTGTTTACAAGTTCACAGCTTCTTCCTTCCATCATAATTTAAAGAGACTATCATAAAATGATTGACTAATCACTAAAATAGTTTTTGCTTTGTTTTTTGTTTTGTCTTGCTTTTTGATAGGGTCTCTCTAGTCCCAGCCTTCCTATACCTTCCTATGGGACAGCCTGTCCTCAATCTCACAGAGATCTGATTGGCTTTGTGTCTCATGGGCTGGGATTAAAGGCATGTCCCACCATGCCCAGCTGAAATATTTTCTGATGGAGTTACTCAGTGATCTCTCAGAGATTCAAGAACAAAGTGCCATTGCCATGACAAATGCTGATTGACATCTACGTATGAATATACCCAAAGTCCCCCATTCTGGAGCTGAAAAACCTCAATTTCAATGCTGGTTAGTTTTAACTCTCAACTTGACATAGCCTAGAACTTAAAAACTGGTATTATGGAAACTGGTATAGTGGAAAACTGGTATTATGTCCCTGTGACTTGTCTGGACTCAAATTTCTAAGCCTGTTATCAGTGTTGAGTTTGGACTACAACCTATGGATCAGACCTAAATCCAATTAGAGAGTGGTTAGTTACATCCATAATAATCATGCCATTATTGCACTGGTGGGCATAACTTGCCAGGCAAGTTATTGTTGTAGTTCACAAGATTCACAGCTGGGTAAGGTTGAGGATTACTTTTTCCTTCTGGTAGCATGCATACTACCTCCCAGCACTATGAAAACTAGCTCTGAAGTCAGCACCAGCTTGCTTTCTCCTTGTTTGTTCTACAGCTATGTATGCACTGTCTTCAGCAACAGGGTCTGGGAAGAGAGTCTGAATGAAGAATTATCTAGTTCAAGTTGGTCTATGGGCATGTCGTTGTGGGATTGTCTCGATTATTAAATGAGGTAGGAGGACCCACCCTGGAAGTGGGTGGCACCATTTCATGGGCTGGGTCCTACACTGTATAAGAGTAAGGAAAGCGAGCCGACCGGAAGAAGCAGTAAGCAGGCAGGCAGGCAGCATGAATGCACTCATTTCTCTCCATTCTTGACTGTGGATGTGTTGTGAACAGCTATCTCAAGCTTCTGCCTCTGTAACTTCTTTGTGGTGATGGACTGTTCCCAGGACTTATAAGCCAAATAAACCCTTTCCTCTCCTATATTGCCTGTGACCAAAGTGTTTTATTATAGAAATGAAATGGTTTCCTTTGACTCAAAGTCATCCACGAATACATTAATGATCTGGGGAGACTTTCCATCACATTATGAGATCTTTAATTCAACTTTTGTCGTTACATTTGGTACTTACTCATCAAAGTTTGCAGCAGCTTTATATTAGAGAGTTACCTCTAAAAGTGATTTAGTCAGGGAGAATTTCTTATATTGTCACAGAAAGTTAAAACAGTTTTTACCTCTCTCTTTTTGTGTGAAGACAGAGGGAGGGAGGGATATAGAGAGATACAGAGACATACAGACAGACAGACACAGACACAGAGAGCGAGCGAGAGAGGGAGAGACAGAGAGGAATCCTCTAAGCCCCAAAGCCCAAGCATATGTTGCAGTAGGATATAGCTCTGTGGGGTAAAGGGGAAAAGGGAATGAGAATTTAAAGATAAAAGTTAATATTGTAATATTTGGGGCCATGTATTAGCCCTGTTCCAATGTTTTTAAAGTATATGATGGCTTTTGATAGAGTGTTTAGATTCCTGTGGATAGATGTAAAGGGAGTATATTAACAGTTGAGCTCAAAATAGCAAATGAATTTTATATAATATTTCCTGTCTTTAGAAATCATGGCAAGGAATTTTGGCTCTCACTTTGAAATAGATCAGGTTCATACGTGATAGTTCTCTGGACCTACATAGAGCTCACTGACAAATACCTGAGACTCTAGTGCCGATTATTTTCCTTTAAAAAAAAAGAACGAAAGACCTGTCAGTAGGAAGGAGTGATAATTCACAAGAATACAGTGTTTCTGGTTTGGAAACTTGACTTCTAATGGGGTCAGTGGGAAACTGAAGTGGGTCGGGGGACAGTCTTTGCCCCCTGCCCTGCTTCAGCTTTCCTAGCTTCCTTTCTTCTTCTTGGCCAGGCCTGTCCTCCCTAGGCCTCACCAGTTGACAGGCCTCAAAGGACAGGAGATGTATGTACAAGATGATAGGGCCTTCTGGGCACCCGTGGTGCCTCATGTGGTGTGTTTTCTGTTCACTTGTGATACTGATATCCTGAATGCTGAGGGACCTGTTTTCCTACTTGGTCATCATAAGCCACTCAGAAGTCAGCCTTTTTGAAGAGGCTTCCAAAAAATATTTCCTGCTAGCCATGATGATGCATGCCTGTCTGAAAACTAAACAAAACCAAGAAAAAAATCAGTAATAAGCATACCCTCTGATGACCTACTTTCATTTTCACGTCTGCTCTGCCAGGTCAAAGGTTACTTCATCTTTGTGATGCCTTCACTTTGTCATCTATAGCCCCTCTTTGAAGAAATGACTTCAAACTTTGCCCAACTTTGAAAATCAGACTGCTGTAAGTGCTTCATGTTCTTAGGATATAGAATGTCCTTGAATTTGTGATTTACAGATACTTCCTGGTCCTTGGAGTTTGTCTCTTCATTCTCTTAACAGTGTCTTATGGAGAACCAACTGCAGATTGTGGTTATCCAAACCTTTAGCGAATGCTTGCTCCTTTGTAGGTAACATGTGAGTACATATTCTAAATGTTCTACAAAGCAAAAAATGCCTTTAAGTATTCAGACCCTGTGGAAGTCATTCTTTGTACATAAAACTGAACTAGACATAACCCCTCATAAAAAACTGTATATAGGGCACAGACCAGTGTCTGGCAGAATATTACTATTTCCCTCTAAACTGTCTTGAAGTATGAGGCAGCCCAGTGTGATCATAGGTCACAGGAGCTGGAAACATAAAGTTAGTCACCATCTTTGCTGCCCTGCAGAGTTGCAGTCTTATTTCTGAGTTGGTTTTTTTTTCCTGTGAGAAGTGGGAAGATGTCTGCTTTACCAGGACTGTTGTGAAGGTCAAGGAATTGGCAGGATGGGTTAGCACAGGAGGTGTGATATGAATCCTGCCTTTTCCTCTTCTCATCCCCAGAGCCAGTGAATAAATCACTTGAGGATGGAGAGAGAAAACCTCAGAGGAGTTTGGACTTGCTGGGTACCTTAGAGAATGAGTAGAAATTTAGAGGAAGAGGAAGACAGTGAGGACCAGGCAAGTCAGCCTGATGAGCTGTAAGGATTGGGAGTATTTCAAGGGAAGTATAGAAAAGTCAGCTTAGGAGGTAAAATAGAGCATGTAACCTGCTGACAGTGATGGCTAGGCATGTGACCAGAGTGAAAGGGACCTTTGAAAGCTTATGTATCTTGAATTTGCTTCCAGTTCTCTGGTACTGAGTGCTGTGGTTTGCATGTGCAGTGGTCTGCATAGGGTCATATATTTAAACACTTGGTTCCCAGCCGCTAGTGCTGCTTTGTAAGGTTGTGGAACCTTTAGGAGGTGGAGCCTTACAGAAGAAGTCAGTCACTGGGAGCAAACCTTAAGGTTTTATAACCTGCTTCACTTCCTGTCTTTCCTCTGCTTCCTGACTTCAGATACAACGTGACCAAGTCTTACAGTTCTGCCCTCCAGCTGCTGTGACATGATAGACCTTATCCCTTCTTAAACTATGAGTCAAAATAAACCGTTTCTTAAAGTTGCCTTTGTGGATACTTTGTCACTGTAACTAATGAACATATGTAGTAATATATTTCTCATAGTCTTATAAAAGCTGAAACATAAAACTCAATACATTAAAACCTGACTTTATAGTTATAGAAGAAAGACGAAAACAGATGGCTTACATGGTAGACTTATCCTGATCTCTGGCTTAAAACTGGAATATTTGACCCATGCTAAGGGGAACACCTGATCTCCTGATTCTGTTTTTTCTTTCTGGGGTGTAAAGAAACCTTTCTGTGATATCCCATTCTTGCCTGTTCTCGACACTTTTCAGTGTGAGTTATGGAGCATAATAAAACCTCGTTGACGTGGTTTTGGATTAATCTTTGCTGTTCTTAGCACTGTATTTTTGCTAGTGTTTACTTTTTTCTTTTGCTTAATTTCCATACAAATATAAGCACATTATAGAAAGTTTAGAAAATATTGAGAAACAAAGGTAAGAGCTTGAAAGTCAGTCTTGATCCATGCAGGTGGCAGTCACCCGTTAACATTTGTTATACTCCTTTTTTGTCTTATTTCACAGTTTAGGATATGCAGCCCTGTGCTGAATACTAAAATTAACCCTAGGTGTCCTTTTGCATATGACTGTAATAAAATGGTTTCTATGCAATGTGGTTGCTATAGGGATAAGGTGAAGTCTTTTATCAGATTAAAGAAATTTCCCTTTAATACCAGTTTACAAATTATTTAAAAGATCTGGAGTGATACTGGATTTTATGGAGTATCTATTCAGTACCTGTCTAAATGGGTTTTTCTCTTCTGTAAGTTTTGAATGAGGTGATGCTAATATCACATTGAACTGGAAATGATGTGTTATTTAAATATACTGCTACATTGTTTGTGAATATTTTATTGACTGTTTTTGTATTTTGTGATGGTGTGGAATATGTTTACGTCTAGCAGATCTCAAACAGATTTTTCCCATTTGTGTCCTGCTTCTACAAGTTTCCATCCCAACAGAGTGCTGTCTTCAGTGCCCTTGGTGGGCATGGGAGCTGCTTGCAGGCTTTGTGGCTGACTTGTCCTGTGAGCTCAGGGTGACTTGAACTTAATTGTGTTTTACTGCTTCCCCATTTCTTCTCTGTACTGGCTCATCTCCTGTGTCTTCCTTGTTAACCTTTATCTGGTCTTTGTTTCACTGATGTCTAGTTTCTGGAGTCTCTGTTAACATCTGTAGGTGGGCAAGCTTTCAGAATCCTTGGGTGTCTAAAAATATGTAATTCTCACATGAAATCTAATTTTATTGAGTGCTGGAATATCAGTTCACAGTCACTTCTCTCAAGCATGTGGTCACCCAGCTGAGGAGAGGTTTCTTCTAGAACCCTGCCCTTTCTTTGGGGTGGCCTGTCCTCCCACCCTTATCTTACTTCTCTGAGCCAGCCTGGTTGAGGCCCCTGTGCTGTGTGATCCTCTCTGTGCACCTTGCTCACATTTTTAGGACTTTTCTCCATGGTGCCTTCACTGTCCCCTTTGTTCTTCCTGAAGGTCTATTCAACAAGGCTTGAAAATTCCTGGCATTTTCTTAGTGTCAACTTTTGTGTTTGTCAGGTGTTCGCCTTTTGTGGAATTTTCTGATCCAAACCTTGGCCAGGATTTACACTGTCTTTTGTGTTTCTGTGTGCTCTGTTTGTCTTGTCTGGTTTTAGCATGGTTAACTTTCATCGTCATCTCTAGATTACTCTAGGACACGGTCCAGGACAAGTAAGGTCATGTGTGTCTATTGTGTTTTAGTCAGTGGAGGCGGGGCCCACTTCCTTATGGAAGTGCTTTTTTCAATGACCAAGTGGTCATGTTGCTTTATTATAATGTTCTATTAGCCTGACAGATTTATAAGATTTCAGTGATATGCCCTGTGCTATGGCCCTCTCAGGGAGGGGAGAGTGGTCAGCTAATGAGTACCAGTACTGTGCTGTCTTGAATGTCTCTCTTGGTTTGGAGAGAAACAGGTGATTTCTCACCTGCTCATCAGAGGAGCCCAGTTGATGTACTTTCTCCATTGCCTCAGGTGATCTGACTACAGTGTAGCTTCTCTGTACTCAGTCCTGTGATTACAGTGTGGTTTCTGTGTACTCAATACTGTGAGTAACTACAGTGTAGCTTCTCTGTACTTAGTACAGTGTACTTAATCATTATATGAACTCTGAAGTATAGAATTCTTAGCCATGGTTTCTGGGAAAAGATGGAATTGGGTCCCTAAATGCCAGTCTAATCTTTATTAGGCAGTTGGTGTATGAAAGAGGCTCTACACTATCACTCCTGGTGTCTTACCCTCCACCAGCAGATGTTCAGCAATGCCTTGTTCTAGTTTAGCTGGTTTCCTCTTTAACAATGCATGAATCTTGAAGTTACTCTACCAAGAAACCTTCCATTTGAGTTTCTACTTCAGCCTAATTGGCTTCTTAGACCCCTTTCCTGATAAGCACTGCTTTTGCTCTGAACATACTCAGCAATGCAGAAACATGAGGCATGTCGTTACCTCATGTGCTCTGCAGAAGTGTTATTAAAATTCCTGGAGGGTTGTAAATATCCACACCCTCTTCTCTCAGTCCCAATGACAATGAAGGTACAACTCCACCAAAATTTACTCAGGGAAACCAGTGAGTTTATTGGGCTTACAGAGCAGTAGTATTTACACAAGTGTCAGTGCTCTCCTCCTGGAAAGTCTTCACCCAAGCATGAGTGATGGCTTCCCCATAGTCACATAAAATGTGGGGAGACCCTCCCTTAGTCTTCCTCAGCATATATGCTCTAGCCCTTCCCCCAAATCACATGAAATTATAACCAGATTGCTCATCAGTGGTTGGGAGGCGGGGCTGGATACTTGGATGAGGGTCTTGTGACTCTGCCTGCTTCACCTATGGGGTTGTCAGCAGCCAACAAGATCAGGAGGAGAAGGAAGAAGAGGAATATTGCTGAGGGATTCTGAATACTTGGTGAGAAGAGGGAAGATCTTGGGCATTGGGATCTGAGGCCATGTCTATGAGACATTAGCTAGGACTCGAGAACAGGATGAAGTGGGAAAATCCAGCTTGGCTCCCATCATGCTTCGACCTGGCTATGCATGTTGAACCAGAAGCACAGTGATGAGGCATGTTATGCAAATGTTCATTTTAATAATGATGCATATCAAATAGTACCAACTGTGAACTCACTTGGATTATTAAATACTGTGAATTACTGATGTAACTATGGGGAGGGGTGAGTACTTCCATTTGCCTTAATTAAGGCTACTGTGATGCTCAAAGAACCTTGAAAACTCAGACTTTGGGGTATCATTTTTAAACTTTCATGATGGGTCTGCTTCCTAGAGCATTTTTGTTGCTGTCAGTGCCCTCTGCTGGATCCCATCCACACATGTGTAAAGTCAGTCTGGAGGTGCAGCTGTGTGGTACTTGGGTTAGAGGCTTTTCAACACCTCCACACCAAGGAGGATTTTCAGGTGACAGTATTTAAAGAAGCTCCAGAGTTCTTTGAGTGTGTGCTAAAGATCCCCAGAGATAGTGTTTTCCCTAAAAACAAAAGGACATGTTGGGCCTGGGTGAAGAAGCTCTGTGATGCTTACTGCCAGGGGAGTCAAGACCTGGGCTGTATCTGCACCTTCTGTTTAGACAGTTGTAGAAGCCAAGGACACATGACTGCCTCCAGAAGACACATATATTGGCTCTTGACTCTTGTAGTGGAGTCTCCTCCATCCACAATAAAGTTTGTCACCCTAGCTGGATAGGGCCCAAGGCCTGCTGCCTTGGAAATGGAGGCCGATAGAGCAGGAAGCCTTGTTGGTGTCCACCATAAAAAAAATCTCTGTTTTGGGAGTCTGTGACTCTTTGTATGTCTGTGTGTACCTGTGTGTATGTGTGTGGATGTGCTTGTGTGTCTTTCTGTGCATGTGTGCCTTGTTATGTGGGATTGTGCAGGAGAGAGTGATGTCTGTTTGAAGGAAGCTGGAATCTTTTTCTATGCAGTGTTTCACTTGATCTCAAATTGATCAATGTCCTTGCCTCCACAGGAGTGCTTTCAGTCTTCCTCGTGGCTTTCTGAGAGTTTTCACCTGTCTGGAACCTGATGTCATTTAAAAGCTCAATCTGTTGAACTTTGTTGCTCTCTTAAATCTCTTTGATAATCCTCTGCTTGTGCACACGTCATACTCTATGGGCTGCATCTGGTACATGCTGGATACCTCTCTGGGCACTACTTTCTCATGTCATGGAATTCTGGACATGCCTCAGTTTCCTAAGTGGTTGGGATTATGAGCGTGTGCCACAAGGTCTATCCTATCATAAGTAGCCAGAAAACAGTAATTAGTACCAATGTTTCCCAGTAAATTTTATTGTACACATATTATCATGGGATACAGGTAGTAAGTGTCTGCACTAGAGAAGCAGACTAACATGTCTATCAGTTCATGAAAAGCAACTAAAATCCATGTATTAGCAGCAGTCTGACATGATATAAAGTTATTGGTTGAAAGTGGCTTTTCAGTCTCCAAAGCCACCCCATACTCAGGTGCTCCTGTGGGTGAGAGCAGCTGCTTGGAGACTTTGGGACCCCTTTGCTGTTCCAAGGTCCCGACTGATGCTGTTACCACGAAGGTGCCCTCTGGGAGGACTTTGCAATGCTCATAACCGGAGCTTTGATTTTTGTTACTGTTTTTCCTGTCCAATTTCTTTTTTCCCATAGCTGATCCCACAAGATATAGTTTGTGTCAAGAATTGTCTCAGGACACCAGCCTGTTCCAGAAAGCTGAAATGCTTGGGCCAATGGGACCATATTCTGTTTTAACAAGAGAAACATACTGTCCTTTGGATTTTTGTGATACTTAGCTCAAAAATTTGAGCATAATGATTACATTAAACTTGTGCTTCATTATTGATTAAAAATGAACATTTTGCTAACACCAGGAAGGAAATACAATTCAAGCACTTAGGGCTTTCATGAAAAATTTGCCATCAGCTTCTGGTTAAAAAATATATGCCTGCTAAGTACATTGAACCTGCACCTTTCCAGCGAGGATAGGAAGAGTCATGTGTTGTAAATTGAAATAGCAGCAAGAGGGACGCTGACTCAGAATGGAGAGCAGAACCATGTAGCAGTGATGATGAGGCCTGCTCCCCGCGGGCGTGGCCAAGGCCCCTCCCCGCGGGCGTGGCCAAGGCCCCTCCCCGCGGGCGTGGCCAAGGCCCCTCCCCGCGGGCGTGGCCAAGGCCCCTCCCCGCGGGCGTGGCCAAGGCCCCTCCCCGCGGGCGTGGCCAAGGCCCCTCCCCGCGGGCGTGGCCAAGGCCCCTCCCCGCGGGCGTGGCCAAGGCCCCTCCCCGCGGGCGTGGCCAAGGCCCCTCCCCGCGGGCGTGGCCAAGGCCCCTCCCCGCGGGCGTGGCCAAGGCCCCTCCCCGCGGGCGTGGCCAAGGCCCCTCCCCGCGGGCGTGGCCAAGGCCCCTCCCCGCGGGCGTGGCCAAGGCCCCTCCCCGCGAGCGTGGCCAAGGCCCCTCCCCGCGAGCGTGGCCAAGGCCCCTCCCCGCGAGCGTGGCCAAGGCCCCCTGGTTAGTTTGTCTGACACACTGCCTGTCTTGCTCCTGGGGTGGGAACCCCACAAGGTGTACTTTAGTTCAATGATGTTTTTGAGGAGCTGTATCTTTTTAATGCTCAGGTGTTCATCCTTTTACTTTCGCTAAAAGAGATGCCAATTTTGTTTCACTGTCTGTGAATTAAGGGCTGCATGGATTTGTTAGCTTTTCTGCCTATCCAACAACCAGCCTGCTCTTCTGGTGAGAGGAGTTGGCTCAGTGGGCAGTCGCTGACCTCTCATTTTCCTCCTCTACCTCAAAGTCTTGTCAGTGACAGAAGAAATGGTTGACATTTTGCAGTTTGTTCTGTATTTTCCCATTTGTGCTCGTTTGAGGAAATCAGCACTGGCTTCAGCTGCCTGAACTTTGACTAGGAAATTTCTGACATAAGAACATGAGGAAAGAGAAAGTTAATTATTTCTTCTCTTTTCCCCATGTAAGTCTGAAAATTCCTTAGATTTTTTTTCTTTACTCTAATTAGCTATGTCACCTGTAAAGAGCCCAGGTTGTGCTTCACAAACTTATATCAACTTTGCTTCCTTTATGGAGAACTACACCTTTTGACCTGTGCAAATAGGAGTGATTTTCCCCAAGCAAATGATGACTATCTAAAGGGACATTTTAAAATAAAATGTTGAAATAATGGAGATTGGGTGCATCAGCAGTAGAGATTTAAGAAAGATCTCTCCAGCCACCACACCTGCTCTATTCTTAAATATTGCTCATTTCATCCAGGGCAATTTCTTTTTCCTCAGAAACCGTACTCACAGTGGTTGATAGAACTGTTTCTGCCTCTGGTGAGGGGTGTCTGTGGGGTTGGAGCTCTCAAGCACAGCTTCTTCTCGATCTCAAACCTATTCTTGTGTGTCCCAGGACCCTTATTTTTCTCAGTCCTTCCTGGTCTACAGACCTTGACTCCCCACTCACAGTGGAGCCGTGGTTCTGAATGCCCTTAAGTGTTCCTAGTTTTGAACTCCCAAACTACCTATGTAGTTTTCTGGGCTCCATAAGTCCCTGTACTGATTTACATCTGTCATACCTAATGTGTTTTGGGTCATCCTGTGCTAACTTTGTTTAGATGCGATCTAGGCTGGGAACATAGGTAACATAATATTTTCCTATGGGAAATGGAACTATACTCCGCATTTCCTCTTAATCTGTTAGTTCCTGCTGGACTTTCCCTGTGAGTTCTCACCTTTTGAGAAAGAAAAAGATAAAATGGAGTATTTTGCTAATTTCTTTAGCACATGGCATATGCTAAGATCATTTGGAAGCCTCATGAAAAGTGGGCATGGTGATACCTTAGAACTCAAGATGATGCCGGGCACAGTTGCTGGAGTAGAACTGAGGCGTATTTTATTAGTTAGGATGTATTTGGTAGCAATAGTAGATTTTTCAACTCATTTTGATTTGTGAATTTAAAAGGGTTTTGTGGGAATGGGTTCCTTCACTAGGCCTGATATCCTGTTCCAGCCTGTGGCTTCCTTCCAAGTGACCTCCACATGTGAGGCGGTGGGAGCGTCTATCCCCAGGATTCTCACAAACGTCCTGTTTTCCCACAGAAGACACACCATTGACTGTTCTTAACATGTATCGTGTATATCCTGGATGGAGGATAGGCTACATCAAATTCCTGGTGCTGGATCATATGAACATAGCAGATCTCCTCAAGGGTAGAGAGGATGATGGTTCTTCAAGGATTGTTGGGGCAGGCTGTAGGAGGAGGGGTGGCAGGTGGTGGTTTTTGCTACAGGTCATTGAGTGTGTGTTGGTATGCCAGAGCCCAGTTGTCTTCTCTTATGTACTTTTTTTTTTTTTTTAGTTCAGAGAAAGTACAATTAAACAGTTTCACCTCCATGGCCATTGTTATGTGAAACTGTAGCCTTTCCTACTCAGTCATAATTCTAACATAAGCTCCTCTTGCTCAAGAGGTTATGGATACTAGGGAACAATGCCTGGAATAACAAGTACGAAGATACCATCCCTTGGACTTACAAGAACAAGACTGAAAGTGTGGTCGAAGATATGCTTAGCCATGATTATGGTGGGTGCTGTAGGACCATGCTGTCTGTGGAGAGAACCTTTACTGCCTTCAACCAGAAGCCTTGGATAATTCTTTAAAAATACTAATGTTTGTGTGTGATAGAGAACTCTCTGGAGTTGATTCTCTCCACCATGGTTTCTGGGGATTGAACCCAAAGTGCTTCTACTCTCTGCACTATCCTACTGGCCCTCAGTTAATTCTTTTTTTAAAAAAAATCTTGTGCTGGACAGCTTTAGTTATCAACTTGACACACCTGGGTGGAAGGAGCCTCAATTGGGGAATTTCCTCTATTGGACTAACCTGTGTCCATGTCTGTGGGATATTTTCTTGATTGTTGAGTAACATGGCAGGGCCCAGCCCACTGTGGGTGGTGCTACCCCTGGGCAGGTTTTTCTGTCTTGTATAAGAAAACAGGCTGAGCAAGGACCAATAAGCAGTGATCATCCATGGCTGGTGCCTCAGCTTCCTGCCTTGAGTTCCTACCTTGAGCTCCCTGTGATGAACTGTGACTCAGGAGATGTAATCTAAATAAACCCTTTCCTCCTCAAATTGGTGTTGGTTAGAGTGATTTATCACTGCAGTGGAAGGCAAACTAACAAATATTTAAATCTTGTTGAGAATTTCATGCATGAGTATTGTATTTAAGTCATTTCTACTTGTTATGGCCTCCAACTCCTCCCATGTCTCACCCACCTCCTCTTAGTTTCTTGTCCTCTTCATTATTTTTAACATACATATATACATATATGTATCAATATCAATATCTATTTATCATCTATATCTGTCCATAATGCACCGAGTTCATTTAGTGGTACTTGTGTTGTACATGTGTTTAGAGCTGTCCCCTTAGGATTAAATAAACTAATAGGGAGCATGTCCCTGGGAAAACTAATTCTCCCTTCCTCAGTATCTATTGATTGCTGATAGCTCTTCATCCAGAGGTGGTATCTTGTGAAATCTCAACCCATCCACATTGGCATGCTAATGGCTCTATCTTTATGCAGATCTTGTTAGGCTACTGTACTATGCAGATTTCATTGTTGCAGCTTCCCTATCACATCTAGAATGCATCATCTAGCAAATGGTGTCCTGTTCCTTTGGCTCTTGCAATCTTTCCACCTTCCCTTTGGTGATATTTCCTGAGCCTTAAGTATAGGGGTTACATTGTAGAAGTACCTCAAACAATTCTTGACAGAAAGACTTTCAGAGATCAGAGCCTCCCCATAGCTCCTGTATTTAGAAACTGTGACCTTTGGATGCCCTGGGTTTTTCTGTTACGGCTGGCTGTACAAAACCTTTGTATTTTTTCCTGAATTTAAAATCTTCTCTGCTCTGGAGTGAAGAAGACATTCACCTGTGTTCATTCTCATCTTCCACCTTCTCATTTGTCTTACGCTTTTTAAAAGCCCAGGAAATGTCATTACACACACCTTATGTATATGCTCTGTGATTGCTATTTTCTCCTAAGCAAAAGCTGATTTCCAGGCACTGTGGCTGTCTTTCTACTTTTACTTTTGTGCTTAGGGCTTATTTTGAATGAGGGACTGTCATCTGACAAGAGAAGGAAGGGAAGAGGTGAGCATAGCCTAAACCAGGAGGACAGGAAACTCAGTGGAGTTCGTGAAGTAGCAGACAGGTCACTTACCGAACATCTGATAATAGCATGATGGATTATTGCAGCCCCAAGTAGACCTGAGGTGTGACTTGGCTCACAATCCTGCTAGTTTGTTTCATTTGTGTGAATCAGTATTAGGTTCACCTGACTGTGCAGATGTGATACCTTTCCCTCAGGTTTACTGTGGCCCCTAGAGAAAATGCTGTATTCTCTGGGTCGGATGGCACACGTCTGACTTCTCGTGGGTGGTTATGCATGTGTGACAGGCTTGTGAGCAGAGCATGGCTAGGAGAAAGTAGAACTGAGTCTGTGTACAAGTCTAAAGGAGGCTCTGGACCCCATCAGATGCATGACAATGCATTTTACTGTTAAAGAAGAATTCTACCATCCTTGTGCAGTTATTATATATCTGTTTTCTCTGATGGTCATCATGACCCTGTGCTTTCCATGTCCTGGAAAGCTTTCCATCTGTCCTGGGAGAGAGCAGAACTCAGAAGGATGTCTCACCAAGGAAAATCCAGGAGAGGGCAGCCAGGCCCTGGACTCCTTCTACCCTTCCTAGATGAGAGTCTGTGACTTCTAGAGAGGCAAAGCGAGGTAGCCTGTCTGCTGCCCTCAGTGAGATGTGTGGTGGATAAATGTTGTTGCAGAAACAACTCTGGGTTCTACATACACAATATGCAGCTATGTCTAGGGTGACTCTCAGCCACCATCCACTAGCACAGTTGTAGTGAGCCTGTGGTCTACCCTGGAGAGATGAACGAGGGTTTCAGTGACCCAGAGAAGCACCAGTTTCTCTTATAGTTGATAGCTAGTTTTATTCCATTGTGGTCATGTAGAATATAGGATGCTATTTCAATTTCCCTATATTTATTAAGGCTTGTTTTGTGTTATAGAATGGTCTGTTTTGCTGAATGTTCCATGTGCTGCTGAGAAGAATGTATATTTTTAGTGTTTGGATAGAATGTTCTATAGATGTTTCTTAGGTCCATTTCATTTGTTGGATCATTTAACTTGAACGTTTCTTTGTTTAGTTTTTGTACAAATAACCTGATTGTTGGTATGATTGGTATATTAAAGTAACTTTCACTGTGTTGTGTTTAATCCGTGACTTCACGTATTGTGTGTTTTATGAAACTGGGTGTGCTTGTGTTTGGTGTGTATATGTTTAGAATTGTGATATCTTCTTTTTTGATGTTGATTTCTCGTGTATGGTGTTATGCCTACATGTATGTAAATGCACCCATGTTGTGTAATGCCTCCAGAGGTCAAAAGAGAGCATTGGATCCCCTGAAACTGGAGTTATGGACGGATAGTTGTTAGACCCCATGTGGGTGCTGGGACTTGAACCTGAGTCTTCTGCAAAAGCAGCCAGTGCTCTTAACTACTGAGCCACCTCTAACCCCATGGAATTGTAATACCCTCTTGATAGACCGCTTAATGCACATGAAAGTCCTTTTTTTAATCTCTTCTGACTAGTATTCATTCAAAGACTGTTTTGTCATATTTAAATAGCTGTGCCTGCTTGTTCCCTTGCTTTATCTGCTTGGAATACCTTTTTCCACCCTTTTACCCTAAAGTGGTATTTATCCTTGATGATCTTTGTTTTTTGGCGGTAGCAAAAAGAGGGATCCTGTTTTCTAATTCAGTCTGTTAGTCTTTCTTTTTATTGGGGAGTTAAGATGGTTAATATTTAGTTATTATAGAAAGGTATGTATTAATTCCTATAATTTTGATGATTTTTGTGCTATTTTCTTAGACATCTTTACTCTGTTATGTTTTTTCCCTGTGGCTTCTTGGGAGTATTTATCCTTTTTTTTTTCAGTCAGAGGTATTCTTCCTCTATAGAGCTAGCTTAGTGATCATAAATTCCTTTAGTCTATCTTATTCACCAGAAGTTTTTATTTCTTTTCCACTTATAAAAGATAGCTTTTCTGGTTTTAGCATTCTAGATTGGTAGTTGGGATCTTTCAGAGCTTGAAATACATCTTCCAAGCGCTTCTGGATTTAAAAGTTTCTATCAGGTAATCAGCTGTTATTCCTAAGGTACTTTATATGAGACTCGGTCCTTTTCTCTTGTGACTGGGCTATGTGTGGAAGTTTAGCAAGAGCCAGCTTCCAGGGTCTCTCTGTTTGAAATCTTGACTAGTCTGTTTATCTTTACTTAGAACATTTATTTTCACTTAAATTTTTATTGCTAAAGAAATATCTGTCCAGTAACTTGCTGGAGGTGTGTTTGTAACCCATTCTCTGTTCCTTTCTGTCATCAGTGTGTTGTGTAGGTGTGTCTCTCTGTCCTCCCTTGTCTGTCTGTCTCTGTTCCTCTCTCCATACCTCTCCCTCTTTGTGTTTTTGGCAGTTAATACCTGTATCCTTGATATCTTATGTACTTTTGGTTTGCCTTTTACTCAGCATGATCATATCTAGAGCAGTTGCTTGATGGTATGGTATTGGGAAAAATTGCAAATGAAATATCTTTATTATTATAGCAATCTATCTTTCAATATAGGTAAATATGACTAAAATTAGAAAAAATGGACTGAATTTTTCATGTGAACATATCCTCTAAGTAAGAGGCAAACATCTTGACTGAATGGCCAATCCTCACATTCACAGAGGAGTCTTGTGATAGCAGTTGACTGTATTTCCTTGACTGTTATGTTTCTTCTTTACAACAGAACTCAAAGTACTGCTGGCAACCTGGTTGAGTGGCTTTCCCCAAATCCCCAGTAGTGACATGTCTGGCTTGTAAAGTCTTAAAGTCTGGAGTCTAGTCTGATGGTTTATGTGGAAATACTTCTCAAACGGGTCAAACCATACATAGTGTGCACCCTGAGTTAGACCCATTCTTGGACCCTCTTTATTCCTCTGTTCAGGGTCTAAAAGGCTCCTGGTCTCAGATCTGCCTTGTCTTCTCTGTGGGCTTTGTGAACTTCCCACCAAGAACCTGTGGCTGACTGGACTTTTGTCCAGTCTTCCTCTGTCTTCTGATTCCTCCCGTTCTACTGATCATTTCACTTGGTCACTTGCTTTTGCTAAAATTTTCTTTATACCGAAATGCTTTTTTATTATTTGTCATTCTTTAAAATATTAGGCAAAGTAGGGGTTGGAGAGAGATTGGCTCAGTGATTAAGAGCACTTGCTGTTCTTGCAAAGGACCTGGGTTTTGGTTTCCAAAACCAACATGAAAGCTAACAACTGTCTTGACTTCAGTTCCATGGCATCCAGATCCCTCTTATGACCTCTGTGGCACTGCATGCACATGATGCACTTACATACGTCCAGATAAAACACTCATATGCATAAAATAAAAATTAAATATTTTTTTAAATATTGAGAAAATATAGAGTAGCCAATCTGGTATATACCATTTCGCCTCCCTGCCATTGGCAATACAATAACTATAAAACAATTGCAAGTATGAAGTGGTAAATGCTTAATACTCTGATAATTGGATTCCACACAGGTTCTTTGCCACCTCTTGTTTTTGAAGTATGTTCTATAAATGAAATTTCATTGTATTCTGAATTATTTTTGTATAATCCTTACTTATAGCACATGCCATCCTGTAATTGTTCTAAGGTTTCATTACTAAGTTACATTGGTATTTTCAGCAGGATAATCAACTGAAAGGGGGCATAATTGAGTTTTCTTGTCCAATTTATTTCTTAATGGCTTTTAACACCATGGACAGAGGAGGAGGAGGAGGAAAAATAGTTCCCAGCAACTTGTGAATCCGTTTCTTCATGTCATCATGTTGGTTTCCTCACTGTGCCAACAGGTACCAGAACTCAGTACCAAATGTTTCCATCCTTTGATGATGCAGTGATGTTACTTAGGGACATGCATTTAAATGCAAAAGATAAGGTGATCTTTGTTAGCTTTAATATCTAGGGGTAGCTGCAAGTGCTATCTTGATATTTGACCTGTTGGAACAGGTACTCTTAAAGCCATTAGAACATACTGTGGCCATTTTCTGAGCCTTCTTCCTGCTTCTTGGTCATGTTCTTATTACTGTGGGATTGTTTACCACTGTACCCCTCTCCCCGTGAAGCCTGACACTTTGGTGGAAGGTAGTTGTACCATTTGCCATGAAGCTTATGCCTAGTGAAAACCTTTGACACAGGATAGACAATGTCTTTTCTTGCTCCCAAGACAATTTCTGGTTATGAGAATTCCATGCTCATCCTTTTAGGAAGACAAAACATCTTTAGGATTCCTGGCTGGTCCTTCTGCCACCTTGGGCTTGTAACCAGCGTTCAGAGGAAGACTTAGTCTAGGAATAGAGGTGGAAATAACCCAGCAGCATCACTTAGTGATAAAATCAGACCACTTTGGGTTCTGGACTTGATAGTTATAGAATCAGTGAATCGTCTTAACATGAATAGTCTGAGTTGGTTTTTCTCTTCTTACCATCTACACAATGTAGTTGATACCAAGGATCTTGAAGGACAGTAGTTTCTTCAGATGTCTGCTAAAATCTGTCAGTCAAGGTTCCAAGAGGAACGTAGTGGATAAAATGCACATCGATTTCTGTATCTATTGAGAGAGCAAAGGTGAGAAGAGGATTCATTATAAGGAGTTAGCTTTTGGGATCACAGATGCCAGAGTCTAGGAGATTAAGGATTTGTTGATGATGGAGCGTGATGCACCTGCTGACCTTTCAGGTGATCTTTATGGCTCATCCCACCCCATGTGAGGACAGGAGAGGCCTGAACTTAGTGGTAGTTGCCATAGGAAGCCTCTAAATTCTAATGCCCTCAGAGGATATCTCCTGTACCCAGTTTCCTAGTAATCTGGCAGCAGTTTTCCCCATGGGAAACAGGGCCTTTAGCATGAAAGGAACCTGGTATATCAGCTCATGGCAGAAAGTCTCTTGTCATTAGAGAGAAAGAGTCATTGAAGAGGGATTCTACTTCTGATAATGGGATGTCCAGATACTTCCATGTAGATTTGCTATAAACAAATCAGGCAGACATGGAATTAAGTTGGCTACAGAGCCTTGCATTTGTGCTCTGAATAACAGATCAATAGTCAGAAGTTAGGAGGAATTAAATTTTAAACAGAGTTTCAAAGTCAGATTAACATTGTGACATTCAGCTTTGGAATATAGGATTGAATTTAAGGCACAAAAGGATCATGCTAACATATTTTTACATACATAGTAAAATTGCTATTTAAACCATTTGATCAGTTTAATGGTGCTTTTGAATATATGTTTATGTGCTTACTAACTTCATTTGAGAACTTCTTGTTCTCAAAATGTGGGAAAATTACTCCCCCAAAGAGGAGTTCTAAGGTGATGCCTAGGAAAATGATACTGATTTGAATCCCTGAGGGAATCATTTCCTGCCATCCACTGTGGCTTCAGAGAATCCTCAAAGTTTCCTCAAGTGAACAAGATTCATAGGAATTTTACCAGGACTTAAAATGATCTCTTGGGGTTGTTTTTGTAAGAACTTTGAAAATCAAGAAGGAATGGTGGTTTTCTTGGTGAAGATTAATGGTGACAGTCAACCAAAGTTAGATAACTTTAATAGGCCAATAGCCAGAGACAAAAGTTTTCACAGGTCTGTTTATAAAAGTCACTGTCCCAGATGTCTCATAGATAAATTCCATGTGACCTTTTAGGAACTAACAGTTACATGTTATCTAAACTATCCTTGAGTTGTAAGCATCACTATCTTTTAATGATTTCAAAACTAGGTAAATTTAACAGAAAAAGGCTCATCTCAATTAAGGCTATAGATAAGAATTTTGTAAAAGAAAAAAAGAAAAAGAATCAGTTCAGTCTAGTGAGATGTGAAATATGAGCAAGTAGACTTTGCTCTGTAAATGCAACAACAATAATAAGATCTCTACTGTAATAATATATGAAGTGAGCATATTAAAGAAAACATAATTCTATCATCAGAAGATGGAACTTTGTATAGTATAAAAGCTATTTCTCATAAACAAATGAACATAAATAATATAAACAGATGCAGCCACTGGCAGATTATAGAACTGGGTTCTATACCCGGGTATATACTCTTACCCTTGAATTGGATAAGAATCTAGCAAGGAACTTGGCAGCTTGAAAGAGTGATTAAGAGGTACAGAACTTCTGTTCAGACCTCCTTTGATTCCGGGGCATGTGTTATTCTGGGAAAACATAGGAGGTAGGGTATTGTTAATCAAGTAGAAGATGTAACAGATTACATAGACTCTGTTTGATGAAATACCTTGGAATGAAAGAGGTGCACATAGGATTTATAGGAAAAAACCAGAGCACTCAGACAGGGCAAAAACTATGTCCAATAATTGGTAAAGAGGGATGTATGAAAGACAGGTGTGAAAGTATGTCACTTCTGAAGGCTATGTGTTTGTGCAGGCACACCTGTGTGCATGTGTGTGTGTGTGTGTGTGTGTGTGCATGCGCTTGTGCCTATTTGCATGTGTAAACAAACGCATGTGTGCGTTGACTAATGCGCAGCAGATTAACAGATTATTTTCCTGTTTGGAGCAACAGTGGTAGTGGGAAGAGGAGGCTTGATAAAGAGGATAATAAACCTGACCTACAAGAATAAGTGCAAGATTGTCCAGCAAAGTGTTTTAAAGAAAATCTGAATTGTGTGTGCAGTGCTGGAGCACTGGAGCATGAATGCTCCAGGAAGTGAATCAATCTGAGGACAAATGTTTTTATATGGATGGCATTTTCAGATTAGGAAAGTATGGATTATTCACTAAATTTGTCATGATAATTGGTTGTCCATTGGAGAGAAAATGAAATTAATTTCCAATTCACACCTTAAAGTGTTTTCAAGTACATTACAAATTTAATCATTAAAATGGTTATAGAAGTTTTGAAAGAAAGTATGATGTGCCTTTTAAATTGTAGAATTAAAAATGTCTCAATCCATGAAACCATCAAGGACATAATTGACAGATTTGGACACTGATGAATAAATACGAAGCTCTCTTAAATTATTGAAATTTTATTAAGGAAATTTGCAGATGAATAGTAAAGAAAATATTTGCAACTGGAGCTGGAGAGATGGTTCAGGTGGGTAAAGTACTTGACACACAAGCTTGAGGACCAGAGTTCAGATCCCCAACACTCATGCAAATGCTGGTGGGTGTGGGGGCCCACCTGCAACCCCAGCAACTGGGAGGAATAGACAGAGCATCCCTAAAACAAGCAGGCTGACCAAACTAGCTGAATTGATGAACTCTTGGTGTAAGTGAGAGAACCTGTCTCCTTATATATGGCAGAGGGCAATTGAGGAAGACACTCACCATCAACCTTGGGGCACTACAGGTACACACACATGCACAGACCACACACATAACACATGCAATAAAAAGTAAACATTTTTACCTGATAGTATGACCTAGTAGTCTGACCTATATAAAGATGTTCTACATGATAATTCAAACTATATACCCTAAAAGAAAAAACTAAGGAACACATTTTACACAGAAATACATTTACTCAATAACCACATTAAAAGATCCCCAAATTTCATGAAAACAGCAAGTAAATTTCTTTCCCATCAGAGGTAAAAATCAAAGATTTGTAATATGTGACAGTGTAAGTTGGAACTAATGTTGATAAAATATTGGGTAAATAATGAGCATACCCTTTTACTCCACAGTCATATTTCTAGAGATCTATTCTGGGTAAACTTAACTGAGAAGCATACAAAAATTTCTGCTTCAAAGCAAAATCTGATAACGACACAGTGCCCAACAATATGGTATTTGTAGGTCAATTGTGATTCTGTGTGTGTGTGTGTCTGTCTGTCTGTGTTTGTGTATATGTATGGTATGTGTGCATGTTCATATGAGTGCAGGTATGTACATGTCTTGGAGCATGTGTGGAGTTTAGACACAACCTCAGGTTTTAGTCCTTGCCTTCTGCCTCATTGAAGACAGGACTCTGGTAGTTAGTAACTGTATTTGCCAGGTTAGATGGCTCATAAACTTCCAGGGATTCTCCTATGTCTGCCTCCCATCCTTCTGTAGGAATGCTAGGATGTTAGACATGTACTATTGTGCCCAGCTTTGCATAGGTTCTGAGGATCTGAACTCAGGTCCTTCCACTTACACAACAAACACAGAACCCACTGAGCTGTCTCCCTGGCACAACTGTGATTCTTTTTTGTTTTTGTTTCTGTTTTTTTGTTTGTTTGTTTGTTTTTGAGACAGGGTCACCCTGTAACCCCAGCTCACCTGGAACTCACTACATACACCAGGCTGGCCTTGATTTTACAGAGATTCAGCTGTCTCTGCCTCCTGAGTGCTGGGATTAAAGACATGTGCCACCTTGCCCAGTTCTGAACTGTGATTCTTTAGTATGAACCCCTCCCTAAAACAAAACAAAACAACTTGTTCTATACCCTCAAATGTGGAGAAACCAGGATGTGGCAAGTGAACGGGGAACTGCAGCAGAATAACATTCCAGAAGGTCTCCATGGCCAGTGTCTGAAAATGGATGTGCATAGATGGGCATCCATGGAAGACCTGTGTTAATTTGTTAAGAAAAATGAGTTTGTATGTTACTGCATAACAAATGTGCCACAAGTGCTTGTTAGAGACAACAGCAACTCATACTCAGCCTCTTAGGTTGTACATTTAAAAGTAATTACTCAGTACTTAGTAACATTTGAAAGTAATTCTCAGTACTTAGTAATTTGCCATTGAACTCATAATTGTTCACGATTTTGGTGGTGAAAGTTTTCAGAGGATACTGTGCACTATCCCAGCATTTGTGAACTCCATGGAATTAACATAACGTGATTGTCCTTTTTAAGGGTCACATAATATACATGTGGGAGAATGTTTGTGTTCTACCAGCTCGATAAGAGACAAACAGCAGTGTGTTTTCTGTGATGATGCTATAGACCCAAAATTCCTGCGTCAGAGGCTCATATGTTAGGGAAATAATTATTTCCTGTGATAATATGCAATGAAAAAACTAAGCAGAGAGTTTTGTAATCTCTGAAAATACATGGATTCACAGTTACCTTAAAACTGATGCAACCTTCAGTGTTGTCTAGGTTTTAGCCCTTTCTCTCTTACTCTTTAGCACTTCCTCAGCCTCTCAGAGTATGCCCAGGCTTGTGGGCTATATTCACATCAAGTTACAGAAGGAATTATAACTCCTGATTTAAAGTATATTTTTACTGTTTTCCTCTGGTTTAATATTTTGAAGTTGTTAAACCCATTTATCATTTCAAATTCTGCTTTAAAATTGAGACATTTTTCACAATTATGCATATGGTGTGTACCTAGGTCTTACTATAAAAATAAATCATGTTAGTTTTTATACCACAGATCTATCTGCTTAGTTCTCTTTGTATTGCTGTTATCCATCGATTTAATTATTGCTGAGTCTCTTATTTTTTATGTATAGTCCATGTTATTTTTTCCCCCTGGGGGGAGGTTACTTACCCTTTTTTATCATATTTTCCCCATTTCTATCCATTCCTCATCTTAGGCTTCCTCACCATCTGAGGCCCGGCCATAGCACTGCAAGGTTTCACACCAGCTTGCGAACCCCAACCTGCACCCTGACAGCCATAATGGGGACGGCTCAGGTACTGTGTAATCTTGCTGTTCCTTCCTGTGTTTGTTCATTCTCAAACATTTGCTTACTGCCTGCGATAATGGGGCCTCTGTCCCAGGTGGGGGGTAATGGGTAATAGGCCAAAGTCCAGCTGTTCTTAGGGAACTGGGAGTCACGAGGCCAATGTTGTCTGGAATGAGAGCATACCATGCCACGAAGACCTCCTGGAGCTTCAGGGGTGTTTTCTAGTCACATAGAGGTGTATTTATGAAGGCCTCAGAAACTGAATGTATTTTTTTAGTGGTAACTAAGGGGCAGGGGAGCATTGGCACTGGTGAGGCCCTTCTGTGGCACCCACTACCTCAGCTGCCTGAAACTGCTTGGGGAAGTTGAGTATGTAGAGGTGACAGGGAGCCAAACTTGTGTTACTTACAACCTTTTAAAAGCTTTTCTGTGGGATCGGGTGACTGTGGCTGTATCACTGTATGTGCAAGGTGAGGACTGGAGGTTTGAAACCATAGTAGAGCTGGGGTGTGGTCCAGCAGAAAGCAGCTCTTAAATGACAGTGTCCTTCCTGCTGTTGCTCACTGTGATCCCTGTCTTGGGGCAACCCAGGAAACCTATGGGAACTTCACCTAGCTCTCAGACTGCAGGTTTCTCTGGAACATAGTTTAGGACAGGATTGTGACTTTCATGACTCCCCAGATAGCCAGTGAGGCGCAATAAAGAGAGGTATTTCCTTTGATTTGTCAAAGGGAAGTGATGATTATGCATAATGTAACCTTATTGAAAAACTGTCTTGGTTTCAGACAGACCCTTGCTGCCACTGTGACCCTGCCTGATAATCGTTCTTCACTCTCTTTTCTTCTCTGTGGTATCAGACGTTCATGACTCTGGATTTGAATACTTTTCTTACTAATTTGATAGTCTCAGAAGCTAGTGTTGACCTCGGGCTGTCGATCAGTCTCTGCAGCCACAGCATGTGCCTTCGCTCCTCTGCTGCAATCTTGGGAGGTTTGCAGAGAGGCCTGGAAGGGATTTGAGGCAGGCTTCTTGTTTTCTTCTCTTTTCTGATGCCTTCGTTTCCCCTTTGAGGTAGCAAAGTCCAGACCTAGCTCTTTAGCAGTGCTCCCTAATCCTAAAATCAGTTGATTTCGTCAGAAAAGGAACTCGTTAAAAAGAACATGGCATCTGTGCATCTCTAACAGTACCAGATAAAGAGGCTCAGCACAAGCCTTCTCTTGGACTTGCTTTACTTTTGGGCAAGGCTTATGATAGACAGGACATGTGGGCCATGTCTGCCTCTAGCTGCCAGAAAGACTAGTAACATCTGTCTGCTTTGTTCACAGTTTTCTTAGACTCTGTGAGGGTCACGGACTGTAAAGGGGAAGCCCTTACAAATATAGAGATTAAAATAGATAAGATATAGGGAGGCCGCTTAAAAGTGCAGGGAAGCCTCAAGGCGTGTCCTTATGGTCACTACCAGGCAGTCTGTTATCACCCTACTCTCTTCATTCTTCCTCAGACTTTCAAGTGCCTTCCTTTGTCCTCAAGGGATACTGATCCTGGTCTAGCTCCTGGTTAGGGATTGGGGGCCAGGCTTTTTTTTTTTTTCTGGTCTGCTTGGTTCCAGCTTTGGTTCTGCAACCTCAGAACTCAGGCAGATGGAACATAGCCAGTGCTTCCTGTGGGAAACTTACTTGCTGAGCTTTCACGAAAGTATGACATACATGTGACACAGTATACAGACTCTGTGGAGACCCATGCTATCTGTGGCCTCTGCTGGCTGTGGTGCTGATCTCATCTTTGCTTTCAGAGGGAGGTGGTAAGCAATTTGTGATAAAACCATTTAGTTGTTGTTTATTTTTTGAGATACTTCCTGGTATCCTGTGAGTCTTAAAACTGGACCTCAGTTCCCTGTCAGTTGAATTTGTTGGAGTGTCCAGCACCTTCCAGTGCTTCTCCTCCTTGAATGTCTTGACACTGAAGCAACAGAGCATCACATGGGGCATTGGGGGCAGGAACTTGAAGATGTCAATCCTCCTCTTCGTTCCTAGACCCATTCTTCTTACTGTGGGAAAAGTATTTCCATTCTGTAGCCTTCTAGGAATAGTTCTGTAGCATTCTGTGGAAAAATCTAACTTGAGAGGAGCTGCTAGTACTGTCCCTCCCCCAAGGACCACATGGTGGCCTGGCAGGACCTTCTCTTGCTGCAGCACCCTGAAATAACCTAACTTGGAACCCTGAACCTACCCCTGACCTGCAGATTGACCTCATTCAAGAGCAAGGTGTTCTATTAGAGCCATCAGGTAGACAGAGGTCTGTGGGCCATCATAGTGACTAGGGTAAATAGACAGTAGGCATGTGTGGATCAAGTTTCTGTGCTGTGGGGCTTTCCTGGTAGCAGGTTGTCCTCCAGTATCTCTGTCCCCTCACATCTGTGACTTTTACCTGGGAAGAACAGTATAGGCAGACATTTCAGGCCCTTGCCCCACTAAGAAGCACCATCATTGCTGAGAAGTTGCGTATAATTTTCCCTGGCCAGCTCTCACTGCCTGTGGTGTCTGTCTGTCATGACACCCCTGCTCCTGTTATATGTGCTGGTGACTTGGGCCCTTTTCTCTCTTCCCTTCATTAGCCTGAGGGTTACTGATGTTCAACTTACTAATGAACCCAGTTTTGCTTCATTGATTTTCATTGTTGTTTTTCTATTCTCTACTCCACTGACATCAGCTCTGGTCATTATTTATTCCTTTTTTCTACTCATTTTGGTTTTAATTTGTTCTTCATTTTAAAATTTTTTAACAGTTAAAGCTATATTCATTGATTTGAGACTTATTTTCTAAAGAAACACAGAGTACTGTAGACTTCCCTGTGATTTTCTACTTTGTTGGATGCTGGATATTTCTGTATTTCCATAAATATTCTCGAGAGGCGGCAAAGCTGCTTGGAAACGGCATCATCTTTGCATTTTGTGGGGTAAGATCTCCTGGAGTTCTTCTTAGTCCCCACACTGCTGTTGGCTCGCCCCCTCAGCCTCCTGTCCAGACTCTGGGCTGTGGGTTTGGCTTAGCTACTATGACTCTGTCTTCTGCTCTCAGGGTGACCTTACTGATTTTGCTTGATGGGTTGTATGTTACTGTTTTCTCACCATGTTTGGGACCTACCCTTGTTTTAAATCTCCTTCATTTGTAAGGATTTAAGGAAGGAGAGGAAGGGATAATGGATGCTCCATTGCTCTACCTCCAACCTACCTTTCTCATTAGATGCTTTCTTAGAAAGACCCAGTCTTTTTGTACTTTTCTCATTAGATGGGAATATGTTTCAGAACTGGTGACAGGCCTGCTCCAGGTCTTCTGCAGGCAAATGATTTGTTTTATTCTTATTCTAGTGATTCTCAAATAGGACTTTTGTTTTTCCTTCAGGCTGTGTTTGGAGACATTTTTGGTTAGCATCCTTGGAGAGAATACAGTACTGGTATCCTTTGGGTAGAGGTGACAATGCCAAGGACGGCCTGGGGTGCACAGGGTGACCCCCACAGCAGAGAGTTACTTGTACCAAAATGTCAAAAACACACTTGTTTTATGCCTGTGATGTAACTTTTGATGCTTAGACCCCTGAGTCTAAGCAAGAAAGGTGAAAGAGATAACACAGACTGTTTTTCTTCAGTGTATGGATATTCTCATCTCCTCGACATAATGTTTAATGGTAGGTAGCAAGTTTGCATGCAGATTCACTTAAATTGGTTACATTTAAAGGTACATTTGGGGACTAGAGAGAGGGCTCAGCAGGTAAGAGCACTGACTGCTCTTCCAGAGGACCTGGATTTGATTCTCAGCACTCACATGGTGACTAACTGTCCATAACTCCAATTCTAGGGGATCTAACCCCTTCTTCTGACCTCCACAGGTATTGCACATCATGGGTGCACTTACACTTATGCACATAAAATATAATAAAATATTAAAAATTAAAATGCACATTTGGACATTGATGGCCTTTGAATTATCTACTGAGGTTGCTTAATTATGGCCCTGCGGTCACACTCCAGAACCTCATTGGTGATGCTGCAGTCACAGCTCCCATGGAAGAAATGAGTAGACTCTGTTGTGCTTACACCAGTATGAAGATCAACTGTATCTTTGCATTTTGTCTCACTTCAAATAAGATATTACAGAAAGGATCCTCAGTATTAATTTCGGGTCAAACCATAATAACTCTGGAGAAACCCAATTTGTTTTGTAAATGAAAAGACTTGTCTTCAATGTAAATATGAATAGATGTGTGTTCCTCAGAGACCACCTTGGTTGAAAAACTAAACAGGAATCATTCATTATCCCTAATGTCTATATGTACCCAATTTAGATTCCAAGAAAGCTTTATCCAGAACATAGCCTTTTTCATTCCCCTTGGATAAAACCACTGGTTTTTAGTTAGGTCTTAGAATACCATCTGATTTCTTAAAATGTGTTTAACATCAGAAAGCTTGATTGCTTTCTTTATTGATCTCCTGTCCAGTTTGGCAGCATTAGTAAACCAAGAAAAACTGGTAATGTCTTTCCCCCCCATCACATGTCTCCTAGAGGAAACCTTGTGAACTCAGCTGTAGCTAGCTTCATGGCGTCAGACTTCTGACAGCTCAGGGCTGGAAACTCAGGTGCTGGTGTAGGTTTCTTGGCATCTCTGTTTTGGTGGTGGCAATGCTTGCCCCATTGTGTTCTCTCACAACATTATGGTGATGAGCTTTAACCACAGCCTAAAGTCTTTTCAGCCCTCAAGTTCAGGTTGTTTTATTTCAAGGACTTCTGGAATATAGGACAAGCATTCTTTTGCTTTTACCATGAAACAGTTCAAAGCCTTTTCACTTCAGCAAGTTAGGAAGTACATTTCCATATAAAGGATACAAGTTAATTGCAAAAGTGCTCTCCACCACACTGAAAGTTTAACTTGTAGAACTGTGAGAACCATCACTGTTAATTTTTTACATTACTCTCATTGAACCTTAAGCTCACAAGATTGGATGGCCATTGAGCTCCAGAGATATGTCTGTCTCCACTCCCCAAGCACTGAGGTTCTAGGTGTCCAATGCCACACCTGGCTTTTATGTGGGTGCTAGAGATCCAAAGTCTGTTCTTCATGCTTGTACAGTTTGTACTTTAGTGGCTAAGCCATCTCTCTCCAGCGTCCTCCCCTTTTTTGGAGATACGGTCTCATGTAATCCAGGTTGGCTTCAAAATCTCTAATTAGCTTAAACTTCTAATCTTCCTGCTCCTACCTTCCAAGTGCTAGGATTACAGGCAACTACACTAGATTTTTTCAGTGTATATTTCTATACACTTTCCAAAATGAGCCTTTTGCCTCCCTACAAAATTGAAGTGCAGCCTTTCTCCCGGGTTCAGCTTGTGACCTGTGGTCTCTCTGTACCTTGTAGTTGGAGTTCCATGGTCCAAGCCCCTGAGCTCCTGAGTGACACTTTTGACTTTTCCCCCTTTTCACAATGGGACCTGTACAGTTATGGCCTTATAGCTCATTTCATCATTACTAGAGTTTTTGCTTCTCAGATTATCGTTGAACTCCAATTTATCATTTTTACACATAGAAAATTTTTATATCATAGGTAGGATCTGTTCCATGGCCACTGCTGACTTTGATGCTTGTTTTTAAAGTCCTTTGAAAAACAAACCCCAGAAACTACACATTCATCTCTCACACTTTTGCTTAATTTTTACTGTCTGCAGTTATTCTATATTTATTCTGAATAGATATGAAGTAGGGCCTCTGACGACTTCTCCCATAATTGGTTGGCCATCTGTCTTATCACCATTGCTAATGGATGGTGTTATAACACTTTTTAGTTTGATAATGGAGTGCATGGTACTCTTCTTTATCTTGCTTCTTTCATTAGATAGACATTTTCCATATTTTCTTCTCCAGGTGCTGGTGGAGGTAGTACCAGACATTACATTAATCTAGACTTCAGGTTTACATGATCATAGCTAACAACTGGTCAGTTCCTTGGAGAGCACTATTTTCCCAGCCTCAGGCCTGGGTGGCACAGCTTGGATTCTGCTACCTCTACTTGTGTGGCCAGTGTGCCTCAGTGGTTCACATGTGACTTGCGTGGTGTCTGTGTCCAGATCAGAGAGGCTTGGCATTGCCACATCTTCTCAGAACTTCCTGGGGCAATGGCAGGAGGAGAGTGAGATCTTGCTTTAGACCTTTTTGTGCTGTCTCTGGTGCTTACTCTTCCAAGCTGTTGTTGTAGTTTTGTAGGACAGGTTGTCAGCTTGGGGATTATAGGCTGAAATTGAGGTGTCTTCTCTGGAGACTCCAGGAACAATCAGTTTTGTCTTTTCCTTCTCTATGGAGTCCTATCTGAAAACCTCAGGAACTTTCTGTCACTAGTTTCCTTTTGTTCCCATTAGAGACCCTCTCAGCTGGGTTACCTCTACTTCAGGCTCCTTTGTCACACCTGCAGTTTCAATTTGTAAGCCCCAGCCTCTAGAGTCTCAGGTTGGGACCATTATTCTGCTACCACATGTTTTCTTTTTCTTTTTTCATCTAAATCTTGAGCTTTCATCTTTAGAGATTTTGTTTTTACAGTGGATTTGGACAAAATTTCTACATTTCTTGGGTGAATAGTTAGAGTAAGTTTTTGCTCCTTTTCCGTATTTGAGAACAAATGGATGGAGTTAGCTCCTTTGGACTATCAAAGCAGGTAAAAGAGACTTTATTCAAGAAGACCAGTATCCCTTTATGATACCTAGATCAGCATGTTTCCTATTGATAAAGTGGGCATACCATCTTACAGGACATGTAAGCCATAATGAAAATGTCTCCCTGATTAAAAATTAACCAGTGACTAGCATCAATGAATGCAGAAACAGAGCCCAGTAGAATCACATGCCCAGCCTTTCAGGATTGCTGTTTGTCTAAATGATTGTGTTAAATCATTCTGTAAGTTCACCTTGGCAGGAAGTAACCTGGGGCATAGTGCATACAGGCCAGTCCACCAAGGAGCACTGCCTTGCTCTGGGTCTGTGGATCCACTCAGTCAGAGTACAGTGGTCTCAGTGTGGGCTATATGTGTGAAAGGTAACCCATAGGGAAAATAATACCTGGCAATCAGCCTTCATCCTGGAAGTCCTTGTGGAACTTACATGGCCACTTGCTTTTCCTTTCTGTATACCACCAACAACAAACATACTGAGAAAAACCAAGAAAATAATTCCATTCTCAACAGCCCCCCCAAATAGAAAATATCTTGAAATAAATTTTAACAAGGAAGTGAAATAATTGTATAATAAAAATTTTAAGACATTGCAAAAGATAGGGAAGAAAATGCCAGAGGATGGAAAGACCTCCCTTGCCCTTTGGAACAGAGGGATTAATATTGTGGGAATGTCCATCCTACCAAAAGCAATCTACAGATTCAATTCAGACTTAATTAAAATTCCAATACAGAGCTTGGAGAGATGGCTCAGTGATTAAGAGCACTGGCTGCTCGTGTAAGGGACCCAGATTAGTTTCTTAGTACCCACATGGCAACTAAAAACTCCAATTTGAGGGGATCTGATGCCCTCGTCTGGCCTCTGTGGGCATTCCATGCCCAGGATGCACTTATATACATGCAGGCAAAACACTCATACAAATAAAATTAAAAAAAATTTTTTTTACAATTCCAACACAGTTCTTCAGAGAAATTGGAAAAAAAAATCTCAAATTTCATATAGAAATAGAAAAATCAGGATAGTCAAAACAATTCTGAGCAATAAGAGAACAGGAGGCATCATTAGTCCTGATTTTAAATTATAATATAGAGCTATAGTAATAAATACAGCATGATGTTGGCATTAAACAGGCACACTGATCATTGGAATAGAACTGATGACTCAGATTTAAGTCCATGTAATTATACTCATCTGATTTTTGACAAAAGCCCCAAAACATACATTGTAGAAAAGATACCATGTAGAAGAATGAAATTAGATCTCTATCTCTCACCATGCACAGAACTTAACTCCAAATGGGTCAAGGACCTGATATCATGAATCTGATAGAGGAGAAAGAAAGGAATGCAATGGAACTTATAGACACAGAGAAGGATTTTCTGAACAGGACCATAATAGCTCAGGCATTAAGACCAACAACTAACAAATGGGACCTCATGAAGCTGAACAGTTTCTCTACTAGAAAGGACACCAGGGTTAGTATCTACAATATGTAAAGAACTCAAAAAGTAAACATCAACAGTAACAGCAAACAACCCAACTGGGGAAAGAAACTTAACAGTTCTCAAAAGATGAAATGCAAATATCTGAAAAATACTCTTTAAAATGTTCAACATCTTTAACAATCAAGAATAACAAGCTGAAATGCCTTTGATATTTCATCTTACCATAGTCAGAATGGTTAAGAGCCGAATAAAAAATACTGACAAATGCTGGTGAAGATGTGGGGAAAGGGAAGCACTTACTCACTGCTGGTGGGAATCTAGACTTGCTTTTCCCTTAGTTTTAAGAGCACAGGATTCCATATACTTTTTCTTGAGTAACACACATAACTTTTAGTTTAAAAAACTTACAGTTTTCATGGTATGCTCATATTACTTGCCTTTGTTCCCTTTATTTTACTCTAGTGGAGCATAACTGATTGAATGAACACAAACACATGGTTTGTTAGATTGGCTTATAGGATGGGGTCTGGGCAGTTCAACAGTGACTGCACTACACTGAAGATGCCAGGAATGCTGTATTTGCTCAGTACCTGAGACTGTAGGTTTCTGCAGTTCCAGTCTGTGGCTAATGGCCTGGAGGCTGCTGGTCTTCAGTCAGTGAGAATAAGTGTAAGCAGGCAAAAAGCCAAAGTTTTCTTCTGTGAACTTCCATCTGTGCTCCCACATTTGGGGTGGGTCTTCAGGTTTCAGATAATCTGATCAGAGGGTTAGTATCTAGAATATATAAATAACCTCTAAATCTATACATCAAGAAAACAAACAACCCAGTTAAAAATTAGGGTAAGGAAATGAACAAAATTTCATCTCAAAAGATGAAGCACAAATGGGTATGAAATATTCTTTAAATGTTCAGCATCTTTGGTCATTAGGCTAATACAAATGAAAAGCATTTTGAAATTTGATCTTACACAAATCAGAACAGCTAAGATCCAAGAAAGAAACAACAAATTCTGGCGAGATGTAGGGAAAAGGGACACTTATTCACTGCTGATGGGAGTGCAAACTGATGCAGTTATTGTGGAAATCAGTGTGTAGATTCCTCAAAACACTAGAAATAGATCTCTTATATGATTTAGCTATACTATTCTTAGGCATATACACAAATGACTCTATATCCTACTATAGAGATACCTGCCCGTCCATGTTCATTGCTGTTCTATGCACAATATCCAGTAAATGGAAACAACCTAGATGTGCATGAGCTGATGATGGATAATGAGATTATGGTACATTTACATAATGTAATATTTCTCAGCAGTTAAGGAAAATGAAATTCACAGGTAAATGAGTAGAATTGGAAGCAGTCATCCTGAGTGAAGTAACACAGACCTAGAAATACAAATGTCCCCTGTTCTCTCTCATAAATGGATGTTAGCTTTGAATTCTTGGGTATTTGTGCTTCATTTTGAAAATCCACAGTGGTCAGGAAACTAGTAAACAACTGTGGTGGATGGGCTTCATGGGACAGGAGAAAGAATGCTGTGATATAAAGGGGAAAGAGGAATACTGAAGTAGGAAGAGTTAATGGGGTGGGAAGGGATAATGGGAGTAGGAAGAGATAATGGGCAGAGGAGGGTTAGCTAACACTAACGGCCATTGGAAAAAGTCATATGGAAACCTATCACTATAGACGCTTCTTAAAGTGTTTATATAATAAAAATAGGTTAAAAGGAGATACTGTATAACAGGGGGACATTGTTACTACTAGACACCATTGGCTAGCAAAGAAAAAGCTCATTTATAGTCATGGACTCCCACTTTTGAAGATGGTGACCAGGAATGCCATGAGCCTTCAAACAATACTGGCTATTGCTTCTTGGATTACCCACCAGGACTTGGATGGTAGGACTACATTGCTAAAGATACTCCATGAGTTGTAGGATTATTAAGGAGAAATTAAGCTGATACTGACTTCAAAGCTGCTTCTCTTTATTAACTTTCATAATGCTAGAGGGTGCCATGCATGCCATCAGAAGAGTTGGGTGATCATTGACCTTGTCCAGCTGTGAATCCTGTGAGAAACAACTGACCTGGCAAGATATGCCCAGTGGTACAATGGTGGCATGTATATTCTGGGAGTAAGCAACTACTTTCTGATTACATTTGAAGTCCCCTCATAAGATGGATCCCATACCTGATACTAATATCAGGCCTAGGAACCTGTGGCTAGACAGGTCAAAGGCCATAGAGAAGAGCCTACTAATATTGTGCTAAATAGACACATGATTTAATCAGCTCCTAATGACTCAATGTTATAGATTAATGCATATCTCAACTCTTACCAGAGAAGCTTCCTCTGATTAACACAGAAACCCACAACTGGCTAACATGTAGAGAATAAAAGGGTTTATCCCTGAATAGGACACCTGTATCAAACTTCTGCCTCCCAAGTCTTAGCGATCCTTGTGGAAGAGGAGTCAGAAAGAGTATAAGGGCAGAGATGGTGGATGACTACAATGAAACAATTTTCCAGATAGCTGAGCAGCTCATCATATGACAGTGGTGACAGTGTTCACAAGTCCCACATAAATGCAAACTAGACAATATCCCAGCATAGAAATTGAGAAATGGATAGGAAATCCCAACCCTAGCTGAGGAACTATTGGCCACCAACAGCTGGTTGGAGCAGGGGGAGTCAGTCTTCTTTAGGATGTGACTCTTGGTGGGTTGATCAGACCCACCCTGAAGGATACTTGAGGATTCATACGTCACACACAGACACATCTCCCCCCCCCCACAGTGCAATGCAGGAAGTTGCATGATAGGGTTGTAGATAGGGAGTGCATCTAAATATGTTCAAAATATATTGCATGGAATTTACACAAATTCTTAAACTGAAAATAAAAATTTTAAAGTCAAGACTGATTACACTACCTGGTTTACATGTACCTATGTTGTACATAGTAAACAATGAAGAAATCAGTGTGCAAAAAATTATCCTGTACAGGGTAGGAGTGGAAATGGAGATGGGGTCTAAATATGACTAAAACATGTTGTATGAGATTCTTGAATTAATAAAAACATTTTTTACAAAGAAAATCCCTTACTGGAGTTACTCAGCAGTTTGCATTTTAGTTGATTCCAGATGAAGTAAAATTAATAACCAGAGTTAGCCATCACAGTGTTCTTACAGCTTTCTGCTTTAAAAAAAAAAACATATTTTTTACCAAATCAGTGACTAAGAAGGAAACATCTTGAGCTGTAGGGAATGGGATCCTCCTCCCTGTGGTCTGGGTGCTCCTGCAGGTGTAGTTTGGAATAATGCTCTTCTGTTTTATTTGTAGTTTCTTCCCAATGTGCTTGATTTTACTTTTGAATAACTTAATCTAAAATTTCAGACTGAGATTTCATAGACTCATGTATGACTTCATATTTTTCACACGTGTCTGTTTATATGTCTTCATGCGCATGTCTGCATATGTCTGGCCCTGAAGTGCTCTCTGATTTGATGCAGTCGTACTCTACTCAGATTATGCATTCAGCTGGTTCCAAGAAGAAGTAGAAAATGAAACTTAATCTGACCTATTACCTACCATTTATATGTGTATATTTAGATTTCTCTTTAAGTGCTTACAATATTGCCTGTTTCTTCTCAAACAATACTTGCCTCTCACAGTGCCTAAGTTGGCCCTTGACATTTGAAATTCTTTCTTTAGAAACTTTCAGACAATGAACTGGCAAGTCCAACATACTGCATTGTCAGTACCAGGCCAGATCAAATCCTCTTGTTGGTCTCATGAAGCTCCTGAGCTTGTCCCCTTCTGACCTTCCTTCTATCAAACAAGTAACCACATCTTGACATGGTAGTGGTTTTGTAGCAGTTTGGTACTTAAGGCTCCTCTGGTGCCCCTGAAGCTGGACCAGTTGTTTTCTGGCCAACCCAACTAAGAATGCAGGTTCCTATCTACAGTCATTTTGTGACACTGAGTATTGTACAGAGTATACTCTGTGAACTTCAAATTTTATGTATTCTTTAGAAAGGAGGCCTTGCTATGCTTCCCTGGCTGGTCTTGAACTTCTGGGTCAAGCAGTCTTCCCACTTTAGCCTTCTGAGTGGTTGGACAACAGGCATGCACAGCCCCAGTGCGTATCAAACTCCAGGTTCCTGCATGTGGACTTGGAGTTACCATGCATTCTTCCATGCAAGGGAAAATCCTCGAGTTTTTGAATACTTATATGTGATCGGCATGTTTCTGATCATGGTGACATTTTACAATTAATTCACATTTCTCCTCCCCCATTTCACACATCTCCAGGTCATTTGGGCTCAGGTTCATGACATTTCTGTGGGTCTTGTCAGGTTTTTCCTGGCACTTGCTGAAGCATTCTTGTAAGTTTTCATTGCTTGATTTTTCTCAAACATGGGTGTTTTCTCTTAGGTCTGAGATGTTTATTTGGGCCTGAGGCTTTTGCCTACTTCTGAGGCCTTTTTCTCTACTGAATGAGTATATCTTACACAGCAAGACCAGTGCCCAAGCTGAATACTGTCTCTATCTGAAAAGCTCAGAAGTGGCAGAGGAGCCTGTTGTGCTGAAGGCTCTGTCTCTTGTGCTGGTTTAGATGTGCCCATCCAGTGAACTCTTAGGGAAAACCCAGAGTAGCAGAAGGCCTGGGACACAATGTTGACAACTAGGCATGTGTTACGACCCTTTTATGTCCAGCATTCCATGGCTTTGAGAGGCATGGGACCATGTCCTCAGGACTTCCTTCCCATGAAGCAGGTAGAGGGCCATTATTTTTCAATGTGTCTCTTCAGTTATCAGGAAATGCCAGTGTTCTTAATACTCACCTGTATGGAATCACAATCCTGCAAAGCTCCGTTTGCCACAGTACCTGGGTTTTAGCCCGCTGTGGTGCATGAGTCTGTTGGACACTGTGATGGAATGTGGGATAGATAGCTGGCCACAGTTTCAAAGAGAAGTTGGGTGGTAGCATAGGGAACTGTAGTGAGCAGCTTGGAAAGTTTTGCCTGAACTTGAGGCAAAGATGGAGAAGTGAAGGCCTCTCCTACGAAGAACTTGCATGTTTGCACTGAGCAGGAAACATGGGCTTTTTCTCCAGCTTCTGAGGAGAAGGATTTCTGCCTGATGACTCCACAAGGCATTTTCTGGAGAAGTAAGCACTTGTCCTTAGTGGTGCTCAAGGATTTATTCAAAAAATCTGAGAAGACATGGGGAACAGGAAGCCTTGTTAGCTGAAGGGTGGATCTACTCAGGTAGCATCCAGGGAGCACAAACGCTGTTCCCCTTGCTGGTCTTCTGGGGCTCTGAGCTGGAATAAATATTGCTTGGTAGCTCATGTTTGTGATCTCAGCATTCATGAGGATGAGGGAGAATTTCTGTGAATTCCAGGTCAGCCTTAGTTACAAAGTGAGTTCCTGGACAGCCTGGGCCACAGTGACTGATACCTATTTTGACCCCCCGCCCCCCGACAAGCATTCAAAACTACCACATCCATAGTCTGGTGACTTACCAAGAGATAACTTCTCACATTGCACATCCTGGAAGGCGGGGGTTGAGGTACAGTAAGGGCTTCTTTGAGGCCTCCCTCTTTTGTGCTGTCTCCAGTGTCCCCACAAGGTTCTTCTGAGGATTCATACCCAAGTCCTTATTGTAGTTGGTGAGGAACACTGTGGTTCAAACTCAAGTAGGCAGCCCAGGGGCTGTCTATCTGGAAAAGGAAGTTGCTGGAGCTTATAATCAAGCTTTAGATTAGGAACACTTGTGAGACACCATAGGATGGGAAGGCTTAGAGGAGATCAAAGACCAGGAGAGTGGCGGGGGTGGGAGGGCTCTGGAATGTGGTTTGATAGGTAATAGGCCTAGAGATAGGGGCTCGGTGGGCAGATCTAGCTACTTGCACTACTTGGAAACTGTCTCGGCCCGCTGGCCTCAGTAGAGCACGAGTCCTCAGAAACCTGGGGTGAAAGAGACAAGAGGACACGGAGGGCCGACAAGACAATCTCCTGATCAAATCGGCAAATCTTTATTCTTTTAGGGGGTATATATAACTTGGAGGAGTCAGGCACCCATACAGGAATGTGGTGATTAACAGAGACAAAGGCCTATCATAAGGTTATGAATATCAGGAAGAAGACATTAGGAAATGAGGCAGGGGCTAAGTGGGGCATGGACTAAGGTTGCTAGGATACAAATCACAGGAAGAACCAGGAGCCAAGGACATGTGTAGCCCAAGGCAGCTACAGGTAGGGGGGCTTGTTTGCTAGACAATAAGAGGCACTCAAGAGACTCCAGCCCAACCTAATTGGTGTCAACAGGTGTCAGGATGTTTTGCACTGAGTCACAAGATGCAGAAGGGCAAGACAGAGGTCACTTGGTCTCCAATATTTCCACCCTTTTACTAGAAAAATTAAAAAGATTCAAGGCTTGGTCCCTGAGTGGTGGTAACGGTTGCAGATGGAGAGAAAGACAGAGACCTAACCCCCATGGCCTGTTGTAGGCAATCATGTCTTTTGCTGGGGAGAGGTTTTGAGTTATTATTTGACATGAACTTCCTTGTAGTTAGACATGTCTTTAAGAGACCCCGACATATCCAGTTATGGATTTTTTTTTGTAGTACTTTGTCTGACACTCTCAAGTAATGGCAGCCTTTTACTCATGAGGTGCGGGGAAGCCCCTGAGCTTTTTTATATGTACGTATATATATATATAGGGCATTTCAAGACCTTGGCCTATAATTACATAATTAAACGGGTTTTGATGCTATGGAGTCAAGCTACTGTCGTACAAAGGTCATGACTCTATTAAATACCAAGAGTCCAAAGCTGACAAGCAATAAAACTACAATAAAAAGGGCCTTGATAAACCCCATAAGTTTGTTAGATGTAACTGGTTGTCATTTTCTGTACAGTACTATTATTAACATGTAGGAATTATTTTTTTCCTGAAAAAGGTCTGTAATAATACATGGTGTTAAGTTTATTTTTGTACATTGTTTTAGTTTCCCGGGGGAATTTAGGCATTTTGTCCCCCCATATCTGTCCCAGTCACCAATGTCTCAGTTCTCTCTGGCCAAGTAGGTCAGGCCACCAAGTGTCCAGTGCTGAAGGCAGTTGTCCGGCTGGCTATCTGTGAGGTGGTGCCGGACTTGATTTTTCACTGGACCGCAGTCTGTTGGTGGGTGTTGGAGGTTTGTCCTGTCCAATTTCAAGTTGAACATCATGATTCATGATTGTCCATAGCAGGTTTTTTTTTTTTGCAGTTGTGGCAACCTGTGAAAGGAAAACATAGGCCTCAGGGTTTTTTTTAACCTCCTGGGCTAAGGGGTTAGATTTTTTTTTTATTTTTTATTTTTTATTTTTATTTTTATTTTTTTTATAGATCTATTTGGTCTCTGGTCTTGTAATATTTTAAATTTTTTGCCAGGATCCAAAAGGCTGTGGCTCATCCCTAGGGAGCACAGAGCCATGTATTTCTGGTTGTTGTTTTAATTTATTCCAATGTCTAACACATTTAGGATTTTTGAAAATTTTAAACAATGTTAGTTGGAGCTGGACGTGGGGTCACAGACTCTCTATTCCCCCTTTTTGTTTTTATAATTGTGTTCTAATGTTTTGGTAATTGTGTTCTATGATAGCTTGTCCCGGTGGGCCATGAGGGTTTTACTTTTTGGGGCAAGCCTAATGTGGCAAAGCATTGAAGAAGGTAGGATTGCCATCAATTAATACTTTTAATATGAAAACCAAACATATATTTGTTTTTTAGACCATTTAAACTATTACCTTAGAAATTTTAAGATTTACATACATAGTAAAATGGCTTTACTCTGAGGTTGTTTTGATTTTTTTTTTTTGGTTAAATAGTACATAATGATTTATTAATGTTATTTATTTAAAGAGGTAATTGTTTTTTTTAATTTGACCTAGAAATATATTAACCTAGTTACAAAAGCCCTGTGTGAGAGGCGTTTGTTTTTTTATGATCTCATTAAGAATCTAAAATGAAAACCAAAACAAAAACATAGATTGTAAATGGATTAGGGCATATGATTAACTGTCTGTGGTTTAGGAGAATTTTAGTTTAACATGATCTCTTGGAGTTGTACAGAACCAGTAAATTTTTGGGTATGGCCATTTTGAATTATGTCAAGTGGCTGGATTAAGATGGTGGGAAGGTCAAGGAGGTAAATGTCATTTTGAAAAGTTTTGTCTAGGGTGGCAGTCAGGCCATGTGACTGTTGCTGTATTGATGAAATTACATACTTAAGATATGGAGACCTGACCATATGTTTTTTTTTATTTTAGTAAGGGCATTTGCCATAATTACGGATAAGCACATGGTATATAATAGAAATTACTTTTTTACTTTTAAAAGGCACCCAGTTAAATATTTTATATTGACTTTTTTGCTTACAAAACTTAAAATGCTTAGTTCTAGTTAGAAGAGCGGCTGTTTTGGTACCATGAGATGTAATAGTATTTAAAGTGGCAGTCAGTGTTACACCTTGAGTATATGAGAAAGAGGGAGAATAATAATCTGTTAAAATTAATTTATCCCTTAGTATTATTAACAGCACAATGTCTTTGCACTGAGTCTGTATTGTTTTTTCTTCTACTTGTTATAGGGTAAGGTGGCCAGCCTTATCCCATAACGAGTAGAATTGAATCTAAGGCTGGGGACCAATCCAGCTTTAGAGTCAATCTCTTTGTGTTATTAAAAACTTACATATAAAGATTTATTTCTAATAAACTCAGTGGTTTGTATGGGACAGAAGAGCTGTTGAGTTTAGTAATTACTAGTAGGGATAGAAATATACATTTTAATTTTGTTGTATTTATTATTGTTATGTTAAGTAAGTATGTTATCATTGAGCCATTTTTTTAGGGCAGAAAGTACAAGCTGTAAAGGGACTGAACTGTTTTTGAAAGCAAGGCACGCTAGGCAAGGTGTGGAGTTGGGGAAATATACATGATTTAACCTAGAGTAATTAATAAAAGGCCTGCTCAGCCTTGAGCTGTTGTAGAACAGAGATTTAACCATATCCTGTAAATGTAACATTTTTTAAAATATTTTTTTTTAGTTTAGCCTCGGGCCTTGCCGGGCAATAAATGGTGGAAAATTTTTTTAGATATCTAACAGTTTTTGTTTTTTTTTTTTTTTTTTTTTTTTTGGATTTAAGAACTTTAGAATAACTGATTGATTTTACATTTAAAGTAGGGGCAATTTGACATTTTTTAACTTACTTTGGCCATAACGAAACAATCACAACATTTAAGACAAAACAGACACAGACAAATGACAAAATCCCGATGTTGCCAAATGAAAGACAGATATGAAAGCTTTTAGGCTAGCCATCTTTAACTAGGGGAACGTTGGTGGCTAGAAGCCGAAGAAATAGAATGCCTTTTAAACGTTTTTTTTTTCTGAACTCTAGAGGCAAGGCATTTATTACAACTTCAACCTGCCCTGGGGCAATGAGCTCTGCTGGAGCTCACTTCCTCACCTGTAGCTCTGAAGGAGCTTCCAGGCAGGTTGGAATGTTTTACCTCAGAACACAAACCAAAAAATAGTTCCTGACAACCCATAACATAAAGAAATTGAAACAATAATACAAAAACCTTCCAAATGATAAAAAATGAGACCCAGATGAATTTCTAGGAAATTTTACCAGATATTTAAGCTCCATTAGCCAGTTTAACAGCAAAGGGAATAAACAGAGAGACATCTTAATTAAAGAATACTATCTATTGAATGAACCTAACAGACATTTACTGTATATCCTATCCAAATACCAAAGAATACACATTTTATTTTGTACCTGTTGGAACTTTCCCCAAAATGACCATATACTGGGGCATAAAATAAACCTTAACAAATCCAAAAATACTGAAACAACTCTGCATTTTCCTAGACCTTAAGGTAGTAAAACTTAAAATTAACACTGAAAGAAGCCTTATTAATTTCACGAACTCACAAAGACTAAATAACACACTCCTGAATGATGCCTTTTTAAAAATTTTTACTTCCTGTATCCTGAGGGCCTCTTACAGGCCCATAACAAGCAAGTCATGTTTACTTGTCTTTTGTTTCATAATAAAACTTACCATTTACCATCCATAACAAACCGGGAAGGTACCTTGAGAAAAATTTCTGTAGCGAAAGCTCGGGAAGGCGCATTGAAGAGAAAAATCTCTGTAGCTCGGGAAGGAACCTTGAAGAGACGAATCTCTGTAGCTCAGGAAGGAACCTTGAAGAGACGAGTAGCTCGGGTTAACAGAGACAAAGGCCTATCATAAGGTTATGAATATCAGGAAAAAGACATTAGGAAATGAGGCAGGGGCTAAGTGGGGTATGGACTAAGGTTGCTAGGATACAAATCACAGGAAGAACCAGGAGCCAAGGACATGTGTAGCCCAAGGGAGCTACAGGTAGGGGGGCTTGTTTGCTAGACAATAAGAGGTACTCAAGAGACTCCAGCCCAACCTAATTGGTGTCAACAGGTGTCAGGATGTTTTGCACTGAGTCACAAAATGCAGAAGGGCAAGACAGAGGTCACTTGGTCTCCAACAGGAAACCAAGATCTAATGGCTCTGTCTCCCTTACTTGTTTCTGTGGCCTCCAGCTGCGCTAGGAAGAACAGCAGAGTGGGACAGAAATCCTCACAGTTTGGGATACTTGCTGTTAGCTTTTTGAACAACCATGCTGCTCCCCACTTAGAATGAAAATGGATAAACACCTTAAGAGGAAACAACAGTTTTTCACTGATGCCATCCATGAAGGATATACTCATATGGTGATTGCTTGAGGCTTCCATGATGTCCCAGTAGTGCTTTGGGATTCATATCAGGTAACTATGCTGGACCAGGCCATGTCCAAGTCAAGGTCTTGTGGGTCATAGAGTCAGGATGTGGGAGGGATTCAGGACAAATCTAGAAAAGGCTGTTCTGTCAAGTTCCCTGGGTGAATTGGAGCCTCATCCTCCCTGGGTGGACCATGGTCATAATGTTAGTGGGATCTGGAGAGAAGACCGACACATTGTGGGCTCTGGAATTCATTGTATGGTCTGGGTGACATAGGGTGAGCCAATTCTTTCTGGAATCTGAGAAACTTCTAAGACACAATGTTTTCTGCAGAATAGATTGTAGAAGCTATGTGAACAGTTATGTGCCATGCTGTCTAAGACCTGTAGTTATGAAGCAAGAGTGAGGACATGGTTTGGGAACATGACAGAAGTGATTGGCAGCATTCTGGCCACAGTCAGGAAAGGGCAGTCGGTAGGCAGGCACTGGAAGTGGCTTAGCCCTGGGCCTCTGGGGGAAAAACTCCAAGGTCCTACAGAGCATCTATGAATAGCAAGGCCTGGAATGTACTGCAGGCCTGACAAGGAAGAGGGGCCACATCAGAATGATGCTCTGTCTTGAGCATGGAGACAGGACATGATGCCTCTTTGGAATAGTGCTCATGGCGACCTCCTGGGCACACTGTTGTCTGTGTCCAGTGAATGTGGGGTTTGGAGCTGCTGTAGCTACGGCCTCAATATGATCCCCATTCAGTGGAGTTGCTAGCAGTTGATACAGTTACAGCCTGTTTAAGGGTGCTTATGCCACTGCCCTGATATGTGCTTTCCTAGAGCGTGAGCTACACATCATCTGATCTTCTTACCCGAGAGGACTTGGAGATGGGTGATGACAAGTGTCAGAGCCATGTGGCTGAAGGGGAGGCATTCACATGGTTTTATGCTAGTAAGCTGTTGCTAAGACTTCTTCTTGCCACCATCTTCCTGATGGGCAGCTTGGAGTTCTGTTCTCCCTTATTTTTAGAATTTTCATTGTGCTGACATGTAAATAATTTTGTGTATTGTGTTTATTAAGTGTCAGTTTTTGACCAACACTATAAACTAAAACTCGGTGATAGAGGGTTGGTGAATATTGTGTTTACTTTTAGGTATTCCTAATAATTCTTTTCAAAGTTGCATATGGCTTCCTTCCTTAGCACCATTCCCACTTTAGTAAGTGACAATGTGGGATTTAGTTTGATTTGGTTGCTGCTGACCATATGGGGCCCCAGAGGTCAGGCTACAGTCCTGTCTTCTGATCTGCAGTCACAAGTGTTCCTTGTAGTATGGTACCCTCCCACTTCATGTCTGTCCTGCTCATCACTGCTTTCCTGTTCCCTGTTCTAGCTGTTCTGCTGCTGTGTGGGAACTCAGTCAGTATTTGTAGAATAAATGTTAATTGGATGCTGTAGTTGGGTGATGTTGGAAAATGAAATAAATAGTTTTGTATTCATAAATCTGTTGTAAATATATTTCAAAAATTTCAAGTCATATTCCTGGTCTTATATTTGTCTCTTATCTTTCTTTTGTGTCTTCCCTCCTTCTGACCTTTGCCTCCGCCCTTTCTCCCTCAGGCTATGACCAACCCACTGCCCATTTCCCTCACTCCACTCTGGGCCTTTGTCTGATTGAGCTGGTATGAGTCTTCTGCTCAATGCCACCATTGCCACAAGTTCATATGTGCAAGATTCCAGTGGCCTGAAAGCCACCATTTCCCCATGTTCATGGACCAACATTAGCTTTTACAATTTTTCACAATGTTCCCTGAGCTGTGGGTGGGTGAGGTTTAATATAAGAGTTCCATCCAAGGGGCACACACTCTGCAGTCTCTTATTCTCTAAAACTTAACCAGTTGTGGCCTTCTGTGTGCATCACACTGTGTTGTATAAGGAAGCTTCACTGGTGAGAGTTGAGGGATGCACTAGTATTCTCTCTACCCCTTGTTCTGCTATGTTCCATGAGCCTTAAATGTAGAGGTTCAACTTTAGATATGCCATCTAGGACTAGGCATCTCTCAGACATATTTTCTCTGTGTGTGACAAGTTGTGGAACTCTATAGTAGCCTCCATCTGTTGCAAAAAGAAGTTTCTTTGGTGAGTGGTGTATGGTATACTTGTCTGTAAATTTAAGGATACGTATTTAGTATGTGATAAGATTGTCTAAAGATAAGGCAAAGGTGGGGTTTTCTCTAGGATCTGTGTCCTCTCCAGTCATGTGTATTTGACTGAGTTTACAGTGCCACCCATGAGTTCACTCCCTTTGAGAGGACTTTAAGTTCAATTAGATAGCTGTTGATTACCCCCCCACCCCCCACCTCAGATAACAGTGCTACTACTGCACCAATGGAGGTAGTTTGCTATGTTAGTTATTATGGTTATTAGGCTTTAGGATTGGGTTGAACCACTGATTAATTTTCTCCCATGGCAGTTTGCATAGTAAGTATCCTTTAGAGCTATGAGAGCTAGACTTCCATAGAAGGCTTCCCAGTTAGTTCCTGCGCCATTGTTCCAAGTCCCGTGTCTGACGTATATCCCGTGTTCAGCAGTAGGGTCTTACCTTCAAGTTCTGTGAGCTAACCAAGGGCTCCCACAATAGCCTGTGTTTTGGGGGGGTTCTCTTGGACTGCTCTGACCAACCACTTGAAGGGGACAGGCTGTCTGGCACTGTACTTCTTGCCACATCCCCCCCAGTGTACATACACACTATTGCTCAGACACCGTATATGCATTTGTCAGGGGGTTCCTGAGCCAATACATTTCCCTCTGGCTTCCTTGGCCCCTCAAGCTCCATTCATCTTTCCTCTTTCTCCTGTTATAGAACATCCCTCCTCCCTTCCCAGTCCAAGTGTCCCCATTATTCCCACCTTCCCCCCTCTCTTGAGTTCCCTCCTCCCCCACCATCATGGTCCCCTGTATGTCCCTCCCTCCTCCCTTCCCAGCTGAACACTCACATTTTCCCCACTTCCCCTTCCCACACCTGGAGACATCTATGCCCTACTCTTTGCCTTGTTCAGTCGCTATCTGTCCCTTTACATCCATGTTTCCATCTTCCTGGCTCCTGCTGTTACATCAGGGTATCTACACACAAATAAGGGATTGGTGCTATGATCTACAAATGCAATAGAACATGCGTCACTTGGCTTTTCTGAGTTTATATCACTTCACTTAGTATAACAGTCTCTAGTTCCATCCATTTACCTGCAAATTTCATCTTTTCTCTTTTTTTGGAATGTTTTGGTTGTTTCTATTTTATAAAGATGGTTACAAGCACTTAATAAAATTCAAGTCAACTTGTTGATGTGTTCAAACAGCATCAGCATCAATATTTTGAAATAACATAGGAAAACAAAGAAGTAGAAATAAATTCATATAGAACCAAGAATACAAATAACCAACCAAGACAGTGATCAGAGTAGAACTAGCACAGACATATATAGACACAGACACACACACTCATACTCACATGCATATTTTCTGGAATGTGGATATCTAAGATTATAAACCACACTGCAATGTGTATTAACTTTTTTGTTGTATTTTATCAAATCACCAAGTAAATTTTTGGTTGTGCTAACCTAAGATCACCTTAGATTCATTAGCTTAGCTGTATTATTGGCAGGTTGATCAACATTATTTCAGAAAATCTGTACTATGTTTCTATTTGATGTATGAGAACAAACCAATTTTAGGTCCTTAGCAAATGTCTTGTTTTTAAAAACGGTAGCATAAATAACCTAAACTCATGGTGACTGCTCTTTCATTTTATTAGATTTTTTTTTTTTTTTTTTTTTTTTTTACTTTTTAAAACGAGAGTGTCTCTTTTTCAGTCTTAATCATTTTTACATCCCATTCCGCACTGGTACCCCTCTATAACTCCCGAACTGGAATCCATACATCCTTTCATCTGCATTAAGTTCTATTGTGTCAAGTTAGTGTCCCCAAGTGACCTCAGTTCAGGTTCATGTACTGAGGATTAGTCAGCCTACCCACAGTCCCTCACTTTAGGAAGACTAGCTCATTCTCACCTGACAGTAATCAGTTGCCAATATTTCTTAAGTAAAGTTTGGGGTCGGCTACCCATTTCCCCAGAGCCATGCTGGGCTTTTGTCTGCTTGAGTTTGCATGAATCTTGAACATGCCAAAATGATTGCTGTAGGTTCATATGAGCAGGGTTCCAGGAGTTGGTTAGATTCTATTTTCATACACTCATACCTCTCCTCACTGGCTCTTATAATCTTTCCAGCCCCTCTTCTGAAATGGTCCCTGATCACTGGGTGAATAAGACTTAATATGAGTCCCATACTGTGACCCACACTCTACAGATTCCTAATCTCCATGATTTAGGCATTTGTGTCCTTTTGTATTACTGGCCGTTTGTTGCATGTAGAAGCCTTGTTCGTGAGCATTGAGAAATTCATTAGTGTCTTCTTTACCCCTTGTTCTATATATTGTGAGCTGTCCCGCCAGCGGGGTTCAATGGTGAGCTTGAGACTTTCCCAGTAGCCTGGAATGAATGGAGACACACAGACAGAACACGCAAAATGACGGCTTGGGAAATCTCTCTTCAAGCCGCGGGCTTTATTGTTGTTAGGGGGTACTTATACAGAGTTTCAGGAATACAGGAATGTGGTAAATAACAGAAAGACATTATCTCTAACCTTCAAAGCCCACCAGGAAGATGTATGCCTTTTAGGAAGATGGCACTAAAAGGGGAGGCAGGGTCTTTGAACCAGGGAAGTGCTAAACCCATGGCGCCTGCTTGTAACTCAGCTCAGGTGAGATAGCCATTTGGTCAGACCCAAGAACATCCCTGTGGAACTTAGTTACAAGGATCAAAGGCTGAGTTTGTTAACATTACCTACAGGTGGTCTCAGGGGGTGAAATCTCTCTAAGGCTGATTTTCTCTGAGATGAACTCAAACTACAAGCTGGCTGTTTTCTTTCACTCACGGCATACAGCAGTGAGCCTTGGGGTAGAGGCTGCATAGTAGATATGCTGCTTAGGCATGGGCAATTCACAGACAAGGTCTGTGAGTGATCATCTGTGGTACTCTGTATTAGTCTCCATTTGATGCAACAGAAGCTTCTTTGATGAGTGGTGACTAGGATACTTGACTGTAAATATAGGATATGTATTTTGCATTTAGTAAGAAGTTTTATTAGCCTAGGGATGTGACAACCCTGGGATCTCTCTAAGATTTATGATGTCTTCAGCCATGTGTATTTGGCTAGGATTATAGTACCACACTTGAGTTTCCAGCCATTGAGTGATCTCAGACCAATTAGGTATCCATTGATTGACCCCAAGATAAAAGTGCTACTACCACACTAGTGTGAATACTGTGCCAATCATCGATGTGGTCATTTGATCATGAAGCTGGTTGGGCCATCGATGTTCTCTCTTAGCTACTTGTATAGTGCTCTGCAGAGCTATGAGAGCCAGCCTTCAGGAGAAGTGGCTTCCAGGTCAGTTATAGCTCCATTGCTCCAAATTCAGTCTCTTAAAAAATATATCCAGTCTTCATCAATAAGGTCTTACCATCAAGTTCTGGGAGGCAATCAAACCCATGTGACAATAGCCCATGTAATTTTGGGGGTCTCTTGGACCATCCTGGCCAGCAACTGAAAGGAAAATTTCTCCTGTCTGGCATTGTTTCTTGTTATGCAGCCTTCAGCTATGCAAATGAACTCATGTAGAGATCCTATATATGGAATTTGTTATTAAGTTGTTAGACTGATATGAGTCCCTTTGGTGTTTTACACTAGCTAGCATTAATTTATCTTCTCTCTCTCTCTCTCTCTCTCTCTCTCTCTCTCTCTCTCTCTCTCTCCCCCCCCTCCCTCTCCTCTCTCCCTCCCTCCCTTCTTCCCTCCCTCCCTCGCCTCACTTGGTACCTCCCCATTTAAAGTGTCCCCAATTTCCCCCACTTCTTCCTTTATAATAAATACCTGTCTCCTAAAGCCCCACCTCTCTTGAGCTCCTTTCCCTTTATTCCATATTTCCTTATATAACCCTCCCTCACTCTTCTGTTTCAATACCCCCTTCCATTTCTCCCTTAGTAACACTTGTCTCCTATTCTCTCTTAGGTTCCTTCTTTCCCTTTACTTCTCTGGTTCCTTTCCATTTTCCTGGTTCCTGCAGTTACTTCAGCATACATACTCACATATGAGAATTTGGTGTGAGGATCCACGAATGAGGGAGAACATACATCATTTGCTTTTCTGAGTCTGGGTTACTTCACTTAGCATAACAGTTTCTAGTTCTATCCATTTACCTGAAAATGTCATGATTTCATCTTTCTTTACTGCTGAGTAGAACTCCATTGTGTAAATGTACCACATTTTCATTATCCACTTATTAGTTGAGGGACACTTAGGTTGCTTCCATCCCTTGGCTATTGTGAGAGGAGAAGCAACAAACATGGTTGTACAAGTATTTCTGCAGTAGGATGATTCCTTTGGGTATATGCCAAGGAGTGGTATAACCAGGTCAAAAGGTAGGTTCATTTTTATTTTTTAAGAGTTCTCTACACTGCCTTCCATACGGGTTGTACAAATTTACAATCCCTCCAGCAGTGAATAACACTTTCTGTACATCCTTTCCAGAATTTGGTATCATACAAATGATACCATACAATTTGGTCTGACTGGGGTAATATGAAATCTTAAAATGGTTTTAATTTGCATTTCCCCAATCACTAACCATGTTGAACACTTTTTAAGATGTTTTCTTGGCCATATTTATTTCTTCTTTTGAGAATTCTCTGTTCAAATCCTTAGCCCATCTCATAATTGGGTCATTTGTTTTCTTGATTCTTGTTTTTTAAGTTCTTTATATATTCTGGATATTAACCCTATGTCAGATGTGTCACTGGTGGAGATTTTCTACCATTCTTTGGGTTTTACCTTCACTTCTTGGTTGTTTCTTTTGCTGTATAGAGCTTTTTAGTTTAATGAAGCCCCACTTGTTTATTCTTGACCTTGATTCCTGAGCAACTGATGTCCAATTTAGAAAGTCCTTTCCTATACCAATACCTTGTAGGTTACTGCCAATGTTTTCTTCTCAAAGTTTTAGAGTTTCTGGTTTCACATTGAGGTCTTTCATCCATTTAGAGTTGACTTTTGTACAAGGTGAAAGGTAAGGAACTGGTTTCATTCTTCTATAGGTGGAGATCCAGTTTTGCCAGCATCATTTGCTGAAGATGCTGTCTTTTCTTCACTGAGTGTCCTTGGCCCCTTTGTCAAATAGGGGGACCAGTCTGTGTGATCTGTGTCAGGCAGATTAGGAGACAGGGAAGATGGGGATGGGGATTTAACAAGCTATGCTAGAGGATTTAGCTAGTCTAGGTTAGGAAATTATTCCAGAGATCTGAGGCAGAGGGACTGGATCAGGCCTGGGGCCAAGGTTAGCCCAAGGACAGAATAGGGGTAGGTAGATTGGAGGTATTCAGACTGCAGGAGAAAGGAATAGAGATACAGTGGGCAGGATCTGACTTACCAGAGTCTTAGGAGGTCCTGTCTCTGTCAAGCATATCAGGAGCCAGGGGAAAATGGGGTTAGGGACCACCCCTGGAGGAACTCAGCAAACTAAACTAAAGGATTTAGATAGTCTAGCTATCTGAGGCAGAGGAATTGGAGTGGATCCTGACCCAAAGCTACTAATCTGATAATTTTAAAATAAATATAGTCAGGATTCTTTCTGCCTCAGCATTCGCTAATGACCCTTGGCTCCACTGCTGTATAGAAGACCCCCAATGCTCCACTCATGTAGAATGTATTGGGTGAAGATTTTCACCCAACATCAGTTTCCATTTTTAAAATACTTCCTAAAGCATTCCATGGCCCTGACAGTTCTGTGAACCAGTGTTGTATGTTAGCAGTTAGCAGTGTGTACCTCTTTAGGGATTTTGTTCGCCCTAATGGATGTGTGTTTGCTAAGCAGATTTAGGGTATGCTGCTTCACACATTATGTTTTCTAATACCAGGGAAGGGAGTCAATCTGATTCAGCCCTTAGCTTTTCTCTGAGATACTGTTTTGTCAGTGCAGTAGACTCTGGCATGAAACTGGTCCCTTGAAGCTGAGAAGAGCTCTCCATGAAAGATTTCCTTTGCTTTGGGGAAAGGAACTTCTTTATAACATTTTACTTGGGGGAAGCAGGTAGACATGACATAGACAGTAAAGAGAACGTTCAAGGGAACAAGATTGAGTCTGCTGCTGTTAACACTCTTGGAGTTACATGAAACCCTGTTGGAAAAGCTATTATTGAAAAAAAAGGTAAAGGGCAGTGAGGAAGGGGAAAGTAGCCCTGGGTGCTCTGTTGGTGGGATGTGAATTGGTGCAGTCATCATGGGAATAGTATGGAACAACCTAAAAATACTAAATAAATGGAAGTGACACATGATAAAGAAATTCCACGATCAGGAATTTCCCAAGGAGATGACATCAGTGCATGAAAGAGACAGACCTGCACTTCCATGTTTATTGTAATACCATTCACACCAGCCATGATATGGAATCAACCATGTGCTCAGCACCAGATAATGGACAAAGATAATATACAACACATTCAGCCATAGCCTCCTTCATGGCCTGGGTGACATTGTTAAGTGAATGGAGCCAGGTACAGAATGATGAATACTGTATGATTGCATTCTTAGTGAGATCTAAGAAAGTTGATCTCACAGAAGCAGAAAGGAGTATTCGTTGGGGGAAGGGAGATATTGATCAAAGGACTCCACGTTTCAGCTGCTAGATAAGCACATTTTGATATCTAATGTACAGCACAGGGTAATAACTGAAAACAAAACATGACAGCCTACATCTTGTGCATTGACTATACCCTAACTTGCTCCATTGTGGTTACGTGATCATCAATAAGAATAGTTTTATGTTAGGAAAACTGAAATACATGGATGACATCAATATTAAGTAATAAGATTGATAATTTAAAAATTGGTACATGTAGAAGGAAAGATGCAGGAGATAAATGGAATGTGTACAAGGCACCATTTCAAGGAAAGTAGTTTTTAAAGAGATCTATTTTTTATTTATGTGTATATGTATATGTTTTTGTGAGCCTCTACCAACTATGCATGGGTGCCTGTAGAGGCCAGACAATAGTGTTGGATCCCCTGGAGCTGAAGTTATAGGCAGTTATTAGCCTTCTAATGTGAGTACTGGCAACTGAACCCAGGTCTGCCGAGCCATCTCTCCAGCCCCTGAGAAGTACTTCCATGATTAGTGTCTTGGCCCAAAGACAGGGCTTCACTATAATGTTTAATGGCTCATCTTAACCAAGACTTCTCATTTATGCCCTGACAGCTGGTGTCTCACATGTCATAGTGCTCTTTTATTTCTCTCTATGGCCTCATCACCTCTTGTGCATCCTCAGTGTCTGACACATGAATACTTCTCTCCATTGAAGCATCTTTTGGGCTCAGGATCTTAGCTCTTTGATATCGTTTTGTTTGCTGGCAGTCCTCCTCTTTGTTTTTCTTTCTGTGGCCTTCAGCTACACACTCACACAGTCTTGTGTCTACTGCATGGCTCTGCATGAGACTCCACTGCATTCTTCTGTCCTTGTGTCCTGTGTGTCAGAATGTTCAGAGATCTGGTTGGCTTCCATGTCCACCTCTTGGACAGGTAAGAATATTGGGAGGCATTTCTTGTTCTGTAAGAAAGTGTTTATAGTGTACATAAACCCATTCATTCCCTGGTCTAATTCAGCTTTGCCTATCTTGTATAATTTGAAAATTAAGGTTATTTGTATAGAGACATACCTACAATGACTTCACTGTCAAATGGAACAGTTTATGGAAAGCCCTAGTCTTCCCTTATGTTTAATATTTATCAAACAGCAAATTGTTCCCATCTCCAAAACATTACTAAATCCATTAAAAATTATTCTAGCTGAACACGGTGACACACATGTCTGTCTTTAATTCCAGAACTCAGAGCTAAGATATAGGAAGTTTGTGAATTTGAGGCCAGAGCTCAAATTCTGTGTGAGTGTGTTAAGTTAAAAACCATAGGAAAACAAACAAACAAACAAACAAAGAAGAGGGCTGTCCCCAAGGGCCTGAAAGATGTTTCACTGGAGAGAAATGTTCATGTAAGGCTATGAAAGTGAGACCCGATTTCACAGAAGTTAAATGCATCTTCCTGTTGTGATTTTAACCACATCAGTTCTCAGACTCTCTGTCCTCAGCCAGAGGAGCCTCTTTGGCTCCTGAGCCCTTTTGATGTAGCCTAGTTGTCTGTAGTATGTTGCACTGCTCATTTTCTGTCCTGTGTCTGGGAGCCCTGCTTTATTAATGGACATGGCACTTCAAGAAAGAGCACATACAGAGTGGTCTTTCTAGACCTTTGTGGGGGCAAAGCCAGGAAATACTTGTGGACTTGTATTGCCGAGATACCTTGGTCATTCTGTGCATGTTTAACATACGTGTATCTCAGAGCTAGTTGTTCTGAGCTAATTGTTTGGGTACATGTTGTGCTCCTGTGGTTCATATCCAGCTATAGCTACTGGAATTCATTCTCTTCTACTGTTTGCATTTTTTACTTTTGGAAATTTCAATTTTCTGTATTTTATCATTTTGTCTTTGATAGTCTTTTTCTTGTGATGACAATAACATTCCTTCCTATTTAAAATTATTCTATTAAGCACTGTTGACATATACAAGTATTTCTTAAGTATGAATGCAGTATGGCAAAAGATGTGATTTAAGAAAGAAGTGAGATGGGATCTCTAGAAACTTAAGAGCTTCTGTCTAGCAAAGGACACCATCATTAGAGTGAAGATGCTGTTAGACCCCACTCTCAGCCCAGGGACTCGAACCCCAGTGGGCCGCCTGGGTGACTAACGTCGGGGAGCCTCAAGCCCACTGACCTCACTCAGCCCAGGGGACTCGAACCCCTGTAGGCTGCCTGAGAGTCAGTCCCAAGAATCCAGACCATCAGATGCAAAATGCAAGAAGTAGGTTTATTTCACTTGCGCAAGTGGGAGACTCAGTCTCGTTCATGAGACTCAGCCCGCCTGACTCCTGCCAGGCCAGGTTTTTATAGTAAGGTTCCACAGGATAGTTATACATTGACATATAGTTTAACAGACAGTTCACAGACAAGATATTTGCTTACAGATCAGGGTTACAGAAGAGTCAACTTCTCCATACATTACTTTGCAGTTTACAGGAGATAAACTTTTCCACAATTTATGAATGGGATAATGGAGAAACCTTCCCACAATTTATGGATGAGATAATGGAGAAACCTTCCCACAATTTATGGATGGGATAATGAAGCACTGTTTACTCTATAGTCCTATAACCGAGAGATTAGGGGCTGTCTAACCTATAACTCTATGTTAGGGGAGTGTTTATCCTACAATCCTAAAATGAGGTAATAGGGGACTCTTCCTGTGGAATGTTAAGCCCACAGACTTTATCTTGCATACCAAGGGATGTTTACATAACTCTTGAATTCCTTGGGTCTCTTCCTCCTGGTTTTATAGTTTCTTAGTTGTTTTTCTAATTGGGAGGGGGGGGAGGCCGAGCTCGTATCACCGAGTGCCTCATAAAACAAAATGTCTCACAATGCAGCCTACAGAATGGGAAAAAATATCTTTACTAGCTAAATAAGTGACAGAGGGTTAGTATCTAGAATATTCAGAAACTAAAAACTTAAACATTAAAAAAAAAATCCAAATTGGGGCAAGGTCCTAAACAGAGAGTTCTCAAAAGATGAAGTAAGTGCAAATGGACAAGAATTTTTTTTAATGTTCAGCATCTTTAGCCATCAGGGAAATGCAGAATAAAACTACTTTGAGATGTCATCTTACCCAAATCAGAATGGCTAAGATCCAAAATAACAAGCTATGACAAATGCTGACTTACTCACTGCTGGTGGGAGTGCAAACTGGTGCAGCCACTGTAGAAATCAATGTGGAAGTTCCTCAGAAAGCTACAAATAGATCTACCACATGACCCAGCCTTACCACTCTTGAGCATGTACCCAAAAGACTGTATTCTACTACAGTGACACCTGCTAATCCATGCTCATTGCCGCTTCACTCACAGTAGCCAGGAAATGGAAAAACGGTGTCCACTGAGTGGTGAATGGATAAGAAAATTATGATACATTTACATAATGGAATATTATTTTTCTGTTAAGAAAAACAAAATCATGAAATTCCCAGGTAAATGGATGGAACTGGAAGCAATCATCCTGAGTGAACTAGCCCAGACCCTGAAAGACAAATGTTACATATTCTTTTATATGTGGATGATAGCTTTGAATCTTTTATGTGTGTGTTTCTCCTGGGAGAGTAAGTCTCTTTTAAGGGTGGATGCTGGGTAGGTTCCAGGGATGGACCTATGCCCATGAGCATTTGTGGGATACAAATTAGGCTTGATATGCCTTTAAAAAATAATAAAAGAGGACTTGAAATATGAGATGGGTGATAAAGCAGATGTGGAGGTGGGGAGCCGATCTGAATGTGATTCAAATACACTGGGTGAAATTCTTAGATTCAATAAAGATACTTTTAAAACAGAAAGAATTGATTTCATTACTTTAAGCTTCCTCTGGCCCCTCATGATCCACTGACCTCTTAGAAGTAACTTCTTACCTTTAAAAAATTAGATTTACAAAAAGTACTCTTATTCACTGACCAAATTTCATTCTGCAAATATCTGTGTAAATGGACCCAAACTGTTCTCCTCTGGCTTGCTGTGTTCAGTGCTATGCTCCCAAGACATCCCTGTGAGTTGGCACATAGTCATTCCTCAATGTCCCCTCCATGAACATTCAAAATGCTCCCAGGGTTGCCATGTATATTCTTGTGTGTCTCTTGATGCATCTGTGTAAACTCCTGGGTGTCCAGTTGCAGCAAAGACCAGTTTCCATTTTGTGAGATAATGCTAAGCTACTTCCAGGAACCATGAGGCCATGTTTCTTTTAGACCTTGACAACACTTGACATGGGCAGAATTAACTTTTTTCATCAATCTGTCAGATTTATATTTTTCTGTCTATTAATTAGGTTAGATATTTTTGTTTCCTGGCCATAGCTATTCTTTTTCTTTTTAAACGGATCTTTTCCATTTATTTAAATAGACCTTTTAAGAGATGGGAGTTGCTACAAACAAAATTGGACCACAAAGTAAGTGACAGAGGATACTTGTTTACCCTGAGAGAGTACCTAGGGGCAATGCAGATGTCCAGCAAATAATGATGGTTTCACTGGTATAATTAATAGCTTTTATTTTTTTCATTACAGGGCTCTTTTCTTCCATTATCTTCATTATCACTCTCCAAATGCATCTTTAAAAGAAATTTCATTGTGTAAATTCAGTGTATATGGTGCTGTTACATAAGGGTATTTTCATACACGTATATAATATACTTATGTCCTTCCTTGCACTGCTTCATTAGAACTCTTTGTTCCCCAGACATTTACTTCTACTTTTGTGTCCAAAACATGTACACAATTTAATTTTATCTATATAAAATCTAGGAACTACAAATGAAAAAAATACTTTCCTTTCTGATACAGGCTTAATTCATGTAATATCTCTAGTTGTATCTATTTTCCTATAAGTAATGTAGTTTCATTCTTCTTCTCTATAGCTGAAAAATTTTCTTTGTATATATAAACCATATTTTGTTGTATATATAAACCATATTTTCTTTATCTGTTCCTCTGTTATTGGACACTGAGCTTGGTTCCATTATGTAGTTATTGTGACTAGTGCTGTGAGGAGCATTGATGTGCAAGTGTCTCTTTTGACCACATCTCTTTTCTGTCCTGGTAGTGGTGCTTATTTTTATACATAGGTGACTTAAGAACCCTAAATGTTTCGGGTTCAAATCATTTATATGAGCTATAATAGAGTTCTTTATGCCTTTTCCCCATGAACATATTCCTGGGAGGTCTACTTGCTGACTCTTTCCTTTGTGACTAGAGGGTGGATCCTGCTGGGAAGCAGGTGGGTCTAAAAGATCTCTTGGGATGCTTTAGAGAGAGCTAAAGGAAGCAGTGAGGAGCCTAAGTGGTCTAAGGAAGAGATCCCTGTGGGATGAGGCTGTGGGTGGAGGTTGTGTCTCAGTGATAAGCTGAGCAAGTGTTTATTTGAAACAAGCTGTCCTCAACCTGCTAACCTCAGGGAGGGCAGTAAAGTGAATATCTAGCAATGTTTCCTTCTACCTCATGTCCTCCACTGAGCAGTCTAGCTAGAGCTGGAGGCAAGTAAAGGGATGGTTCACAGCACAGCTTCTGGGGCAGAGGCTAGAATAGGTGCAGAGCCCAGGGCTTCCTGCCTGTCTCTGAAGCCAGATGCAGCTATGTCTGTGTTCTACATGGAATCTGATCTTTAGATCATTTTTTCTTATATTATTAAAAAGAGGAAGTGTTGGTGGGAACATTTGTATTGATTTCTCATCAACAAAGAATATTGTTTTTTATGGTTTATCAGGCTTGAAAATCTTCTGTTTCTCTGTTGTGATGTCCTCAAAAGGAATCACAAGTGGGTGCCTCATTCTCATGAATGTTTTTGCTTCCTTTGTAGAAATTATATAATGTTCTCTTTTGGTCTGTTACTGTGGTGATTGCTAATATATTCTCTAATCTTGAATTTGCATTTTTTAGGATGGCTTACTTAAACCAGTTTCTAAAATGTATCTCTGTCTGGCTTGCTTTTATTGAAATATTTTCATTTACTATATTAGCCTCTATTTTTGCTTTAACTTTCTTTGTTAGGATTTTATCTTAAATTTGTGCTAGCTCCAGTGAAATCTCCATAGCCTAGCAGTCAAACAAGGTCTGCATAATTACAGTACCAGTTGATATGCCAAGGTAGATGGGGAGGAGGAACTATCATGGGATCCCACCTCAAAATGAAGAGCTACAGGCAATCAGTGTATGCTGAAGGAAGACAGTCAGTTTTCTCCAGGGATTAACTTCTAGAGAGGCTTTCTAATCCCAGACGGTCATCTTTAACACAGGTATACATAAGCATCACTTAATGGACTCAGTGTATTACATATATATTATATATATATGTGTGTGTGTATTTATGTATATAAATACATATCATATTACATATCCTGCAATCTCTAATCACAGGGAATGAAAAGAACTGGTCTACACAAATACCTGCATGTAAAAAACCTACCTGAAGCAGCTTCACTTGGAATTGTCAAAACCCATAAAATGTGCATCACCAGAATTGAACCTGTCATATACACTGAGGACTCTGGGGGATTGACCAGCTACTACAGGTTTAACCAACAGGAAGCCTGTTGAAGAGACTCAGAAAGCTGAGGAGACATTAACAGGCCTGAGTACACTGAGGGCAGAGAAAAGGTCTGAGGTGTTCTGGTTGTGGAGACCATGGGCCTGTGGCAGAAGGAAGTGCAGACCAGGAACCTGAAGTCAAGATTCTCCCTGAGAGCCCCGGAGTGACCCTGAGAGACACAAGTACTCTCAAGCAAGAACTGTGGGACCCTGGAGAAAACGTTCCCAGGATCCAGGCAGAAAGAGAACATCCAGAGGCAAAGTAAATACAAGTAGAGACAGTGTTATGTGCCTCCACATCCTCTCACAGCCTACCAGGAAGCCCCACTCAGAAAAGTGCAGTCCTCAGTATAACAGAAAGAAACTGGCTGGCTGGTGGGATCTCAGAAAAAGGGCAAGTCCCAGAAAGAAACATCTCAGCAGGGAGAACATATTCATGGAACTAGTTTGAATTACTGAGACTAGCTCTCCAACTGATAGCTCATTGAATTAAAAAAAAAAGAAGCGGGGGAGTCTGTATTCATCCTAGTGGAAGAAATACTGCCTGATGTTAGAACAGTTTCTCTTTTGATTTATTTTTTATTTATATTTTTGCACTTTATTTACTTATTTTATTTTAGCTTGTATCTTCCCCAGATAGGTTTTATGTTTGTCCTTTTCTTTTCTGCACCTATATTCTCTGTTATTTCTCATATTCTAACCCTTTACTTGCCTTCTCTTTCATAATTTGTTGGAAACCAAGTGACCTCTGTCTTGCCCTTCTGAACATGTGACATCTTGTGACTCAGTGCAAAACATCCTGACACCTGTTGACACCAATTAGGTTGGGCTGGAGTCTCTTGAGTACCTCTTATTGTCTAGCAAACAAGCCCCCCTACCTGTAGCTGCCTTGGCCTACACATTCCCTCAGCTCCTGGTTCTTCCTGTGATTTGTATCCTAGCAACCTTAGTCCATGCCCCACTTAGCCCCTGCCTCATTTCCTAATGTCTTCTTCCTGATATTCATAACCTTATGATAGGCCTTTGTCTCTGTTAATCACCACATTCCTGTATGGGTGCCTGACTCCTCCAAGTTATATATACCCCCTAAAAGAATAAAGATTTGCCGATTTGATCAGGAGATTGTCTTGTCGGCTCTCCGTGTCCCCTCTTGTCTCTTTCACCCCAGGTTTCTGAGGACTCGTGCTCTACTGAGGCCAGCGAGCTGCGGCAATAATTGATCTCTTTTCTTTCCTCCTTTCTCTGTCTTCTCTTTGCACTTTTTTATTGTTGGTACCCTTAGCTCTAAAAACCTCCAAATGGCATTTTCCCCAAGCAGTGCCATAATGCTGCTGTCTCCAAAATGTATTGGGGACACAAGTGAGGCACCCAACTGTCTTCTATGCAAATTAACTCTGGAACTGCTTTCAAAACATAGGTAGTAACATATCTGTTACTGCTGTCAGCTTTCCTCCCTATTGGGGAAAGGAGTCTACACTCAAATAAAGATAACTCACCAGAAAGTATTACATAAACTAAGCAAACAAAGAGTAGAAAAAAGAGAAAAATGAAAACTAGAGGACACATCCTCACCAACAAAAGTGTGAAACACACATATGTATACACAGACACACACACAAATCCACAAACATGAGCCAGCAAGCCACTCTGATACCACCTCAAGTTCATAATGCCTCACCAGTGAAAGCCAGAGAAAAGACAGCTAAAATAAAAAAAGATTTCAAAGTCAGGTCAATGAAAACCTCAAATCAGTGGATGAATAAAGTAAGAAAATCTATCAGGCCTAGATAAGAAAGTGGGCAAAATGGTTAGAAATCAATAATGTAGAGGACAAAATTTTAAAACCACAGTAGAAAAATTCAGCAAGGAAACCGAGATTCTGAAAAAGAATTAGACAAATGCTGGCAATAAGTAATCCAATCAAATGAAGACCACATTTTCATTTGGAAAGTTTATTATAAAAAGACCAGAAGAGGAAAGAATATCAAGAACATGGATTGAAGTAATACCTTCAGACAGGCAGATAGAAAAAAATGTGACCACACATATAGAAATTCTCAGTAAAATATTTGCAGATTGAATCCAGGAATGCATTAAGAAAATTACACATCACTTCCAAATTGCTTGTGTCCCAGGGATGTAAGGTTGGTCCAACATACATAAATAAATATAATATACCATATAAGTAGACTTAATGACAGAAATCTCATGACTATCTCAAAAGACATAGAAAATGCCTTTGACAAAGTCTTATATCTCTTTATGATAAAAACTCTGAAGAAAATAGGAACAGAAGAGAGGTATTGTAACATAACTGGAGCTATGGAAAAGCTATAACCAGGGTGATACTCAATAGGGAAAAGCGAAAGTTTCCTCTAAAATTAGGAAGAATAAGGCTGCCCTGCCCACTTGCTCTGCTCCTATTTAACATAGTTCTCAGTCTTAACTACAACTGTAAGATGAGAGAAAGAAAAAAAGGGCTATAAGAAGGAAAGGAAGAAGTCAAATCACCACTGTTTGCAAACATGATCCCACATATAAGGGACTCTAAAGATTCTACCAGAAAACCCTTAGATCTGATAAACACTTTCATCAAAGTAGAGGATAAAAAATCAACATAAAAAATCAGTAGCCTTTCTATATACCAGAAATGGACTTTCTGAAAAAGAAAGAAGTTTTTAAAAAAAATCTCATTTGTGATAACTTTAAAAGAATAAAATACCTTGGGATAAACCTAAGCAATGAGGTAAAAATACTCTAGAATGAAAATTTTAAGGTACTGAACAAAAAAGGTGAGGGCCCTAGAAAGTGGAAAAACCTCCCGTGTTCACAGATTGCAGAATTAACATTGCAAAATGGCTTTATTATCAAAACATGTTTAACAATTCAACATAATCGCCACAAAACAATCCTGAACAGAAAGAATAATGCTGGAGGTATCATACCATCTGATTTCAAACTATACTACAGTCATAGCTTAAAAAATACTTGTATGATAACTGACACAAAAACAGACAAGTAGACCAATGGAATTGAGGACCCAGAAATCAACCCACACTGCTACTGCACCTTGGTTTTTGACAAAGAAAATTTTAAAAACCAGCTAAACATATAGCCTCTTAAATAGTATTGAGAAAACTGTATATTCACACATAGAAGAATGAAACTAGAGCCACATCTATCAACTTACACAAATAATTCAGTTTAAAATGGTTCAAAAACCTCAAAGTAGGACATGGAACTACTAAAGGAAAACAGATAAAATACTTCAAAATACAGGCAGAATAACCCAGGAAATAATTCCAACAATTGACAAATGTGAGTGGGTAGGATTTAAAAGCTTCTGCACAGCAAAGGAACAATCATCAAAATGAAGAGAGCCTGCAAATTTGGGGTGGGGTGCCAACTATATCATACAAGGAACTACATACATTAAATTCCTCCAAATTATCTAATCAATAAAGGAACAATTGAAAAAGGCAGTTCTCAAAAGAAGAAATGTAAATGACCAATAAACATGAAAAAGTGTTCAACATCCTAAGCCATTGGAGAAGCATAAAACTGCTTTGGGGTTTCATCTCACCCTAGTAAGAACTGAGGAAAATGGAACACCTTGTTCATTGAAGCTGAAGGTGTAAACTGGAGTAGCCACTGTGGCAAAAAAAAAAAAGAAGTACAACGAGAACTACCACATGACTCAGTTCTACCACCCCTGGGTAGATACCCAAAAGACTCTAACTCAGAAAATCACAGAAGTGCTTGCACATGCATGTGTACTGCTGCACTGTTCATAATAGTTAAGAAATAGACCAGCCCAGACGTCTATCAACACATTAATTGATAAAGAAAACATGGTACAATACACACAATGGAATTTTATTCAGCAACAAAAAAATGAAATTCAGATATTTTCTAGAAAAAGAATCAGCTGGATATCATTACTTTCAATGAAATAAGCAATACTCATGTGAATATAAGAGTATGGGGTTAGTGCACATGACTACATATGTGCAAGAGGGAGTGGAAAGGGTAGATGTTTGTGAGTGTGTGAGGAAAGAAAAGAACTTTAAGTGTGAAGATCAGTTGCCCCCAGACTCTGTAAGGACCACTGTGATCTGTCAGTAAATTTGAAAACTAAGACAAGGAAGAAGTTAGATAAACAAGATTTCCCTGGCATGTCACAAGAATAAACTGGAACTCTGAGTATCCTCTAATCTTGCAGCTACATATTCCATTTCTTTACATCCTCCAGAATGCCAGGCCCACGTGGTTTCAGAGATAACGTCTACCAAATCATGGAGGTACCTCTGATAGAAACCAGCTGTAAAGAAGGATGCTCAAGGAAACAAAAGTACACCTTGCACAATTCCCTTTGTGAAGCTAACACAATTTTTTTTTTTTTGCCCAGCATTCTGGTAACTCCTTTCATTAATAATTTAAAAATTTTACTTTATAAGAATCACAATTAAAATATTAACTATGGAATGGTTTATTCTCCAGGTAATTTACCTGGAATTGAATTCAGTGTATTTGATCATATTAATGCTTATTAACACATACTGTTTTTTACAGATATTTCCTTTTTACTTTATAATTTCATCCGTGCTTTATTTTCATGTCTCCTACCAACTCCTCCCATGAACCCCCCTCTCAATTTCTTGCTACCTTCTTTTATTATTATTGCTACATATGCACACTTAAATTTATAAATATACATAAATACACACACACACACACACACACACACACATATATATATATATATATATATATATATAATGTGTTCGGTTTTGTTTGTAAGAACTGTGTCCTCACCAGTTTTTGATAGCTGCAGAGTCTGGGTCATCCATTGTCCATTTTTACAAACTCTGGTAATGATTTTACCCTAGTTTTGTTCAGGTTGTTTGATTTCTCACTGTTAAGCTATAACATTTTCTTACAAATTTTGGGTAACAATCATTTATCAGATTTGCCTTTGGAGAATATATTCTGCTCCATCTTCTTTTCATTCTCTTGATATTTATTTATTGCAAATTTTCAGTTACTTTTTGGTCTTTTAAAGACTATACTTTCTAGCATATTCATATATTAAAAAATATTTAAAAGTTATTTTACCCTTGATATTGATCCATAATATGAGGTTTAATTAGTGTTGGTAGAGAATGTTCATTAATTATTCATGGATTCTTTCATTTGCAAGAGATTTGTTTGAGGAGAGGACTGATTACTCAAATTTTATTTAATCTAACACTCAGTTTTTATTCATTTATTAAATAATTAATTTTCATTTTATCATTAACTATTCAACCTTTGCCACACATTATATACATGGTTAATAAAAGTTTTATGAATTTCACGAAGAAAGGTTCAGCAAACATTTAAAAACCAATTAAAGCACTTAGCCATTTATTAGTATTTAATTCATAGTTCTCATGAAATAGATTCTTTTAAACACAATATTCTGAACTTATTTACAAGTATAGATGAAAATACTATAGTTGCTTTAAAACTGAGAAAAATTATAAAGGAAGAAAGAAAACCTTTCTTTTTACCCCCAGTTTTGTACCTAGGGATCTGGGGTTCAAACTGACCTTATAGACCAACAATAAAGGTTTATTTAGGTTTACTGTTATTAGTAACCCAAAGGAGTGGCTAGAATTTGTGGCCTCAGATGCCTAACTTTGTATAGCTACAAGGAATAGAAAGAGTTCCTGTGGAAAGAAAAATTCCTTTAGGAAGAGAACAGCAAGATGAAAGTGTTCTGTCTGCATTTGCCTGAGTGGTCCTTTTGTGCTTTCTGTATTCTTATGGTCCATTCCTTCCGGGTCTCCTCGGATAGAAGGGTTAGAATAGATTTCCCCCACAGGAAGTTCATAGTTTTGTTAGAAGTCTCAGCACTTACAGAGAAGAAGCTCCATGGTAGGGTTCTTCTGCATCTCAAGTGTTTTTAAGCTTTGGATGATCCTCCCACCAGCTCTGGGAGAGCTCAGAATCCTGAGGCTTACAGAGGTGAAATGTTACACTTTGATTGGTTAGCAGATTTTTCTTTTGTAAATTCTTAAGTTTTCTACTTTGACAGCTTGTTACAACTTTGGAGTTTGCATTTGTATAATGTTTGTGGTGCTGGTGATTTGAGCTTTGCTAAGATAGCATGTTGTCTCCCAAGGACTTCTTGTAACCAGCTGGTAGGTGAGGGACCTGTTTGGATAGATCAAGGGATTCAGACACAGCCACAGGCATCCAGGTGAACTAGTCTACATAGTGATGCTAGTGCTCACTGTACTGTGAGAACTTCTTGTCTCTGCTTTTGAACACTTGGATTCATTTCTGGGGATGAGGTCGCATGTTCTGTTATTAAAGTTTTTTGACATGATCTATTAACATGACCAAATTGTATGCATCTTCTAAAAACTACTGTTATAACAGGATTGCTTTTTAGAGGTCTGTCTGCTGAGAGTCAGAGGTAGATCACTGTGCCTAACTCATCTCTTTAGAGTGTTGTACTAATCAACCATTTTGAAGCACACCTACTTCTGTGACAGCTGGTGTCAGTTACCATGCTGTTCCTAATTAACACTGATTAACATTTGAACTATGTATATTTATGGGGTGCATTATAATAATTCAGTACATATATATTGTATGTAAAACTGGACTCACCTTCAGTCTGGGCAGATGTATAAGATGCCCACAGCTGACCAGTGTTTTCTATTCTTGTATGATTTCCACTTTTTCAAAATGTATTTCTCTCTCTCAAACCTTTATTCACAATTTCTGCTTCCAAGGATAGAATTAAGATTAATGTTATGACCAGAAAAACTACCCCATACATATTTATTTCTATGTGTCAAAATCAGTAAGTGGACATTTAGTTCTGCTTTTCTCAGTATTTCAGTTGAAAGTACCTTCTGGTTTTCCTTTTAGGATTTCAGAAGGAACTCAGACTGTGTAAAGAACTGGCTTCTTCCCTGTCCACTTCACTATTCCTGCCATTCACATTGATGGTGGCCACCTGCCTGTCAGAGTGTCCCCTCTCAGCTCTGGGTCTACTTGGTTCTTCATGGTGCCTGACCTTCAGCTAGCCCTGACTTTTGGGGAAACAGCTGGATGGTTTTTGTCCGTACTCATCTATTCATCTGTTTAATGCCTGGACTAAGGGAACAGTTTGTATGGAGTGTCAGAGACATGATCCATAATTGCTGACTGGAGTTTCTCAGTGGAGGTGAAAGTTGGGTGGGGGACAATCTGTCACCCTTAGTCTTACTCTCACCTGCTTGTGTCATCATTTCTTCTGCATTATGGTTTTATTCCCCAAAGCCTTCCTCCTGAAGTTTCTACAGTGACTGTGGACACCCTACAGTGTGGAAACCTCAAACCTCAAGGATATAAGGACACCTCACCTGGAATTGGTGTGGCTGCCACTTCTGAAGAGGCTGCAGTGTCATGTGGCTCAACACCCTGGAAAGGGTTGTGTCTAGGGTCTGACTGGGTTGGTGCCATGGCATAAGACAGTAAAGAATTTGGCAACTTATTTCCCCTATTGAAAAGAGAAGGAAAAAGTTACGCTTCTATCTCAAAAAAGAATCACTTTTCTATGTGAAAATTTTAAGTTAAAAAATTGTTATTAATGTGTACATGTATGATATGCATGTAGGTGTGTATGTGTGTAGGTGTGTGCATGTATACCACAGACTGCTTGTGGAGGTTAGAGGACAACTTTGTGGGATTATTTTTCTCCTTCCAACCTTACATAGGTTCCGAATATCAAACTAAAGTGTCAGGCTTGTGTGGAAAGTGCTTTTGCTCTCTGAGCCATTTGCCAGTCCCTGGAAATTTTCTTTTTATAAAAATCACCACTAAATTTAAGTGTTTTACAGAAATCTTTAAGTATTTATTTCATAAGAATGTTTTAGAATGTGGTGGCTCTTAATTTTAACAATCTGGCTTGATTTCTGTCTGTAGATATATAGGTGATACGTGTGGAATGTGGTTGAATTCTGACATACTGTATTTTACTTGCATGATAAAAAGCAGATCCCAGACATAAAATCATAAGTGACTAGCTGTTAAAGACTTTGTAGTTATTTTGAAATTTATGAAAATTTAACTTTTTAATTTATTTATAAAGAGAGAAAGTGAGAGAGAGAGAATAAAAGAGAGAGAGAATATGTGTGTGTATCTATACATACAAGCATGCCATGGTAAGTAGAACTTAGGTCATGGGGCTTGTATCAGGTGCCTTTACCTGTTGAATCATCTCTCCAACCGAAGAGTAAGAAATTTTAAATGTTGTGAGACCTTGGCTTTGTTTAGCCTCACACTGGAAACATGCCACAGTGTATAATTTGCTGTGATTTTCTTATTGACACTGAAGTTATGGTTAAGAATGTTGTTTTTATTTACCTGACTAGGTAGAGACAAGCTAATGCAATATTCTTCATGTAATATCTTAGGCTCTCTGTTTTCATCTTTCTAATAGCCAAGATTCATACCATGATCTTGAAAGGGCTGCTTGCTAAGCCATGCTCCTGAGTCCTGAGAGGGGTGTAGGTGTGCTTCTATACTTGGGGTTTCTGTGTCAGATCAGCATCTTCTAATATATTAATCTCTGTTCTTTGGGAGAAGATGTTTGCCTTACACAACAGACTACTGGAAAAGCTCTAAAAGTGTTTCTTCTGTTGCATTTAAGTCAAAACGTTTTCTTTTCATTATATATTACCAGCGTTATGATTATAATTAATTTTGTTAATCTTTATTTTTTGTTTCATAATGAAAAAAATGTCAGTGGAGAAGAAGATTTTGTCATATGGTTGTGGTTTCCTGCTGTGAGACACATGTAGATAACTTTATTAAAAATAGCCCTGATTGGGGCTTAGTGGTTAAGAGTACTGGCTGCTCTTCCAAAAGACCCAGGTTTGATACCCAGCACCCACATGGTGGTTAATAACCATCTATAACTCCAGTTTTAGGGGATCCAACTTCCTCTTTTGACCTCCGTGGTCATTGCATGACACAGATCCAGTTACATACATACAGGCAATGCGCTCATACACATAAAATAAAAATAATAAAATATTTTTTAAAAATTGCCCTGGTGATCAAAGCCAGCAATACCACAGAGACTTGCCTATCTGTGTTTATCCTTACTTTACAAAAACCAGGTTATAGAATCAGCTTAGGCATCAGTCAGTAGATAGTTTGGTATATAACAATGGAGGTTATTTTATTTTATTTTTTGAAATAGAGTCTCCCTGTCACCCCAGTTGGCCTAGAACTTGCTATGTTGATAAGGCTGGCCTGATTTCATAGAGGTCTTCTTGCCTCTGTTTCCTGTGTGCTGGGATTAAAGATGTGTGCTATCATGCTTAGTTTCAATGGGGTTTTATTCAGCATTCTTCTAAGAGATAAAAACAAAATCTGGATACAATACAAGCCATATAGAAGATTAAGACAATCTACTGACAAACTAAGTTAGTGGCCAAAATGACTGGCCATTAAATCAGTGAATATTCCAAAGCCTAAGTGGGAAGTAGCCATAGCTAGTTTGTTTAAAATCCCACTTTCAACAAGGCCTGAAGCGAGGATGCTTCACTAAGTGCAAACCAAGCAAAAGTACACAGAACCAAGGGGAGAAATCAGAACATCTGGAATGCTGAAGTAGTGCTGGCTCATGGGGATGTACAATACACTGGTTCCACAGAAACTGACACCAAAACCCTCAGTCCTCTCCTATCAAATGGAGTGGATTCAAACCCCCTGAAGTGTTTAGGGACCCAGAGCAGGTTCTCAAACTTGAGCTTGGATCAGAATTCTGTAGTGCTCGTTAAAGCATAGCATTTTTTTGGGTCTGAAGTCTGAGCTCAGCCTGAGAACTTCATGACTCTCAGGTTCTCAGAAGGTGCTAGGGCTGCTGGTTCTGTGACTCACTTTGAGACACATTGCATTAGGGGGACTGTGTGGTGATCCTGGAGAAACACAGGGCAGTTCACTGCCGCACAGCTCTTATGGAGGGGCTTTGTAAACAACCTACGGAAAGGTAGGCTGAGTCAGGTCCCACCATACAGTAGCCATACGTCCATTACACATTTAAGATAAATGTGTCTGTACAAACACTCACCTGCAATATGCACAACTGCAAGATTCCACAGGCATGTCATCTGTGTGCAGAAGAATACGTGAGAATGACCAAAAGCAAACACATACTTTAGATGAATTCCAGATTGGGAATAGCTTAATAGGATTGAGGAGACATGGATCTTCATTTGCATCCTGAATACTTAGTGTTTTAGGGAAACAAACTTCATTTAGATTTAATGAGGAAGAGAAGTCGGCACAGTGTTCTTTATTCTTAAGTGTGTACTTGAAGTAGTTTATAACAAACTGAAGAAAACAGTATATCACAATTAACTGTGTGAGAATTAACTAAGCATGAGTGAGTGGATGTTTTACCAGAGCCTTTTGCTCAGTGAGAGCTCACATCTAGACATAGACACCTCCCTTTGTGCTGATGCAGACCTCAGCCCCTGTCTCCAGGTTAGGCACAGCTGGATTGCTTCCCTCTCTGAGTGTTGAGCAGCTGCTCAGCTAAGCAGGTCTTTGTTTTGAAAATTGGAGGTGTTCAATAACAGAAACAAAGGCTCAGACAGAGTGAGACTCGCTGAATCTGCACATGGGCAAAGATGGCAAGAGGAGAATGAAATTCATCTTTGAAGATAAGTTTAGAAGAGAAAAACATGTCAGGTGACTAGATGAGGCACAGCTGTCACTGCCATCCCAAGTGATATCTGAGATAGCCAGAGATAGTCAGGTGACCTGGAGCCAGCTTTTCCTCCTAGACACAGGTAGAATGCAACTGTCCTCCACCCTCTACACCTGTACCTGCTCTGTGGGCCACCTCTCTGTGGGCATAGCTACTTAACCCCTCTGCTCACTTCTTAGAATGATCAGGAAATAAAGGAAAATCAGACAACGCATTCCTTACTGAAAGCACCTTTATGAGATCAAGACACAAAAGGTCTGTGCTATCTTGCCTCAGTTTCCCCTCCTTTGTTCTCTCCCCCCATCCTCCCTCAGCTACAGATGTTCTTTAGCCATACCCAGGCAAATCTAGGACCTTTGCATACCAACTTCCCTTTGGGTATGATGTTCACTAGGTGAACCCCTCTTTTTGCCATTATAAAAGACTGACAAAGGGGTCATCATGAATTTTTTTCCTCTCTGGCTAGAAAGCAAAAGAATGAATAAAAGGAACTGACAGGAGGCTCCAGGTTTTATTGTTTGCTCCTGTAGGAAGGAGCAAAGCCAGGTCTGAGCAGGTTCCCTTGCCCAGATTTATAGGCACACTTAGTATCAGAAAAATGGGATCAGAACTTCCTTGTTACCAAGGCAGACTTTCATGATTTCAGGCAGCATTTACAAGCAAAACAGTCTTTTCTCCCAAAATTAATTTACAAAGGAAACCTAAAGTCAAGAGTTTGAACACTAGAATTTGATTCATCTGTTACTCAGCTTGAAATTTCAATGCTTTTCTCTCACATTTGTGGCAAAGTTGCTAGTACTTGGGTAAGAAGTTTAAAGCCTTAACACAGAATCACTTTTTCAAAAAGGAACACATTTCAGGTATCTGTGGTTTCTCACATGGTCTTTGTTACAAGTATTGCAAGTATTGGTATAGGTATTAGAATAGGTTTTGGTATTACTGTAGGTATGGTAGGCATTGCTGTAGACACTGCTGTAGGCATTGCTATAAGTGTTATCAGCACTGCTAATGATATTGCCCTAGGTATTGTAGATCTTACTGTAGGCATTCCTGTAGGTGTTAAGGCATTGTTGAATGAGAGAATAAGTCAATACATTCAGGGTGATTAAATAATTCTAGATGGACATATAATATTAATATAAAAAGATGAAATCAAGATAAAGTATAAAACTAACAGATTCTATTAATAGATTCAAATGTAGTTAATCAGTTTTTATTATAACAAGTAACTTTTCAAACTTGATTTCTTCTAATAGAGAATCAATATAAAATTTCAAGCAAGGTAAGGAAATATTCAGAAAATCTCCAGACATGTGCTTGGCAGCTCTAACCATGGCAATTGTTTGTGGAAGTACAGAAATACCCAGCCTACTAAAGATTCTGTTCACATGGCCTGTGACAGATGGAAGATCATTGTCATTACTGTGTCATTCTGTAAGTAGGACAGACCTGGCTTCTAAGAAGACTGCACTTGCTGGTAGATACTTCCCTGTTTTTGCCAAGAGGTGACTGTCTGTTGTTGACTCATGTGATGTTTTATTCTCCAGGTAGCAATATGTGACACAGTATAAATAAACTCAAATTGCCTTCTTTGAAATCATTAAGAAATTAATTCAAAAAGAAGCTCCATGTAAATTCTCATCTCACCAACTGTTCAAACTAGATTTTTTTAAAAGAAATTCTACCCTCTATGTTTTCAACATAGTGTTCTACAGTTTTTCTGAAATCGATGTATAAATAATTATTTCACTTAGTGTGATTGTGGCTCTGCCAGTAGGTCCAAATATAATTGAATTTGAAATAAACCATTGTGCAGTACTGTTTGAGCTGTGGAAATTGTGACACAGCAATGCGGACATACAACTCTTCATAGATTAGCCTGCTCATATCTGTCTGCAGCAGAGGCTCTGTGTGTGTGTGTGTGTGTGTGTGTGTGTGTGTGTGTGTGTGTGTGTGTGTGTGTTGGAGGTAGGAGGGATGAAGGCTTTGATTTGTGGGCAGCAGAGACCTCTGAGCCTATCCAGAGGAGGAAGGTGAGCTGTCTAGGTCTTAGTGTGTCCTGTGACTGACCACCCCTACCTGTGGACCTAGAAGTGAACGCAGAGTGATCACAAGCACTGAACTGAAGGTTTACTCTGGAAGAGCTGTAAAGTTGGGGAATGCTCTGGGATCTGCTTCAGCCTCAGTTTTGGTACCTAGAAAGTTGGAGAATCATAACAGGCCATGCCCAGCTCCCTATGATAGCCTATTTTTGTGATAGTCATACAAATGATTTGATCTGAAGCCCCAGTTTTAAAACATCATTTTAATTGATTCATAGTCATTGTACATGTTTATGAGGGGCAGTGTGACCCTTCCCAAAGGCTCTCTGAGCAGTGGGGTGCTAAGTGTCACCTTAGATATTCATCATGTCCTTTGTTGAGAACACTTGGAATCTTCTTAACCAGATTTTTGATATATTTGACTGACTGTGCCAGTAGTAGTTACCCTGCTGTGCTTTAAGCACTAGATGTCATTCCTCTGTCTCATTGCCTTCCTACCTGTTAATATTTCACTCTGAGGCCCTGCTCTCCATCCTTCAGCTCTAGAAATCTCAATTCTATTTTTCACTTCTCTGAGATCAGCTTTAGCTTTTGCATGTAAGTGGAAGCCTGTGGGTGGGTCTCCATCTCCAGCACAGTTGTTGTGCTCCAGCCATGCCAGAGAATGGAGGATGATTGAACAGGGGACTTCAGGTGGCTCAGAGTGCGACGGGGGGGAATGACACCTGGGATACTACGTCAGTAGGTAGTTCGGTTATCAAAACCAAGGCAGGGGTTTATATAGGGAGGCCTTTCTGACCGTTAAGGAAGGCGGGAAAGTTAAAGGTGGGGGTTTTGAGGTAAAGGCAGGAAGGTTGTAGGGCTGATGTGGAAGTTCAGGAATGAGGAAATGAAACCCCAAAACCTGTTTCTGGTCTGGGGTGATCTTTGTGGGGGAAAAGAAGATTTATATCTACAGTGGCTTCCTGAGGCCAGGTTATCTCATCAAGGCAGAGCAGGCCTGACTCCTACTGTCTCTTCAGGGTATCCAGGGGTGCTTGGCTTTACTCAATACCTTTTTACGATAGACCCAGTCCCCACAGAAGCCTTAGCTTTTGAAAGTCCATTCCAGTCCTGGTGTTGATTGAGGACTCACACTGATTTGGGACCAGGGGCCTATGGCCCTGGCATTATTTTACATTTTGCTTATCAGTATAGATAGCTGGTCAACAAACCCATTGCTGCAGAGAGTGTGAGCTGTTCGACTTTTTGAATTTGTCCGTTCCCCTACACAGATATAGTGGAAGACTGACTTGGGGAATGTACTGAAGAGTCTTGCTGCACTTTATAAGTGAAGTCCCTTGTGTGTACACTGTCCTGAGTGTGGACCTTGCAGGATTTTCTTGGCATGAATCATTACTGTTGTTCATGGTCACTCAACTGTGAAGCAGGTAGACACTGGGCTCTGGTCCTCCCTTACCTGTACCAGAGCTGCCTAAAGGTTTATTCAATACCAGTGGCAGTGTTCTCTGGCTTTAACTAGACATTGATGGAGTGGGTAATAGTGCTACACACAACAATTAAGTCCCTGGTGTTTAAGGGGCAATGTCCTTGGCACAGGATAAAGGTGACTGTTTAGCCCTCCTTTCAGAATAGAAGGATGTGGAGTCTTGTTTTGGCAGCTGGCAGGGTCCCACATCCTTCTGAATTAATACTGTGGTTTTATAAAATATCTTTTTGGCCAGAAAAATTTCTGAAACTGACCTGGCAGTTATAGAGGGGTGGGACCATTTATCTGGAGTCTTCTGGATAAATTCTATTTGTGATATTTTAACTTATTTTTCATAGAATAAAGATAGTTCCATTCACTGGGAAGTAGAGGAACAAATATAGGATCCAAATGCAGTCACAAAGCACTGATTGCAGCAAGTCAACCAGGATGGGCTTTCTTGTATATCCTCACACATCCATGAGGTCTGCCCAGCTGACAGCCTAGCTGATGAGAAGCCACTGTTGCCGGCAGGCTCATGCATGCATTAACATCAGCACATAATTTTTCCTGAGAGATTATTTAAAATACTAAAGCATTATAAACTAGCGGTGCTTATACTGGTTACTGTTGCCGTGTATGGTGATAAGTCAGGCACTTTTAATGTCTCTTTTCTTCCTTGAAGTTGAGTCATGTGAATTCCTCTTTTAAGACAATTGGATCATGGGTTAGGACTCTCGTCATGTTGAATATCTGACTCTCTTCCCTAAGTGGAATACATTTTTCTCCATTCTCAATTCTCACTTTTGGTATTCAGGTACCAGGTGAACCTTGCATATATGTAAACAAGACCTGCCTTTCCTGTAACCTTGCCCTTCACTGATAATACTGTCACCGATGTGGGCTTCAGCAAGACCCTGGGATGGAAATTTCTTTCAAGGGCTCCTTCTCCCTGTCTTTCTTGGTGCTTCATCAATGTGGAATGTCACAGAGGAGTTGCTGCTTCTAAATGCCGATCTTATGCTGCAAGCTAATGCTTTTATATTGACTTCTAGAGGTGGCCATTGATTCTAAGATTGCACTTTAGAGCTGGACTTTTGGGGGCTTGTCTTGATTTGCAGAGTTGGTTCTACCTTCAAGCCCCCTTAAAGCTTCGTACTGTTCTCTGCACTGATCTGATTCTATAACGTGCCTGAAGCCAAGTTTTACCTCTAGTGGGGTTGCATGAGCCACAGTCAGTAACTCTCCATCTCGCTTTTCATCCTGCCCCTCTTTGTGCCTGCCTCCCTCAGCACATGTATTTATGTGGCTTTTACTTGTTAGGAAAGATAAGGAGTATAGCTAAATGTGGCTTTCAGATCATGATAGCAGCTTACTTGCTTCAACAATTGCTCTTCTTTTCATAAAATAGCCTCTAATCTACTTGGGTGTCTGGATGAGTCTTTTTTTTTTCCCAGAGGGGCTGAATTTCCGGGACATCACACATCTGACAGGTTTGCCCAGTTCACTAGTTTGCAGGCTTATTTCCTCAAAAACAGGAGTATGGTTGTATGCACACATTAGGACAGGGCTGTCTACATGTATTCACTTAAAATAAGAACATCAGTTGTGCTAAAAGTAGGATAAGGGAATGTGTAATAGTCATGGTAGTCCATTTTTCTTTATTATAATGATACCTGAAGCAGGTTCACTTGATAAAACAAGGGTTTACTTAGCTTACAGTTCTGGAGGCTCCTGAGCATGATGCTGGTGTCAACTCTGCTCTGGAGAAATGCTTGTGGCAATGACAGGGCATGTGTGAGAAGGAGATTGCTGTGAGTAAATCTTGTGGTCTGCATGGTGCTTGATGTAGAACTCTTACGGGTTTTCTCTGTAACTTTTTTTTGATGTATAACTTTTATTGAATTTTTGTGCATTCCTTACAATGCATATTAATCATATTTAGAATCTCCTCCTACATCTTTATCGTCCATACTCCCCCCCATGGACTTCATGTATTCTGTCATACATATTAATATTAAGGCTTATCAAGTCAAGTTTGTGTACTCAGTGTGAGTTCATCCATTGTAGTCTAGTCAGCTTCTATCTACAGTTACTCCCTAAAGAAGATCAACTCTCCTTCACCGAGCAGTAATCAGCTGCTAAGTTCCTTGGCTAAGGTTGGGTCCTCCTGTCCATTTCCCCAGTTCTATGCTTGGTTTTTCTCTGAATGAGTTTGCATGGATCTTGACTTTTATATAACAAAAGAAACTTGATTGTTGAGCAAGATGTTATTTGGGGTATGTAGTATTTGTTTCAGGACAGAATAGTGATGGGACAGGGCCTGACCATCTCCCACATTCTTTAGTATTATGGGCTCATGGATCTTGGTGCCTCTCTAAACATCTCTCCAAGCAGCTTGAAAGCTAGTACTGGTGGCTTCTTATTTTGAGTTGATTATAGGTATGTGATACTGAACTGGGTTGCCATCCCTCTTCCATCTTGTTTCCATCTTGTACAGTGTCCCAGGCTGCAGAAGCATCACAGACAACTCTATTCCTACTTTTAGGAGCCTCTGTGGGCACCTGCTGTATGTGGCAGATGATGGGCAGTTGAGGACATATGTGATCTTAGCAGTCTGGGACCAGTTGTAAGAGGACAGAGGCAACATGTCTAAAGGTGTGCTTCTAATGCATTAGTTTTAATCCCTGTACATATGAGGTTCTTGCTGTAACCTCAACTTGGGAAAACCCAGGTCTCAAAGTCTTCATTTTCCTATTTGGAAACAGTATGTAGGGACAAGGCCATGACACTGAGGGTGTATCATTGGTACAGGACAAGAATTGACTGCTGATACAGCTTGTCTAAGAACACATGTGCCATGACAGCTCCCAGAAGAACTGGTGGCATCTTCTGAAAGCCATGCTCATGGCTTCCAAGAATTTTCCACAGACTTTAGTAACTGTGAGCATCAGCTGAAGTTATCTCTTCCTAAAATCAACCTGTCCATTCCTTCATCTTCTGTTCCTTTTACTGCATATGACTCTGTATGACTTCCGTGAGAACCTGTCTGTCAGTTGTGGTCCTCTGGTATCCATACATAGAAGCTAATGTTTTCAGTGGTTTTGTGTGGTGATTTCTCCTTTATACATTGTTTCCCTCCCCAGTGTGATGCCCTTATTCCTTACCATATGCAACAGATGCAAGATGGAAGTCGGTGTTTCTGACTTTTGTTTGTCTGGCATCCATCTCACCTGAAAACTCAAGTGCATGTCCTGTTTAGCTACAGTCTCCACAGGTGAATGCTTAGTTCAAAGACAGAACCCTACATTAAACTTTGTCCCTCAGGGTTTTGCTTGGTCTGTTCAAGGGAAGAGTTTTTGGACATAACCAGATTTTGCTTTTTGCAGTTTTATGTTAGAATATGTTGAGTTCAAGGGTGCATCATTATCTAAGTGCTATTCTCTGATATTTTTCATTAGTATAATTAGGTATAAATATAGTGGCTAGGACTTTCTCATTTGATGTGGGAAGGAGACAAAGTAATTGGAGGAGTAAGAGTTAAAGTGTAGAAATTCCTAACAGGTGGGTAGCTCATGTTTCATTACCTTGTTCTGACTCCCAGGCTATCTGAGAGCAATACGTAAATACTAAAATCACACCTGTGCCATTATATGGGCTTCTTTGTGGCTTATTCAGATTGTATCTGGTGTCTGTAATCTCATGAACATCTAGAGGTTCTTATGGATCTGTAGATTTTGGCTCTACGTTACATTGATATTAGTTGTGGTTTGGCACCATCAGTTAATATAAAGTGTTCTCTAAAGGAACAGAACCATAGAATGAATATACATCACTAAAGGGGATTCATTAGATTGGCTTAAAGATGGGGTTGGATAGTTCAACAATGGCTGTCAGCATGTTGGAAAGGCTGAGAATATGATAGGTACTCACATGAGACTGGAGGCCTCAGCAATCTCAGTGTGGTGCTGAAGGCCTGGAGGATTCCTGGAGAACCACTGGTCTCCAGTCCACATTGGAATCTGGAGTCTGATGGCAGCAGCAGTGGTTACAACAGAGTAGGTATGCTCAGAATCAGAAGTGACATGAGACGAATAGCTAAAAGCAGTGTTCTTTCCTTATATGCCTCTTTATCATTGTACCCATAGGCTAATTACATTCTGTAACTATAAATAATAAAGGGGGAAAGGTAAAACCATTTTAAGCATACTGAAAACAAGGCATGGGACACTACTTTTTCCTGTGACCTCTTTATGTCTGGGCCACTGTCAGAAGACACTATGCATTCTGGGGGAAAATCTTCTCTCCTCTCTCCCCCTCAGTTAATTCTTCCAGGAAGTGTCCTCACAGACCTGTGACAGACTTGTCTAGAGGCCTGTCTGTTAGTTAATTCCAGTTCAATCAAGTTGACAATCAAGATTAACCATCACAGGGTCACGGTAACTGGAGCCTCTGTACCTCATATAGATAGTGACTTAAAGTTTTCAGAAAGCAGGCCCTGTTTTTACAGGTTTATGGGGGGTGGGAATGAAGCTTCTGGGGATTCTGTTGTAAATAAAGCTCAGCATTATGAGATGTGAGTCCAGCATTATTCACACAGTGCCTTAAATTCTACTCCAGTGTTTATAGTGAATGTATTTGCTAAAGTTTCTGACAATTGTACTAATTTTGGAAAGAGTTGTTAATACCTGAGAATGTGCCTTTTAAAATTTCACAATTTCCATTAGGTCTATTGCTTCAAATGTAAATACTTGTGAACTATTTCTAGATGTCTGCTTCCAAAATGGCTACATGCCTTGTTTTCAGTATACTTAAAATGGTTTCACCTTTCCCCCTTTATTATTTATAGTTACAGAATGTAATTAGCCTTTGGGTAAAGGGTCGTATAAGGAAAGAACACTGCTTTTACCTATTCGTAGACTGGTTTAGCCTTGTGCATTCTTGGATAGCTATGCTCTTTTCTTTGTTCCCTTTGCCACTGGCATGTGGTGTCTTGCGGTAAGGACAGTTGCAATCTGGCTCACTGTCAGGAGACCCATATTGTGCCTGTTGTTACACTGTCACCTGCTATACTCATAAGAACATGTATTCCTGTGACTCACTTATGACTCAGAATGTGTAGTAATTGTGAAACCATAAGAGGTTGGTATACAAAGAAGTGTGCTATGTATAAGACCCCACAGGGAAGTGTCTTCCTGTGACAGAGATGTTCATCAGTGTGGTACTGTTGTGCTTTCCCACAGCTCAGGTAGTGTGGCCCTCTATTGTGAGGACTTGCCCTCCCCACAGTTTCCATGTCTCATCAGATGTATGTTTTATTACTTTTTCTCTAACCAAGAGAATTCCTTTTTCTTTTTCAGCAAAGAAAGTTTGGTTTATATTTTCATTTTGAGAAATTGAACACAGTGATTAAATAAATGTTTATTTCTTAATTTTCTTCTTGGGAAGAATGGCTAGCCACAGTTAATTGGGAAGAACAGTCATCATGATAAGACACGGGCTTCTCAATTACCTCAAGGCTTGTGCACTTCCTAGGCCTGGACTGGATAAATGGAGCACAGTAAATATGAGAAACCCAACATGCTCTTTGCCTTAGCAACAAGTGTGATCATGCTTTGTTTCCTATCAGGAACACTTAGGAACTTTTCAGAAGGTTCTTCCCTGAATCCATGTTGCTATACCTGGACATGTGACTATATGTGATGTGTGGTAAGATGGAGTGGCTTCTGATAGACCCTAGCAACCAAGCAGATCTGGACAACAGGCTCTGCTTCCCCAAAAGGAGCTAATCCAGGATTCCAGAACAAGGTTATAAGGGTTGCCCAGGGAGGCAGAAGGTTTATTTTAACCTGAGATAAATGTCTTTACTAGTCTACAAAGGATTTCTGATTTTAATTTCAAGTTTCAGGCCCTTCTTCACTCTGTGTCATATACTGGGACCTTTTATATCTACAGAACCATTTCTTTCTTGAAAAATTCCCTCTTCCTCTGTAATACTACATTGCCTCTTCTACGGCTATTGCATTGTCTCATATTTCTAAAGCATGGGTATTTTCAGAATGCTATGACCCTGTGTTTCTGGGATGAGATTCCTGGCGGTTGATACTTCTATAGTTTGAGACACTGTATCTCTGCAGATGATGTGCATCTGCCTCTGACCAAACCTCCACTCTAATATCAGCATCTCTACATAGACATCTGATATACATCCTGTTTAGCTTCTTGATGGAAGAGTTCTAGAACCATTGCCATGTCCTGGTACTGTTGCAAAGTCACTAGTCATGTGGGTCTCCATGTGTTGTTCCCTGGTGGTGCAGAGCATTGATGGTGGGCAGTGGGGTGGAAAAAGGATAGGTTGTGGGAAGGACAGTGTTCCACATGGCACTCAAGAGATCTGAGAACAGTTTCATGCCACTGAGTCCCTGCAGCCACACTTCAGTCATTGCCCAGCTCTGTGACAGCAGGAGACTTATTGGGCATCCAGGCATGGTATTCTTTTTTCCCTGATCCTCAGAATGAATGGAGGTATCTAAGTGACCCCATTGTTTTCTCTGAATCTGCTGAATGACAGCAAAATAAATGACTTGGTCACCCATCTTTTTGTGGCCCCAGAATTAGGAACCCTTTGACAGCTCAACACAGGTGACCATGCCAGCATCTATGGTCTGGACTCCTTTTCCCTTCACTGAAGCAAGGACAGTCATATCTCCAGGAAAACCACAGGAATCCACTCTCTTCTTCAGATGGTGCTCTGTTGTCCCATATCTGAACTAATCAATTATACTATCTTCTGTCCAAACAGCTGAGCTTTAGAAGACACCTTATCTGAAAGTACATTTCCTCTCTGTTTTCACTTATTTCTGGATTTTCTTTTGTCCCCTATAACAATACATACTGTTTGAAAGAATAAGTTTTGTCTACAGAATGATTCTCTTTGTTCCCTATTTCCCTTTGCACTTATTCATGCAGGTAAACTTTAGAGTCAGTTTTCAACTTGTCTCAGTGTTGTGCTGGGGACTTGATTGGGACTGTGTTGGTTTCAATGAGGAAGCCCCTGGCCTGCATGGGTTATACATGGAAGTAACTTGGATTTTCCATGTCTTCACATACCTATCAGGGCCTTTCATTCTTCCTTCCTACCTCAGGGGTGCTGTCTACTTAGTGTCAGATGAACCAGGAGGTAAGTGATGCTTCCTACCTCTGTGTGCAGTGTGTATTAGTTACTTCTCTTTCTACATACTCTCTAGTTTTCACTTTCTCCATTTCAGTGCATCCAGATCAGTGACTGATTATGACTTTTACTATTTGCCAGTTGTGAAATTTCTTTCCTGTGCTTGACACCTTTATCTTGAAGTCTAGAATCTTCATGATGATTGCTCGGCTCTTTCTGGGTCTTCCTATTTGATCTTTCTCTGTAGGTGATTTCATCCTGTTTACTCTTTGAACATATATGATTTTATATATAGGATATTTATATATATATTGGATTATATATATATATATACATATATATATATATATATATAATTGTTCCCTTTCAAATTTGTGTTGTCTTCTTCATTGTTTCAAAACCTTAAAATAGTCTTTTATGAATATATTGAGTATAGTATTTTCTTATTGAATCCCAGGAATTTGGAATAAACCTTTTTATTATACTTAAACTTTATTTTCAATAATACAACTTAATATTTTTAATTATTTAATTTGAAAATTAGAAGAATATTACACTCACATTTTAACTATAATCAAATTCATGTCCCTTGAAGGTTAAAATGAAATGCACACAGAACAAGAGCATAGTCCACAGGCTTCTAGCATGCTCACAGGGCAATGTAGCCACCAGGCAGTTGACCTTATATCTTCATCCCCTAGACAGGATCTGTGCTCTGTGGCTGAAGTCCCATTTTCTTGTTTGCTGTGATTCTCTGTGCTACCAGCCCAGCTCTGAGCTATGGTTTCTTTTATCTACATGGTATGTGAGTGGAATCCAGTGATGTGTGATCTTTGTGACTGAGGACACATGCATATTTATAATTGTTATATATCCCTTGTGGGTTGACTGAAATGAACCTCTTTGTCTTTAGTAGCACTTTTTGTTTCAAAGCCTAGTCTGTGTGGTGTCAGTATAGCTATTTATCCTTCTGTGGTTGCTGATTGCATGATAGATTACAGTAGATTACTTAAATTTATATAAAGGTTGTCTCTTCTGGGCAATATAACATTGTTTTTTTTTTTCAAATCCAAACTGATCTCTTCCTTTTATTGAAGTATTAATCTATTCACACCTCATGTGACTGTAAGCACAGCTGGATTTAACCTGATTGTAACTTTTCCCCATGTGCTCAAATCTTTTCATTCTTTTCTCTATGGATTTTCTTTGTTTTAGATCTTTTTGTTATAAAATAGGTGGTACCTTGATAGAGTTTTAATTCACTATCTGCAATAATTTCTTCATTGAATTCCAGCATCGCTCCCATGCACCCCCTTTGTAATGTGATTGGCAAAATGTCACACATACATCTCTGTTATAGGTTCAGCAATATTTTCCATGCGTATTAATTTATACTCTCTTATATTAGTTAAGAGATGAAAGGAAATGCATGTATACACTTGTGCTCTCTGTAATTATCTAATTGCCATTATTGATTCTCTTCTCTGTCCATATAGACTTGAATTGCAAAAAGGGTTACACCTGCTCCTGCCTGAAGAATTTCCTTTAGACTTTCTTGAAAGGTGAATCTGCTAGCAAAAATTCAATGCTGTTTTTTTGAGAATGTCTTTATTTCGCCTTCTGTTCAGAAGGGCAGACTTTCTGGGTGTGATGTTATCAGTTGGTAGTTTTATTTTTGCTGTATTGAGAACTTTCTGCGTGTTTTCTCACTGCTTTTTTCCCCTCACTTGGTTCTGTTGAGAAGCCGGATTTTAGCTGGATTAGGTCTCCCTTGAAAGTAGCAAGTCATTTTTCTCACATAGCTTTCATGATTTTCTCATTTTCTTTGACTTCCAGCAATTATTTTATTATGATGGCCACTTGTGGATTTCTTTGCCTGCATCTTCCCTGGAAAATTCTGAGATTTCTGACTATGTACATTGAGATATGTTTTCTAAGTTTAGGACATGCACAAAGAGGTACCAGCGAGACAGGAGAGGAGCAGTAGAGAAGGCGTGCTAAGAGAAGATGGTGGGAAACTAAACTTAGGGAACCTAAAACAATACTTGGCCACTCTGAATGAGTGGGTTTTGAGGGTTATGGGAAGGTTACATACAGGCCTCTGAACTTATGAAGTAAGAATATTGTGGTTAGGTTGCATACAGACACTGTGAGCATTTGAAGGCAGAGGATTATGGGTAGGTTACACACAGGTGGCTGAACACATGGTTCACGGGTAAAAGAGGAACCGTAGGTAATGTTCCAGAAAGGTGTTCAGATTTCTGTTTTGGGGTATGTCTTATTTCTCCATGAAGGCATGTAGAGTCCTGGGGTTCTAGTGATCTTGTTCCTAAGTCCTTGGTCAATACTGATTAGGATGTATAAAAACTTTACTATACCTTTTATTTTTAATTATCGTATTAACAGGCTGTGGGAAACTTTACCCAGGATCCAAAGGGCATTTGAGTTGACCAGCTTATTCACCAAAGCATAACCTAAGAACCAAGTGATTCTGATTCCACTGGTAGAGGAGGACTTGGCTCAGGGGGTGCTTCTGAGGGTCCACCACCTTACCATGACTTTTGGAGAAGACATTTATTGTGCTCTAGGGTATTCACTCTAATGTCATACCTGAGGGTGGAGACTTTGTAATTACCCACAGAACCCCCACAAGCTTCCCAGAACTCACCTGCCTTGATGTAATAACTCATTTTGTAAAGTTGAAGTACCATTAACAGAAACTTGCCAGGTTATACACAAAATTCTTTACAGAGAAAAAGCTAATCCTACCTTTGCAGAGTGTTTCATTTTATACCAAATCAAGAAAGCTATACAACCTAGGAATTTTTATTTTCAGAAAACTAATAGAAAACTTCATGTGTGCTATAAAACTCTGAGAGTTGGAATGGTTGTGTGTGAGCTCAGCTGGCTTACGCTTTCCCATCTCTCGCACAGTGCTACATAGAACATTTTCCTCCATTATTTCACTGATTGGAGGAGATTTTACAATGGAACCTGGTTCTCCTTTTGTTCTTGTTTTTCACAGTTGTATTTTACAAGCCAAGTTGAACACCTTAGTGCTCCCTTGTTCCCAGGAGGAAACTACACTGGAACGGGAAATGTTAATATTGCTGATCTGGTTGAGTTGATCATTCAGAAACATAGATTCTGCCGTGTGCAGACTTGTAACACTGTGTCACATCAGCCTTTCAAGGGAGGAATAAGAGTCTACTGGCTTATGCCATTTCTGTGACTCTCAGCACCCCAGGAGGTTGAGAATGAGTCATGAGGCCCTCTTGAGATAGACAATGATTTCCTCAATGCAGTTACAGCTCTAAAACCTCTCTCTGTTGTCCTTTGCCACCACTCCAGAGAGCTGTTTCTCCAGATTCCTGTTCTCTGGCCAGCACCTTGTTTCTTAGGGTTGCTACTCTGGATGCCCTGTTGTGGTACTTCCATCTCTGGTGCAGTGTCTCTGCCCAGTTGGCACATGGGTAGCTGTTCAAGTTACTCCTGAGCATTCCATGTTTGGGGATGCTGCTGCTGAGAGTTACATCATTCTCCACACATGCGCCTTAACTAGTAACCTTGTCTTTCTGGGTCTTCCTGGTATCATTGGATCAGGAGTTGTCTGGACAAGACTTGCTGTGTTTCTAGCATGGGCTCAGTCCTAGTTCTCCAAGTGGAAGAATCACTGTTAAATCATAGCTTCATGAGCAGTCAGTCTCCCACCATGGATGATTTTAACTGCTGGGTATCTGCAGCAGTGATCACTTTCTTGTGTTAGCAACTGGCCTATCACCCTCCACTTTCACAGGTTGTGTGTTGTGTGGTAGTAGGATTTCACAGAGGATGCGAAGGCCCATTATCCTGTGGGGTATAGGGATAACTTTAAAAATTACTTTGAGTTTTTACAATATTTTATTTTCTTTTATAATTTTATGTATATGAACGTATTGCCTGAATGTATGTAAGTGTACTTGTGTCGTGCAGCATCGTCAGAGGACAGAAGAGGGCATTATTCCCTGGAACTGAAGTTACAGATGATTGTTAGCTTCCATGTAGGTGCTGGGATTCAAACAGGTTTTCTACAAGAGTGGCCAGTGTTCTTAAACACTCAGCCATCTTTCCAGCCCCTTGAGTTTTTTTGTACTAAAGTCTAGAGTAAAGGCCCTTGTACACTTGCTGCTGATAGAACCCATTAGGAGAAACTGTCTAGTATTAAGTATATATGGTCCAACTTTTCTGCAGGAATGTTCAGTATTTAATGTGTAGATCACCACTACAACCCAGGATTTGCTGTTTCCAGCATCCCTGAGCATGGGGTAGTTCAGGAAATACTGTTCTATCCTATTGGACAATTGGAAACACATGATACCCAGGGCTTTTCCTGTCCCCTTTCTCCACCTAGCTCCTCTCACAGCTGTTTTCAATCCCTGGGTCTTCCACATACATTAGGCTCTTTCTGCTGCTAAGTACCACTTTACTGTGTCTTATTGTTGGCTTCTAGAGGGCTCCTGCAGAATCAGTCTTTTCTTCCCTTTCCCTACCCCTGTGTGACTGAGACACAGATTTACTTTTGTCATTCCACCATGGATTTTTTCAAAGGTTTTCACAGTGACAGGAAGCTGTGTTGCTGCCCTAACACACCACTATCTTCTGCCCAACCCCAGACTCTGCTGCCAGAGTCTCTCTCCTCTAAAGCTCTCCATGGTGGGAAAACTAGCTCTCTGGATGCTTCAAGGTGATACTTAGGGGTTTTGTTACATTTCTAGGCCCTGGACTCTGTCTTGGGGCATTTCTTCCTCTTCGTCTTATCATGATCATCAGTAGTATTAAGGTTGGCAAACTGATGTCCCAGTGTTTCACACACTAGCCCCTTCCCACACACTTAAGGGGTCATGTGATTTTTGTGTCTCCTCCCTCCAGGGCTCTGCACATGCCTGTGAACCTGAACTGTAGCTATTGCCGTTCAGGACTGAGATGAAGTTCACAGGAACATGTGAATAAGACATAGTTCCTATTTCTAAGTAAACACAAGCTCACAGCCTGAGGTGGGTGATAACATTTGAAAATTGAAGGTGCTTAAGACTATATGGCAGGGGAAGTGATGAGAGCCATTTGCTTCTTCTTAATTTTGTAAAGTACTCAAGAATTCCACAGGGAGTGGGACAAAGGGACCGAGAAGTGGCCAGTACCCAGTGGCCACTGACGTGCTGAGCAGAGTTCAAAAGTGCAGCTATTAATCAGATGAGGCAGGAGAACAAAGGAATTCCCTGCTGTCTGAAACTGTCCTAGTGTCCAGCAGTTGGTGTGTAGCTCGGCTCCTTTTCTCTGAGCAGAAGCTGGGTCTAGGGGCAAAGTGTGACAAATGTAGGGATCCAAGACCAGGCCTACAGCTGCCCTATGCTCCAGCAGGCCAGGAGACTGTTGTACACAGCTCAGGGACTTCTGAAGTGGCCAATTCTGGGGTCAGGTGAGGGATTGTGAAGGTTGGGGTATCTGAAACAGTGACAAGTAAGGATGCTTGAAATACAAAGGTTATGTTACAAGGAAAATTTAAAAAAGTATCCTGGAGCAAAATTATCACACTCTTTGTCATCTTAGGAGTGCAGGGAAGACCCTGAGAGCATCCTGATGATGTCACAGTAGGAGATAGAAGGACCTGGTTCATCAGTCTCCAGTCTGGAATGAACGTTTCTATGAGTGTGTGAGTGCACATTTGAGAAGGCTGACAAATACCATCTCACTCCTCATAGGAGTAGGAATATACAACAAGAGTGAAAATTTAAAATAGAATCACCAGCACTCAGGAGGCAGACAGGTGGATCTCTGTGAAATTGAGGCCAGCCTGGTCTGCATAGATGAGTTCCAGGCCAGCTGGGGCTATAGGAAGCTCAGTCTCAAAGAAGAATCATCTTAACCCAGTTCTGTTCTTGGGTAGCTACTCAGAAAACTAAAAGAAGAGTCTTGAGATATTTGTATACTTGTGTTCCTAGCAATACTGTTCCATGAAGAGGTGGAAGAGCCCATGTGTCCATTTGTGTAACGGAGTGTCTGTTATTCATCTTTACAAAGGAGGGGCATCCCCACAGAAGCCACAGTATAGATGGACCTCAAGGACTTTATGTGAAGTGGGATAAGCTGTTCAGGAAAGGACAGATCCTGCCTGAATCCCTAGAACCATTAGACATAGCTACAGAAAGTGGGATAGTGGGTTTCAGGGGCCAGGGAAGCAGAAGAATGGGAAGAAGAAATACATCTAAATGGAGGGACAAGACATATGATTACAGACAAAGGAAGTGTCAATGTCTGTGTCCCCTGGGACACCTGGCTGCCTGGTGGCTCCCCAAACCTAGCCCACTTCTTTGCTACAGAGGGAAAATAGTCACCCTGATAGAGGGCCTGAAGATAGGACAGTCACAGGGTGAACTATGACGCTCCTCATGGTGACAGGAATCTGCACGCTTATTGTCCAGTTCCCTTGGGCTGCAGCAATGGGAGGTGGATGAAATTTCTGTGTACCCACAGCTGGTCAGCGCTTGATCTTTGAAAATCTCCTACAGTTTGCCTTTGTAATGACCTGAGACACAGTGTTCTTGGATGGCAGGACCAGAGCCTCAGAGTGCCACATCTGAGACCTGTTAAACTGTACAACTGAGCCTGTGGACTCAGTAAACACGGCCACCTTGTCATTTTCCTTTGAGTACAGTGATGAGATTTCACAAACCTATACTCCAGGCTCTCCACAGCTTGTCCTCCTCATTCAACAGAAAGGAAACTAACACCAGGGAACAGCCCAAGACTCTTCTTGTGCCAAGATGATCGATCTATTGAGCACACGTTTGTGATTTATCTCAGGCATGCATGCTCTGTGCATCAACTTCTCTTGCGTTGCCAATACATTTAATTAGATTTAATTAAATAGATGGGGCATACACACAAGACTTTACAGCAGAAAAGTAAGACGTGTCATTGAAAGGGAGGGCACAGGAAAGGCTGTGTTGCTCTGGGGGTGGGCTACTACATCTTCTCTTCCTGCTGCCTTGGGTCTCCTTAACCCTTGCTGCTCCAAGGAGGCTTCTAGGAGATCAGTCTGTTAGGGGTATACAATGGGTCTGTGGCAGAATCCAGGGCACTGTTCTGTGTGTTTATTCTCTGTCCATTCTTCTGAATGCTATTTGTAGATTACTGACTTTACTGGGCTCTCTCAGACCCCAGGACATGGTGGTGGGGGCTGGGCTGGTTACTCCTGGATCAGGGGTCCAAGGCCATCTTCACACTAGCCTCAGGCCCACAGTGTCTGTTTCCAAGGCTGTACTGATGTGGTACCTTGATGCCCTGGAGTGTGGAGTTCCCATGGTTACTGACAAACCAGGGGAGATGCAGACATCTCATGTAGAGGCTCAGTTCCATTATTAGGCAGTTGGCTTTTGAAGCACAAGTATCTCCACCATGCGTTTGCTCCAGCAGCTGTAGTCACCCTCTGCAGCTCCCTGTTTTCTTCCTTTGTAGCCTGCAGGCTGGCTCTTCACTTCAGGACTTGAATTTTATGTTCTTGTGTAGGAGTCTTAAGCCTTGTGGTCTGAGGCCCATTTGCTCTTTCACTCTCCCATATCAGGTGGAGACCCTGTGGTGCAGCCCCACCTGGGTGGAAGTTGACCACCTGCAGTGAATTAGGCCCTGTGGCTTTCAAACCCAAGTTTGGGTCCTGACTGCTATTGCAGTACAGTGAGGACCTTTCAGTGTTAGAGTTCTAGGCTGAGATGTGGTTCTGTGGATGGATACCTGCCTCATTTGTATTGGGCCCAGAACCGCAAAATACAAAAGCAAGGGGCTAGGGAGATGACTCAGTTGTAAAGTGCTTGCCATTCAGGCATGAGGACCTGGGTTTGGAACCACACCTATGTAAAAACCAGGCACAGTGGCATGGGACTCTAACCCCATCTCTTTGGTCACAAAGACAGGCAGATCACTAGAGCTTATTGGTCAGTCAGCCTAGCCAGTCGGTGAGCGCCAGGTTCAGCAAGAGACCTTTCTCTTAAAAAATAAGTGGAGGGTCTGGAGAGATGGCTCAACTGTTAAGAGCACTTAGCTGTTCTAGAGTACCAACGCTCAGTTCCCAGCGTCCATGTATGGTGGCTAACAACCACTTACAACTCCAGCTCTAAGGGATCTGACACTCTCTTCTGGCCTTCAGTGGTACCTGACTACACATGATGTTTACTCAGACAGATGTGCACACATACACATAAATGAAAATGATAATAATTCTTAAAATCAAGTGGAGGGCAGGTGTGGCAGCACACTTCTTTAGTCCTAGCACTTGAGGGCAGAAGCAAGCAGATCTTTGAAATTGAGGCCAACCTGGTCTACAGAATGAGTTCCCAGCCAGCTGAAGCTACAGGAGGACCCTGTCTCAAAAGACCAAAAATAAATAAAGTGGAAATTGACTAAAGAAGACACCCAATGTCAACCTCTGGCTTGCATACGCATGTACAGATGTGTGAACATGCACCCACACACACACATGTATACCTCCCAATACATGGAATTCTGAGCCCTTGTTTTTTGCTTTGGGCTGGATTGTGGCAGAGCCAAGGTTGGCCTGTGCTGGAGGCACATGCAGCTTTTGCCATATCCTCTCTGTGCTTCAGTTTCCTTACCTTCAAAATTGTGAAAACAGTGAGTGAGGTGCTTAGTGAACTGCTGTCCTGATTAAACTGAAGAGCTAGCACCCTGCCTGGGGGCCGCACTGGCAAAGGTGCCGGCTTCATTCCCAGTGCTTGTCTCAGGTACCTTGCCCTACCACAGTGGACCTCAGATCCCCAAGGCCTGCAGCTCCTCTGATGCAGGAACATTAGAGACTACCTTAGAGCCTCAGGCTGCCTGGGCAGAGAGGAACCCTAGACAGGAGTGGCTTTCGTTCCTGTTGGCCGTAGGGGGTTCTGCAGATTTTGCTAACTGGACACAGCATCTACAGAGTTTGGGAACATTGGTTAACTACTCATCGCTTCAGCAGATGTTTGCTGAGTGAGCCCACAGACAAGGCCCTATCTGCAGAGTAGAGGATAACAGAGAAAAACAAGATGTGTCAAGGGCGTCCCATGGAGGAATTGCACAAGCAGGTTAGGGGCTGAGTGACAGTCTCTGAAATGTGCTATCTGAAGTGGGCTGAGGAAGTGCCCTGCATAAATTCTTCCCAGCAAAGAATGTCATGTGCAAAGAACCTGAGGTCATATATGTGGCATGTGTAAGGAACTGTGAAGGACTAGTATAGTAGAGCTTGAGCAAGGCTGTGATTGGCAGCTCTAAGTCTTTTGACCCTTTCAGACCTAAGTGCTGTGGAGAATTGTTAGAAGGCTTTAGATGGAAGACTTATAAGCCTGATTTGTAAATGGAGAGACCATTCTAGTTTCATTTGTGTTGCCATGATAAATACCTTGACCAAAAGCAACTTTTGGGGAGAAGGGTTCTAGGCTACAGTCCATTATTTCAGGGAATCAAGGTGGGAACTTAAAGCATCACATTCATAGCCAAAAGAAGAGAGGATGAACACACACATCCTTGCTGCTTCTGCTCAGCTAGCCTTCTTCAGACACAGAGTTCAGAGCCCAGCCCAGTGAGATGGTGCTGTCTATATCCATGGTTGGTCTTCCACCTCAGTTAACCATCATGGCAATCCTCACCCGCAAGCATGCCCACAGTTCAACTTCATCTTGATAATTCCTCATTTGAAGTGCTCCCCTGAGGTGATTCTAAGGTGTGACAAGTTGGCATTTAAAGCTATTACAAGAGACAAATTTGGGTAGCTCTCTGAAGACTAGATTTCAGAACTCTGTGGAGACGGTTCACTCCTTAAGGCGAGGGAGGAAGGGAGTTGGCTGGACAGCAGAGGTTCTGACTTGGTTCTGAGTATTTGCTGCTAGGCTCTATGGGTTGAGGGCTGGCATGAAGAAGAAGCAGGTGGTACGGAGGTGCCCAACCCAGAGGCTGGGATGAGGCAGCATAGTCAGATATGGAGGCTAGGGGTCATATGTAAGGCAGGTTCATTCTAAGATGATCACTGACATCTGAGTGCTGAAAACAGGAAGGTAACTAGAGATAACACTTTTGAAATCAGACAAGAGGGTGATCATGGTTGAGAGCAAGACATCAAACATCTTCAATGGGGAGGTAATAAACTCTACTGCAGTATCTCAGACATACTTGTGGAGGGAGGGGAAGTGTGGATGTTTTGAGCACCCCAAGACCTGAATCCACCAGGAAGGGATCAGAAAGATGACATGAATGTCAGTATGGGGAAGGAGGAGACACAGGCATTGCATGCAGTGATGGGCAGTGCTGGAGAACATGATTTAGGGTCTGTCCCACTGTGCTCACTGGTGATGTGATAGGTATGCTGTGGCTCTAGTGGGATCTGGAGTATGCTTCTCAGGAGTGTGGGGTAGTGGGGACTAGACTTTATTTGTTTTGCAATGTCAAACTTCAGTATTTTTTTAATTTTCTAAAAGTGTTCACCTTTACTTCCAGAGAAACAAGAGTCTTCAAAGCCCCAGAGTTTGTGGGTTGTGGCCTTCAAGCTATCACTCATGGGTAAATGTGTGGAGGGTGACTGGGGGCCTGGCTCGGGGTAGCAGCTTCACTTGAGGCTGTGTGGCCAGTGTTTGGGTGACTTTGCCTGTTCCAGTAAACTTAAGAGAACACAAAATTGGTACTTCTTTTATAATCTTAATTTTTACAAATCTGTTTGTAGAAAATAGACTCTTAGTAGGTTCTTGACTCCATCTGCCTGTGGTTCCTGAAATTTAGAAAAGGCTGTGTAACAGCTGCTCTGGAATCATTACACACTGACTTCTGCTACTTTTACGCTCAAAAAAATCTTCTGTGAAATTAATTTAAATGGTTTCTCATAAGAAGGGAGATGTCTATGGATTCTGTTGGCCACTTTCCATTTGTAACCTGAGTAATGGCAATTCTTAGACAATAAAGTGAGCAGGTTGAACTTGGAAGTTCTTAGTCCATGGCCTCTGTATAGACAAAGCACAGGACTACAGAGAGTGCCCTTGCTCTGACTTTCTAAGGAAGAAAGGCTCTTTCCATGGGATAGTGATCTATGCCTGAGGCTACAGATGAGGCAAGGTACTCTGTGTCTAAAGGCTCTGGGTAGACCACTGGTCCAAAGACTTTCTGGCCAAGGATTTATCTGAGCCATGTCCAGAGGACTTCTCTAGATCCACACCACCAGCTTGGCCAGCATCTGGCCAGTAGCAGGGGCTGACTATGACCCTCAAGGCCTACCCCATTTATGTGCCTCCTCCAGGTAGGTCCCATCTCCTAAAGACCCTATAACCTTCCCAAAATATCAACACTAGCTGAGAACCATGTGTTCAAACACTTGAGACTGTGGGGTACATTTCAAATCCAAACTACAACAGCTACTATCTGTATTCCAGCATCCCATAAGGTCTGTGCACTTGGGGAGCTCTTGGGATGAGGTCAGGGCTGACAAGTTAGGATGGAGCTTAGAGGGGCTTGTTTGACTGTGTAGTAATACCATGGATTGTTATACTGGTTCCCCTGGAGGAGGGCACTATAGTGATTTTGTTAATATAGCCTGACTTGTGTGGTCTATTGCAATAATGGTGGTATTTGGGGAAGTAAAATTAGTCTCTTGCTTTTTAATGCCAGAGTAACTAGAAAGGGTTACTAATTCTGTTTATGAGTTAACTTTCAGATCTTGGGTTTATAAGTCTTTTTAATGTCCAATGTGGTATTAAATTTTTTAAAAAGTCTTTAAATAGTGTTATTACTGAAAGTTTGTATCCCCCAAATTTCTTATGTTAAAGTCATAATCTCCAGGGTATGCTGTGTGGAGGTGGTGAACAGGGCTGAGGGAAGCTGTAAGGGTGTGGAGCTCAGTCTGAGTTCAGAGAAAGAGATTCAAGTTTTCAATTCCTACCTGATATAAAGATAGTGTGGAGAAAGCAGTGTGCATGGCAGGAAATGTCCTTCACTAGAAACAGAATCTATGGCACCTTGATCTTAGATCTTGGAATTGTAGCTTCCAGAGCTGGCAGAATTATCTGTTGTTTAAGCCCCAATCTGTGGTTTTTACAGCAACCTCAGCTGACCAGGATGGGGTGTGTGTGTGTGTGTGTGTGTGTGTGTGTGTGTGTGTGTGAGAGAGAGAGAGAGAGAGAGAGAGAGAGAGAAAGATTGAGAGAGAGAGAGAGAGAACTTCCATCTCCATCAGTTTCCATGTAGAGTTTCCTTCCAAGGAAATGTGTGAACGTTGTGAGATGCTTAGACAGTAAGGTTGTCCTTATTCTTATTTTGTAGTAGATTAGATTAGAAACCATGTTGTCTCCTTTCACAGTATCAGAACAGAACCCATGCCAGGTATATATGAAAAAAGATGTTCCAGAGTAACACCTTACCTGATGCACCTTCTGGGTAGGGACGAGGAAAATGTGTGTGGTGCTCAGCCAGATTCCGTTTACTTTATGACAGACATCTCCTACTCAGCCCAGCCGGCTGGAATTACTTGTGGAAAGAAGCCCTTGTCTCAGACCCTTCATCATGAAGGGTATTTGTCAGGCTGGATCCTTTTAAATGTATGTCTGGTTTTGACCCAGGCTGTACTCATCTGAGATTTGGTAGTCACATGTTTAAAACAGGGAGGTAAAAACACTAAGTTCATGGCTGTCTCTAACTGCAGTGAGAATCTCCAGAAATTTCTGTATTTCTCTGTTCCAAGGGGTTCATGCCTGAGTCAAAGTTGCTTTTTCTGAAGGACAGTCTGCTACTACCTCCTTGTGAGAGTCATCATAAGGACTTGCCTACTCCATGTTTTAATTGCATTTGTTCACACATGTGCATACTGTGATCACTGGTTGTCCTCAGAGGCTGGCAGTGCATTCTTTGGCATCTCCCCTCACTGGTAGATGGGGACTTTGCTTCCTCTCTATGTCCAGCTCAGCTCTACCTTAAGTTTTGGATAAGCCAGTGTTTAAGAAGATTCCCATGCTCCTCTAGTCCACTCTTGCCTGACATGACTTTCTCTGTCTCTCTTCTCTGATAACAGCCTCATCCCTTCACCCAAGATTTTATTTTTCTCTCTTTTCCCTCTGTGGAGGTGCAGGGCATTCTCCACTAGATTTCTCAAAGCAGAGATGGACTAATTTCAGAATGTCTTGCACTTGGGGCCTGGCTTGCACCTAGAGTGTCTGATGCTGTCTTCTTTCTTGGGCAGCCTATATAAGAAGATGTTTTGGTCTCAGTTTCCAAAGCACTGTTCCTTTGTTTCTTTGCTTCTCAGCATCTGTGTTCTATGCTGCAGTTGTGTTTGGAGCCTCCCTTTTAGCCTGCATTTAGTCTGTGGTATACTATGCTGTACCAAGATGTGGTTGGGTGCTCTGTAGGGTCTGAGTCCTCAGTCTATTTCCTATATGTCTCTGGGCTCAGACTAGCTTGCTCAACCCAGTCACATTGTCCTCATGGTTCTCTTGCTTGTCTCTCCCACTGTCAGGTAGAAAACCCCAGAACTAAGTTTCTGTTTTCCCCTTTCTGTCAACCTTTTGCATATTTTTCTCTCTGCTTTCTGAGATATTGTCTTGAATTTATTCTTTTAGCTTTTTACTTTCTTGAAATTTGGTTCGTCTGCCTCTGACTTCCAAATATTCTTTCTTGCTCTATAGAATTTGCTTCTGTGTGGGTAGAATACCACTTCCTAGTCACACAAAAAATCTAGTATTGCCAGACATGGAGCATGCACCTGTAATGCCAGCATTCGGGAGTTTGAGGTAGGAAAGTCATGAGTTAAAGGTCAACTTAGGCTATAGAGACTGTGTCTCAAAGAAATAAAACCAGCTACCCAACCAATCACAGAAACAAACAAATAAATGCCATCTCTTACATTCTGAAATGTTGACAATATTTTTTAGATGTCTCATTTTAAAATAATATTTCTTTCTTATAGTTTTGGTGACTATTAGAGTGGTGCCTTTCTCCTAATATCTAGTGATCCTTGGGTGTATCCACTAACTGTGAGACGTGAAGGACTCATGGGGTCTCTTGTTAGTGAGTGGGGCTTGCTGACTTCATAGCGGGTGTTGGCAAGAATTTTAGTTTAGTTTTAATAGAAAGTGTTCTTGTTTAACATAAATTGGAAGAAGAAGGTTCCCATCTCTTGTTTGTGGTGAGCAAGGGAAGGAGTAGGTAGATCACAGTTTTGCTTCTTCTGGTGACAACGGCTGTGGTGAAGGGTGGCTTTGCTGAATGTGAGTCTGATTGATGTTCATGAGCCAATTGCAGCCTCGTGTCCCATACCCAAGCCAGTACATGGTGATTACTCATGTTATTTTCATTCTTAGCATGACTTGCCAGTCTAATGCTGGGGAGGCAGTACTAGGTTATTCTTAAGAAGAGGTTTAGGGGTTGGAGAGGTATCTCAACAGTTAAGAGCACTGGCTGCTCTTGCAGAGGACCCAGGTGTGATTCCCAATAGGCTCATGGTGGCTAACAACCCTCTGTAACTTCAGTTCCAGGGGAATCTGACACCCTCTGGTATTGCATAACATGGGTGCACTTTACATATATGCAGATAATACACTCTACACATAAAATAAAAGTAATAAATAAAATAGTTTTTAAAAAGAAGAGGTATCTATGTGCAGAGGTGTTAGTGTTGGAAGAACAAAGACCTAAGGCTAACAGAGGTCTGGAAATATGGATTTTCAACTGCCTGTCTGACTCCTGCCCTTTGGGATTCCATGCCATTAAGGGCTGTGGTGTGTATGTGACTCTTTCCAGTACTAGTATCACGTATCTTTGCCATTTCCCGCTGGGTCTGAGGGAAGCACATGGAGATGCACAGGGCATTCCCCACCTGGGGTCTGATGCAACCTGCCTGTGACTGGCCTAAGACTCATCCTTCCTCATTGATGTCAATACCACATCAGGAGGACATGAGTGGGGATCACCCAGCAAAGGTGAAGACTGGCAGCTTCAGACACTGTTGAATGGGGTGCTGCTTCGCCCGTCTCATGAAAAGCATGTGATATTATGTTGCTCAGAAGAAACCAAAAGCCACTTATTCACAGCTAAATTAGTTGGGAAAAGTTGATAATAAGTTGAGTACTTATTAATGTTCAAGACACTCTAAAGAATGTGTCTATGTCTTTGGGCCTCTGTCCTCTGAGAAGCAGAGTAGTATCACCTCAAGTGTTTAGATGCAATAGCACTTCTCTGCTGTACAAATGGTAGAAATTGAGACTTCACATAGAGGGGCCATGGGGCCCAGCAACCTGCTGCCCAGAGACTCCAGATTGAGTGTCCCATGGGGCCCAGCTGCCTAGGAAGGAAGGCTGAGAGAAGATGAGGACGGGGAGCTATGCTTCCTAAGAGCCCATGCTTGGGAATAGTGTCTAGTATAAATATTTTAGAGATTAAAAAACAAGAAAAAGTGCTGTTCACACTTGTTTGAGAGGAAATGTATGCATGTTGGACCTCTCAAGGGCTCCAAGGCCTCCTTTTTCACACTAGAGTCCAGTCAAGCACCCTACATCTACTTTGTTTCTCATGACATTTAAGGTTAATTTTGGTCACTTCAGAGAGCCAATGGTCTCTGTGTCTCTGGTGACTAATTGCTCTTATGCCCCTCCCTGTCAGCTTCAGCAGTTTTGAGGATACAGTCAGGCCACAGAGATACCTAGCTTCCTATCTCCCACTCATCCCAGACTGGGCACCCATGATGCTGACCTGACCCCACGTTCATGGTGCTTGGTGTCAAGTGATAACACTTAGGCCTTAGTCTTAAGCAAGGTATATGACTATGGAGCATAAGTCTTCGCTGCCCTGGGGGTAATTGAGCAAATGTGCAGCACAGTGTCACTGTAAATAGAGACAATACCAGGTGCAGCGGAGCGACAGTGTTCCTGTCCTCAGGGAGAGAAGAGGGAGTGTTGCATCCAGACCCAAGATGAGACAGTTGTGGAAAGGAAAAGCTTGGAGGAAATAACAGCAGATGTCCAAAGCTGAGGCACTCTCACTGGAGGGTTAGAATACAAAGCAGAGACAATTTTACAAAAATGTAACAAAAAGGCAGATAACTGGGGAGGTAAAGACAGTTAGGCCCATTCATCCCAGAAGATGAATAATGGAAGTTCCAGGAAGAGAACAGGCAAGAAATATTGGAGTTTCTGAGAATTAAGGGATGTGAATTTTTATCATTACTCAGATGGGTTCAGAGTGAGGGTCGGTCAGGCCCATAGGCTTACACTACAGGATGATGTTTCCTCCCCTGACCCACTGTAGCTATGCTACAGAATGAACACTTGACTTCTTTATAAACAGGAAGTCACCTGTGTCATGAGAAACAAAGTAGGTGTGGGGTGCTTGACTGAACTCTAGTGTGAAGAAGGAGAAAGAAGAACAGTCTCAGAGAGAAACCAAGTGATAGGTTATCACCTAGCATTAGGTCGTAGATTCAGGAGCTTGGAGAAATGTTGATGGACTTGGGTGTTTTGGAAGAATTCTTTGACCAGCTGAGAGACAAAACATCCACCTAGGAGAGAGTCAGAAATCTAATTTATTCTCATGCATGAGGTCCCAGAATATCAACTAAGGCTTTTAGAACAGAAATACAAATGGGGATTAAATAGACATTTTTACATCATCTTAAGGCTGGCACCTGGGCCCTGTGCTTCTTTTCATGCTGGCACCTGGGCAGTGCTATCTCCTGAGTTCCTCAGTTATTGATACCTTACAAAGTAGATATCCCAGGCATGGATTCGGATATCTGCTGCTTTTTGATCTATAGATAGGCCAGGCCAGCTGGGCTAGGAATCAGTCAAATGGTCATTGCAGTTTACAAAAGCAGAAAATATCACTGGCAGACATTTAGATATATGTCCACTTTTCTTGGACTAATTGATCCAGTTGCATCATTAAACCATTTGGTAAACTTTTAATTCTCTTGGTTTACAGCTTTTTCAACAGTTAGACATAGTGAGTGGAAAGCTCCACAGAGCTTCAAAATATTCAGAGTAAAAACTTTTCGAGGTACTGAAAACACCACAGAGCAATAAAACATAGGAAAGCAACCCAGTGTTACATTTCAGGGTATCTACCTAGTAAGTAAAACAAAAGGAACCTCAAAATAGTCTAAGCTTAGAAGACAGAAAGTTATAAGAATAAATGTTACCTTTATCATCTATCATCAGGACGTAGATTCCGGAGCTTGGAGAAGTACTTAAGGGACTTGGGGAGAAAACACACAGACTACCAAGCAAATGTTCAGGGCAATTGGAATTCCAAACTGTGTGGTAAGTAGATAGAAGAGTCCAGCCTTCTTTGAGGCCAAATGTGCTTATACCTAATTTCTGTTGACATGAAAACATCTGGCATGGGTGGTTCAGAGGATCCCATATGCCACTAATACTCTAGCACTTTGTTCCCAGTTCACCAAAAGGAAACAGATTCCTGATAGAGAGTATTTTGCTGAGTCCCATGACTTATTTTAGAGCCAAGCTGCTAGCATCCACGAGTCTCCAGGGGCAGAGAGATTTGGCAGGAATAAGTCTGGCTAGGGAAAATGGATAGGGGATGGGGGAAGGGAGATCTTAGACCCATTGGAGACCCTTCTGTCATGGTCAACAGGATGATGAATCCAGGGTATACAAATATAGCATTGTCATTAGAATAAGAAATGATAGGTCCACAGGCAAGTGGGCTATCAGAAATACCATCATGATTCTGGTACACAGGCTGAAAAGAGGAGAGTACCTGGTAGACATACAGGAAGAGCTTGTGGTGGCTTGCTAAGGAGTCATGACCTCTCCTCCCAACTATTTCCAGTGCCATCCCTTCCTCTTTCAGGTTCTAATCAGTGCCTTTTTCCGGTCAGTTTGTTGTGCCAACTTGACACAATCTAGAATCATCTGGGAAGAGGGAACCACAGTTGAGGAATTTTCTCTGTTGCAACAGCCTGTGGCCATTTCTTTAAGGCATTTTAAAAGTTGCTGTTTGCTATAGGAGGGTTTATCCTGCTATGGGAAGTGGTCTGGGCTGTTTAAAAAGATTACTGAGCAAGTCAGGGTGAATAAACTAGTAAGCAGTGTTCCTTTCTGTGATCTGTGCTTCAGTTCCTGTCTCTGTCTCTGACTTCCCTTAAGATGGACCTTGTCTTGGAAGAATAAGAGTGAATAATCCCTTTCCTCCTCAAGATGGTTTTGGTCAGTATTTTATCACAGCAGTAGAAAGTAACTAGGATACCACCCAATACAAGTCACCTCTGAATCCTTGGCACATACCAGATTCTCATTCACAGGGCTTTTGTTCTGTGTGAAGGCTCAACAGGAGAAGGGCAGCTTAAGGCCACAATTGAGGCCACAGGGTAGAGTGGCTCAGATGGGGAAAGAAAAGGGTTCAAGGACATGAGAGGTCAAGAGAGGGACATAGAGCCTAGGGTGTGCTCTGTGCTGGGTTTCGAATGCTGTGCATATGGAAATGAGTGAGTTGCCATCCCAGAGGTACTGGGGAGGGAAGACACCAGAAAATAAGGAGACTGGAATGACAGAACAAGGGGGCTGACTTGAGAATGTTGTTGCAGTAAGATATCAGAGATGCCTGATGGCTAGGGGTGTTCAAGCTACATTTTGAAGGAGTACTATAGAGAAGTCATCTGAGGATCAGAGAGCTACATGATTTACTAATAAATGACAGCTAGCAATGACATTGAGAGTCCCTGATAGAACTCCATAACTGCTCAGATTTACTGTGTTATGGGGTGTCCTCCCCAAAAGATGCATTAGAGCTTCATTCACCCATAGTACTACAGACTGTGCCTCAATTTGGACTCAGGGTTTCAGAAGACTTAGCCACTAGTATGGGGTCCAATTGAGTAGGGCAGACTAGTATGTCAAGGGACATCTGGGCATGCATGAGAAGGAAAGATGGCATGGGTGCATGCATATATGCATGTGGAGGTAAGATCATGTGGATGTGGATGCACATTTCTGGAGGGAAGACTGCATAGGGGCACATATATGGAGGGAAGATCGTGTGGGTTCATAGGTATATAGAGGGAGGAAGACCATGCTAGCATATATGTTGAGGGAACACCATATAAATAGGGAAAAGCCATGTAGATACAATGGAGATTGGAGAGACATAACTACAAGCCCAGGGTTCCAGGAGTTGTAAAGACAGGATAGGCCATTCTTGGAGCTTTAAATGGGTATATGGCACTACCTATATCTTGGCTTTGAAATTTGGGCCTGAAGGCTGTGCAGCAGCATGTTTTCTGTGTTCTGAGCCACCTGTAAGTGGCACGTGTCACACCAGCTCAGCTTTAGGAGGTTGACACTCCACATAGGAGAATGTTCATAGCTCACACAGACTTCAGACTGATGAACCTCTACTCCAGAGACCCTTAAACTCCCGGAGGTGATAGAGGGTGGGAAGGCCAGAGACCTGAGTGCCACAGCAGCTCTAAAGATGTCAGTGAGGACAAGTAGGAAAACTACGTGTTCTGGGAATCTGGACAGGGCATAGGCCATAGTCCCATGGGATCTGACTGAGCAGGATGGGAGTAAGGGTGACCAGAGACACTGCCTGGGTGACCAGAGCCCAAGTCTGCCCTAGAGCTTGGCATTGCCAACCAAAAGTGATGAGGTGTTCAGTGTGTGCACTATTGAATAGCATTCCCTGCCCACTGGGGCCTGAAGTGCTTGAAATGTGACAGAGTAACCAGATGTTGAATTCTAAATTATAGTTAATTTTCTTTAGATTTATATAGCAACATGAAGCTGATGACTGTCACATTGGTCATATTGCATGAGTAAGAGTTCATCTATGGGTTTTGTTTTTCACTATAACCTAAGAAGGCAATGCTTGCTTAGGTTGGCACCTAGAAATGAGGAAGGATGTAGATGGAGTAAGACTTTGAAGTCCCATTTTGTGGGGGCCAGATCTCTACATCCTTCTCCCGTATCTACCAATCCCATGCCATTGAAGCCATCCCTGTCCTTCTGTTGTCCAAGTCAGTCCACCTTGTGGTGGCTGACCTGAACTCAGTGAAGAGAATAGATGTCATCAGGGATGTTCCCAGAGCATGAAATGGTGGGCACTCTGTGTCCTTGGGAGCAATGATGGGGACTCTAGGAGTCTTTGAATGTGTCCATACGAACCTTCTCCCTGCTTTGGCGGACCGAGCACAACATCTCCAATTATCTTCATGTTCTCAAAGAATAGGCAGGTTGAGTGGGATTGAACTTTTAAAAGTGCCTTTGGGCAGGCAGGATAATTTCATTCTCCTTTGCTGCCTCCTGTAAATCCTTCAGAGAGGAGGAAATAAACCCATTACAGTCCCGCCTGGCTGTTCGTTTCAACTAGCTGCAAGGAAGTGATGTGTGCCTGACATTTGAGAGTCTGTGGCTCGATTAGAGATTTAGTGCCTGTGTCTTCCCAAGAAGAGTCTGGGAAGAGACTGTCAAGATTAGATATGGGCGCCATTTTTGAACACAAATTGTCTGCCTATGGGAAAGTCAAGGTGAATTCTACCATGGACTGTTTATGGCCTCTAGCTCCCTATATTTTTCTGTCTGGAGCCAAATAAAAAGCTACTTGATATGTTCAAATAAAGATTTGAGGCTGTGTCAGTGAGGGAGGATTATTTCAAAGGGTCCATCAAAGAGATCCTTGGATTGTGCTGGTGGCCTTGTGAGGTATCAGCAGCTTTAGGAGGTTCTGAGGGGAGACAGGAATCTGGAATGTGAAGTCACCAGGGGTCCCAGAGCCAGGTGTCCACACCTCAGTGAGCTTGATCAAGAACAGCCATCCCTAGGAAGAGTGATAAAATACATATAGCCATGGGCCATATACTGTCACATCTGTTCTTATACTCTGTGCTTTCCTCACACACTAAGGCTTACAGGATCTAGCCAGAGCATGGGACTTGGTTCATGACTCGGGGGGAGCGTGACATTCTAGAAATTCCTCTGTATCCCTCCCAAGTAAGAAACTGTGACTCCAAGGACCCCAGTGTTTACAGTGGTGAGGTCTCTACCATTGTTGTGTCTCTCTGGGTATGTGTTTTCAGAAACCTGGGGTCAGAGGATCATGTTTGAGGAGGGTTTTAGCTGAAAAGAAAGGTAGGCATTCTGGAATCTTTATGCTTTACTGATTCAGAACACCCTCTTTCCCATCTCACATATACCTTCTCACACCATCTTAGGACCTCTCCAAAGCTACCAATTTACCACTGCTACTTAACTGTACCTAGATTAAGTATTCTCCATTTGTCCATGCAGTAAGAGAACATCAGCTTCAGGCAGTGGTTTCATGATCACTTCCACACCTTAAAATGCATATATGGGACATTTTGGTATTCAGTTGCCTCTAAGCCCTGGAATTAGGGATGTTGGAAAGGATCCAGAATTACCTTGTGATCATGTTTTATGGCCTATCTCATTCCTTATCAAATTAACTTAACGAGTGCATTCCTAATTATTTTGCTAGGGTGGAGAAAGGGCTAAAGTGACCAGTTACAAAGTTTCACTAGTTGGTTGATGGGTGTTTTTCTCTCTGACAGTTAGAAGATCATGGACCAGAAAGGGTCTTCTAGGCAAATGGATTTAACTGGGGTTGTTAGAAGTTTGCAGTGCAGGTAATCTTTCATTCTCCACTTGGGTAATGAGGGTACTTTCTAAACTAACTGGTCCATTTTGTGTCATTTGAGGGAAATCTCTTCCAGGCCTGGTGTGGATCTATAGACCCTTTGGAAAGTGCTAGAAGAGGAAATCAAAGAATATATGTTTACTATTGAGTAAGGGGAACATAAGGTCAAGGAGTCCTTACTGATAGAGGGTTAGATTATAACTCTGTGTGTTACTGCATCCTTAGCATTGAAAGATCAGGGCTGCTGTAGAGAAGGAGTCAGAAACAATGCCCAGAAATCAAGTTGGTGCTGACTTAAAGCCTCATCTCTGCTGGATAGCTTTCATAGTGCTGAAAAGTGCTATGTATGCTACCTGCAGATACAATTAATCATCAACCTTATCTAGCTGTGAGTCCAGAAATCTACAGCAGCAGGCCTGATGGCCCCAGTACAGTAATGGCATGAATATCATGGGAGTAACCAATCACTTTCTAATTGGATTTAAGTTCTGTGTCACAGGATGAAGCCCATATCTAACACTGATATCAGGCCTAGGAACCTGAGGCTACACATATCACAGACCATGGGAGAAAGTCTGATACTAGTTTTCTGTTAAATAGATGTAGTATTAAACTGACTCCTAATGATTTATTGTCATACCCATTGATTAATGCATCTCTCAGTTCTCACTAGAGAAGCTTCCTTATACAGCTGATGATGATTAACACAGAACACACAACTGGTCAAAGTGCAGACTGCTTATCCCTGAATAGGACATCTATATTAAAACTCTGCCTCCCAAGGCCTAGGGATCATTGGGGAAGAGAGTGGAAAGATTGTGAGAGCAAGAGGTGGTGGATGACCACAAGAAAACAGACTTTTCCAGACAGGTGGTCAGTTACTCATATGAACTTACAGTGATAGTGACAGCATGCACAAGTCCCAGTCAAGCTCAAACCAGACAGAATTCCAGCACAGATGTGGGGAAGTGGATAAGAAATCCCACCCAACCTGAGGAACTATTGGCAGCCAATGGCTGCTGGAAAACAGACTTTTCCAGACAGGTGGTCAGTTACTCATATGAACTTACAGTGATAGTGACAGCATGCACAAGTCCCAGTCAAGCTCAAACCAGACAGAATTCCAGCACAGATGTGGGGAAGTGGATAAGAAATCCCACCCAACCTGAGGAACTATTGGCAGCCAATGGCTGCTGGAGTGGAAGAGTCAAGTCTCTTTCAAGGGTGTGACTCACATACATACATAGTATACATACATAGTATAGACACATATACTAACTCCTTATATAAAGTACTCTGACATATGAGGGTGACACAGGGAGGTGTGGATAGGGGAGTAGATCTAAACAAACTCAAAATATATTGTATGAAAGTTGTAAAAATTCAATAAAAAGGAAAAAAAAATCAACAACTCCCAATCTTAGCTAATGGAGACTCAACACCATACATACACTTTGAAGCATAGACTACAGTTGAGACCATGCCTCTTATCATGGAGATAAATTGACTGAGGTTTTCACAAGCTCTGGTCTGTGTCCCAACTCAGTAGTCAGCTGAGTGACAGGAATATATTTTTGAATTCTAATTCTATATTTTTCATAGCATTTACTAGCTACTTAATTGCTTATTGCTTTATTTTCTGTTCTTAGTTTTATCCATTGTCAAATACTCCTTGGGCTGTCTTGTGCAGTCAATTATATTTAGGATGAAATCATTCTTTCCTGAACACGGTAGTTCAGGAGGTGGAGAGAAGGAGAGGTTGGCTATGGCAGAGAATAGTGTATCTAAGTTCATAAGGGTGGGAACTGAGCTCCTGACATTTCCCTGGGACACCTCTGTCATAGCATGGAGCACATTGCTCTGATGTAACACTGACCTCCTGGTCAGTGAGAACTTTGGACAGCTACCCCCACTGGGCTGAGGACTGACTGTGCCTCTTCTTGTGGAGGCGTGAGAATTTAGCTTGTCTCTGAGTGACTGACTTAGGAAGCATGATCGTAAATCTCCTGTGGAGAGTCTTCAGTTGCAGTTTTTCCAGCCCATGTTTTGCAATAGTTTTACACTGTGGAATTTTCATGATAAAACCATTTTCTATTATTTTCACCTTTCATCCCCTTATCAAACAAGACACTTTTTCCTACCAACCTCAGACTATAAACACAGGCTTTTGCTTTACATTTTGCTCACAAATCTTCTGTGATGAGAGCACCTGAGCTCAGGTCCTCAATGAAGACCCAGCATCATATCCCAGCGAGGCTTCATTGTCAGGCTCTAATTGCACCTAATATTTTAAAAGCCATCAGGAAAATTGGCGAGCCCATTTCCCTGCACACAGCAGCCCCTCAAGTGCCGCTTTGCAGATCTCTCAGGACCCATTAGGGCGTGCGTTACTGAGCAGCAGACCCATCCCAGAAGCAGCATATACAATCAGCACACTTACCTGATTAACCTTTTGGATGAAAAATGTATGTCATCAGCATTTTTTGTACCATTTAATTTGTGAGACCATCCTGAGTACAGTGACTTCGTGCAGCATCAAAAGACCTTGTTAGAAAATCCCTCACAGCAGTTAATGAGATGCTGTCCTTGGGTTGAAAAATAACCAAGAGCATTTTATTTATTTGTTTTGAAACAGGTTCTGCCTGGCATTCTACAGAAGCACTGCTGCATATTACCTGACAGAAACACAGGTAAGCCCTGTCTCATCCTGCTCTGAGACCACAGGTTTTATGTCAGTGGCCCTGTGAACCATGCTGCCAAAGATAGGTATTTTCTGGGACATTTTCTAGTTGACATGTGTGTGTGTGTATGAGTGAGAGGTTCCTAACTGAAAGAAGCAGAAAAGATGGACTATTCAGTTCTGTGGTGAGTTAGAGTTAAGTTCAATTTCAGTTTTCGACATAAGAGATGGATTTAAGGTAACTTGACTGTTTTAAAAGATGAACAGATAATTTTCAAACCTGTTTGGTTTGCTTATTAAATGTCTTTGCTAAAAAGCAACGATGTTTTTGGCCAGTGTGGGGTATTTAGAATCCACTGGCCACCAGGGTGGGAGTACATACTCTTCAAGATTTGAGAGAGTCAGACAGGAACAGAGATTTTATGGTGGATGCTTGCATGCCCAACAGCTTCTCCTTGTGGATGTACAGTGTGGCTGTCTGAACACACATGCTCTGAGCTGCTTCTGAGGAAATGTGGAGGAAAAGTTCTATAAACTACTTTGGAATTTGATTGTTTTAACATGTAAAAAAGAGAGTGTATGATATGTTAGCCTATGGATCTGTGCTTTGGTTATTTGAAACTATGGATAGAGCTTGAAATTTAAGTTATTTTCCTCAAAATGAGTCTTCTGAGTCTGAGGAGCAGATAGTGGATGCAGCTGCTTCCAACTCCAAAAACTTTATTCAATTCGAAAACCAATTGTGTCTTGAAAAATACACATGCATGTTCTGGAATATTTTTGTTGGGTATAAAAAACGTTTTCTGACAGTTCCTCACTCATGTTGTAATGATAGAGGAGTTTGCTCTAGTGAGGTTTCTATTTAGTTTCCTCTAAATAGGTGTGGTCACCGAGAGGTAAAGAGTGTTGCTTATGTTTTTTTATTCCAATGAAAACAACAAGGTTTTTGGAAGATGGATTTTCTTTTTTTAATAAATATGGATAGATTATGTTATTGATCACATTCTTTTTCAACGAGTTTGTGCAACTGTTCTTGTTTTGTTTCCACCTATTAAAACATACCTTCATCTATTTACTGTATATGGAGAAACATGCTTATTACACAGTTGGATGTGTTTTAAACCTCTGTTCTCTGAAAGCATTTGCTAGTAGTGAGGATGCTAGACATGTGCCTGAAAGAGACACAGTGATGTGGTGTGAGGAGGAGCAGGGCCCAGGCTCTCTGTATCATTCTAGGCCCAGGAGTATGAAGATGATAAAATAAGCTAAGCTCTAGCCTGTGAAGATCTGGGAGATGTTCAGAACTGAAATGAGTGTTGGCTGTTCTGAGACAGTTTGCTCTATGCAAAGCTTCAACTTCATTTGGAAGATACCAGCACAAGATGCTCTGTTCTCATTTCCTAAGAATCCTGGTTGTTGGCTCCTAGCCCAGGAAGATTGCCTTTATTGAGCCCTGGCTGTGGTAGACAGGAAGTTCCTTAAAACACTTTAAAAGTATAAAATAGTTCAACCTGCAGTTAGGAGGACCTGAGTTATCACCTTAGGTGTGAACAGGAAAGGAATTGCACCAAAAGGAAGTACCAGGATCTGGAGGAAAGAATGACTCTTGGAAGTCTGTGTTTGTTTAAAACTGTAGTTCTTACAACAGGACTAGATCTAGCACATCTGGGCTGTTTTGAAGAAATCTTATACGGAAGCATGATCGGGACTGCCTTTGTGTTAGAACAGCACATAAAAGTCCATATGCCCGAGTGTAATCAGCTTTTTCTCTGGTGATTTCTGGAGTAGTTTTCACATTCCTTCCTATGATCAGGTTTGGGTTGGTTCTTAGAAGATGAATAAAGTTCTCGAGATGGTGGTGCAGCAACGTGATTGAGATAAAATGATGGTGTGAGAATCTGATCACAGAAAAGATGAACCACGACTTCATTTTCTTGTCTGTTGTCCTCTTTATTTTAGAAATGCTGTGAGTGCCATTAATCATGTATAATTCATTTCAAAGAAAATTACATCATTTATCCTTTTGATTTCCTGAGATTATTTTGGTGATGGTAAGGAGGTAGATTCAACAATTATTCTCCTTTATATTATCCCATTGTGGAACTTGTTCATAGGACAGTTGAGCCATGGGTTGGGCATAGGTTAATTCAGCCTTTTAGACATCCTTCCCTTTTCCCATTTCCATGACTCCTAACAGTGTGACTTTTATTCTGTCTTTTGGTTGCGAATCATGTACCTTAAAAAAAATAACAACAACTATGTACCTCATACTGTGTACCAGCCTAGTAGCTGTGTACACTGGACTGTAGCAGCTGACACAGGCAGACAGGGTCACTGCTGCCCGTGTTTGAGATTGTGGTTGCTGTCTTGGGCTTGAGTACAGCTACTTTCTGTAGGGTTTGCTGTTAGACAGTACCACTGGGTCTCTTCCACTGTGAAATTCATTTTTCGTGAGGGATCACAAAGTGGAAATCACCCTGACCCAAGCTCTTGGGATATTCCCCTTGTCTTATTCAGGATTGGCTCTTGTATGACAAGATTCAACATGGAGGGTGTCAGGTGATGAGGTCCACAGGCATGCTTAGTCCTGCCTGGATTTCATAACTTTTCTGAGCAGCAGCTTCCTCACATATATCATCTAATTGTATGACTGATGATTTTCCTAATGAAGAGTTAACCTGTCTTTATCATTAGGCAGTCCCCCCTGTAAGTCGTGGTGGTCTCCTGTCTACTTTAACACTTTATGCCATTAACTTTCAGGGATGGGAATTTTGATTTTTTTGTGGAAAATGTAGCATACGATATGAATGATTAATCTTTCTTTTGCTTTTCCTGTTTCATCAGGGTTTTGTGTGTGTGTGTGTGTGTGTGTGTGTGTGTGTGTGTGTGTGTGTGTGTTATATGAAGTACATTAGAGAATGTATCCGTGGCAACTGTCCATAAAGGAGAATATAGATTATATATATTTCCCTGGTAATGAGACTTGGTCAGTGCAAATGTTGGTAGCTATTTAGTTCTTATGTCTGATTTCTGATCTTGCCTTTTTTATTTCAGTATCATCACATGTCTGGTGGAGTAGAGTGAGGTAGTGCACCATCAGCTGGGCTTTGACTCTGGCCTTAGCTGCCTCAGGCATTTGTCTATGTCCGTCAGGAGGCAGCCTGTTCTGCCACCAAGAATGAAGATGTTTTAGGAACAAATTCGTCTTGGACAGTAGCAGAAACATTCATCCCCACAGGCTCTGACAGCCACAGCTGATGGGCCACACACAGACTGAGCTTGCAGAAAGATTTGACCTTGAGCTATATTTCATTCTGAAGTCATAACGAGATGATATCACAGCATGTTCTTCATAGAAGTTGGGTAGAAGGAGCTTAATGATGTTCATATATGTGGGTCTGATTCTTACTTCTTAGCCAATTCAAAATGGTACTCATGGAAGACCTGAGCATCCTTATCTCTGAGGTTGCCTTGTGCCAGTGAGATGCTGGTCAACTAGCTTTCCTCAGCAGGGTGATGCTGGGGAGGTAGGAACTCTGCCATCTTCTGTGTTACAAATTCTTTCAGTATGATCAGTTCTCATCTCTGTTGTGAAGGTCCTTGGGAGGGACTGGGAGGCGCCCCACCTGGATAGCGCTTTGGGAAGGTAGAGATTCCTGCATTCCTCTGTGTATGTGGGATGAATGGAATCTTGGATTTAAATTCTAATGTTTGTAACAGGGCCATTAATTTTAAAAAATCCACATAGATTGAACAGATACTTCTGATGTTTGTATTTGACTAGTTACTGTATATGTCTGTTCCACAGGACTTTAGAGGCCTGCAGGGTAGTCTTAGTTATACATCATTAAACTATCCAAGGAGCAGGATAGCAGTTGAAATGGCAGTGGCTGCTGGGCAGCTTGCGTATTTAATTCAAAAAGCAGAGGGGAGGGACCTCATTGTCGAACTAGCAAGAAAGATTGCTTGGTAATTTAAAATCCACTGGGTTTCTTTTGAGGCAAAGTTTTTTTAAGAGCTTGTAATTTCATAGTGAAGAAATAAGAGAAATCCAGGCAGTTAGTTTGCTCCTTTTCTGCAGCCTTTTGAGGCATTGTCAGTGTGGAAGTAGAACATTGTTTCATCCTTTCTACACCAGCTTTCACCTGATTAATACAGGTTTGGTAGTGATGCTGTTTCTTGCTGTTGCCGTGGATATGCTATATGGTGGTAGTGTGGTGTTTCCTGATTTAGAGTTTTGACCCCAATTTTGGCTGTTACCTGTGAGGAGAACACTACCCTGTGCTGAAGATAGGGACATAGTCCCAGTGCCTGGCTGTCCCATTCACATAGCTGCTGAACATTTTGCCGTATCTCACACCGTGTTGGTCTTTGGTGCTGTAGGGAGAACAGGAAGTCCTTACTATCCTTGTACAGCTGTCTGATGAAGCGCAGGAGAAAATGATGTGATGAGGAATTATGATGCTGGTGTGAGGGAAGGGGGACAGTGAGAGGTTCTACAGCTCCTGGGCTGAGTGAAGCAGACACTGTACATGGAAAGCCCTGGAAGTTGTATCATGCACCGAGTTCACACAAGGGTACTGCGTGCCAAGTGATACCACTCCAGCATTCTTGGTAAAAGGTAGGATTTTATTCTTTGAAAGACCAAATATTAGAAGGAAGTTTCTCTTTTACTGAAGTTATTTATGCTACTTTTTCTTTTTCAAAAAAGAATTGAAGTTGTACAAATAGAATGCCATATGATATGATTCATAAACTAAGAATAACAGGCAACAGTGCTGAGCTAAATGGAGAAAGTAAACGCATAAGCTGTGGAGATTTGCTTTCTCTGTCTCTTAATGCCCAATGCTACTGTTGAGTGAGCCGAATGCCTTTTTTCCTGTATTCTCTCTCCCTGTTCATCATAGAAAACCCCTCACATGCATCAAAGGGCTTTATTTCATAAACTCAAAATGACTTTATTAGAAAATTGGTTGTGCTATAAAATGAAAAATGCCAGAATGAAAGGTTATAGATCAATAGTTTTAAGACCAAAATTGTTTTATTTTACTGTCTTTTTCTTCACCCATAGAACCTTCTTGTAGCTTAGGGGGTATCTTTGTACTAAGTATTAAATACTACTATAGAAATATAGCCCAGAGTGAATGAGGTTAGCTCCACTCCCACAGTGGGCTCTGTATGGAGCCTGAGGTGATGACCTTCTGAAGTCAGTGCACCCTTTATTCAGGTTCCTGGTTGACTGTAGTCTGGTATGAAGATGAGAGACATGTGGCTTGGTTTAAGGCCAAATGATCTTGACACTTCTCCTCTGAGCAGTTTCAGGATCATTTTGCCTTAATAATATCCCCACAGAGCCCACTGGACCAACTTGTAAAGGCCACCACAGTACTGTGGGGCAGGAATGGCCAAACTAACTTCCTGAGGTGCCTTTTGGCTTCACCTACAGGTTCCTATTTTAAGGAAGTGATGAGAGTAATTCCTGTCCAGTGTCCTTGTCCTTCCCAAGCTAGTGGCTGACTGCCAACCCTAGGAGTGCATGTTTAACTACTCAGAATGTGCTTCAGATACTTAAGAGGACATACGCAGTTCACAGCACTCTTGAGTTTTTCAAAAGCTCTGTAGGGTCACAAAACATACAAGCCAGAGCCCTTGCAGTTAGATGCCCTGAAATCTGGTCCTCTGTGGAGAGCCAGGGGACTGGCAGTCTACCTTTGGAAGGCACCGGGACTGCTTCAGATTTCTTGACACAGCACCCAGTGTGACAAGAAGCATCTTAGGAAGCTCCCTGCCTCAGGAAGAATGCTGTGGAAGAATCTCAGAGTTGCATTGCATAGTTCATTTAGTCTCCCAGATCAAGAGTCTCAGTACAACATTGTAGAGCCCACCCACTCCCCTAGATCCAGTGCCATGTGACCCTTTGTACTTCATTTCTGGATAAACAGTAAACACAAACCCTATCTGCAGCATCTCCATGTCTGACACACTCCTCGTCTACTGTCTTCCTGCCCTGTAGCTGTGTTCTTGGTGTGTTAATCACAGATGTGCTTCACTGAACGCTCGCTGTTTTTTTTCCCTACTTGTCCAATTCTTCTACCCACTTGTTTATAAGCTACCGTAAATTCAAGCTAGTGTAAGTCAATCACATGCAGTCACACATGCATAGAACTAATGACAGAAATGAAAACTGGTACCAGTGATATGGTGGATTGCAAAATCCAGTCTAATTTCTTAGGCATCAAAGCTAAGGGAGTACCTGAGGCTCTTATTATTACAAAACAAAATGCTAATCTTCTGGTGAGTGGAAGTGAAATGGAAACCTAGCAACTCAGTATGGTCTCGTAGTTGGGTTTGATCTAAAGGCAGGCAGAGCTCCTGGAAAGCTGAGTTAGCTTAGATTATACAGGTGACTCAAGTGGCACCTCTCAGAATCTGGTCATGTTCCTCCTTAGGGACAGCAGGGGCCATCCATCCAGGCCTTTAAAATGATGGCAGATGAGGACTGAGAGAAGGTAGGAAGAGACATGGACTTACAGAACCTCCAGATTCTCCTAGCTAGTCATACCTTGAATAAGACAGCAGGAAACAAACATCCATTTGCATAGGAAATGGCTTCAGGTGACCACTGAGAACTTAGTGGGCACGATTTCCAAACATACTGCTGAGGACAGAGAGTGGGCATGAAACAGGAGGATGTGTAAGCCCAGGATGGGCAATCAAGGTTAGGACTTCCCTAACTTTTGTGTGATACTATTGCTCTGACATGTCTTCTCTACCCTGGGCTGAGTCACTGCATGTTTAGATATGTATTCTCTGTATCAGTTAATCTAATTTTGAAATGTCAGATGATGATCAGACCACTCCTTCCAGAGGTTGAGGGTTCCCTTACAGCTAAGGAGGTTTCCTTGTGGGTTACATATAGTTAGAAACCTTCAGCTATTATAATATGGAGAAGGTCTGTTTTTTGGCCTCCCGTGTCCAGCCTGGCCTTGTGACCTGCTTCAGTGTGTAGAAATGGTCTACCCTGACTGAGCAAGACCACCAAATATGGCATTTAAAGAACGCTGGGCTAGCCTTCTAGGGCTAAAAACATGTATAGAAAGAGTGTGCACAGTGACATGTGGGTAAATTCACCATGGAACCCCACAGCAATCCCCGTGAGTGCACCAAACAGAAATTGACAGCGTAGAACTTAGCTCTGCAATGTCTGCAGTTATGAGGAGAATGGTCCTGGGTTGTAGGAATTAGGTTGCTGTGGGTATGTGAAGAGGACTTGGTCCACATTGCCTGTTTCTCTATGTTCTCACATTTATGCTGGTAGCTTTGACATCCTTTTATTGAGACCTAAACTTCTGAGCCAGTTCCTGTGCCAAGAAAATGTGCTTTCCTAGGAGACCTTATTTCTTACCTGGTTCTCTTTTTGTACTATTCTCCAGGGACAATCACCATGAGGGCCAGGACAAACTGAGTGACAATGGGACTGTGCCCTACCTTTATGACACATCTAACCTTTGATTTGGAGAGTGAAGATGTGGGGCCTGGGTCTGTCGTAAACGGTATTGAGCAAGCCAAGCAACCCTGGATACCAGGAAGGGATGGTAGAAGTCTGGCCTGCTCTGTCTGATGTGATAACCTAGCCCCAGGAAGCCACTGCAGGCCTCAGCAGTTGTTTCATTTTTTGCCCCCACAAAGATCACCCCAGACCAGAACCAGGTTTGGGGGTTTCGTTTCCTTGTTACTACAACATTCCCGCCTTTACCTAAAGGCCCCACCTTTAACTTTCCCGCCTTTTGTAACAGCCAGAAAGGCATGCCTATATAAATCCCTACTTTGGTTTCAATAACTGAACTGCCCACCAAAGCACTCTCCTGGGAATCTCTCCCACCACACTCTGAGCCACCTGAGGACCTGTTCTATCATCCTCCATTCTCTGGGATGGCTGGAGCACAATAGCCGTGCTGGAGATGGATACCCACCCACAGCAAGAGTCTGATCTTTGGGCAGGTTTTATATCTGTAGCTGTAGATGAGACATGGAGTTGAGGGTGGGATGTTTGGTAATGCCATTTGGATGTTGCAGATTTAAGCATAAATGAATTGATTGTGTTTGACAGCTTACCCAGATCTGCAGTAACATTCTTTCCTGAGTAATGAGGCCATCTGTATTGTCACTGCCATTTGTGTGTATATGTGTTTACTAGTGTGCATGCATGTGTACCCCTTGGGAATTCAGAGACATTTTTAGAATCAGATGCCTGCTTTCAAATGTGCCTGCTATTTGGTTGCAGTCAGTTAAAATACCCAAAGATGGAGAGTGTTGGTGATTGTTAAGCCTTTAGTAAAAAGGAAGGTTTACTAGTTGTCTGATCTGGCTCAAATGTAGCAGGCATTTAAACAGTCTGCATGGAGTTCTGACACTTCCTGCTTGTGCAGCTGCAGAGATAATGACTTTCCAAGAGATTTCAAGACCAACCTACACTGGCCTCAGTCTCCAGAGGGTGACCTGGGTACTGACCTTGCTCTTCTGAAAACAAAGGCTGTAGGAATGATGATGGGTAGTGTGGTGGTTGCTGGGATTTGTTCAGGAGGACGATGGCATTACTCCAGTTTTCTGGTGCCAGTTCTTACCTGAGGAAAGGTTTCCCATCCTTTTATTCTTTTTCCTTTGGAACTTTGTTGTAACAGATATTTGGTTTGAGGTAAATAATTCAAATGGATGATAAACTGATACAATATATTTGGGAATTACTGAGGATTTTGAACCATATTAATTTTTAAATTACATTAAAATTAACACACAAACTGAGCTTCAGAAGCTCTATTTTGAGGGTTAAAAAGTCTTGGTATCTAAGAATGCACTATTATTTATACAAAATTGAAAGGAGAGGGTGTAAAATTAGAAGTGGTTCTAATATGCATCAAGGAAGAGTCTAAATAGCAGATAATAAGGGTGGTAAGAACTAGGACCCTGTCTCAAATAACCAGGCCTTGGGTCCCTGACAGTAGGATGCTGAGATTAGAAGGGTGTTCCAGCCTCTGTCCTTTGTATCATGCTGTGTGATAGCTAGAGAGGGGGGAAGCAGAGAGAAGAGCCCATCCTTCCCATGGAACTAAAGCCAGTCATATCTTGAACTGAGTGGGGCTCATTCTCTGTCAACACATGCAGGTTGCAGTTGTGCCCATCTTGGTATGGTAGCTTATGGTGGTGGGGCCCTTGAGAATAAGAAGGGCATTGGTAGTCTCTGGGCAGTTGTAGAGATGTCAGACATAGCAAGGATCCTGCACTGCATAGTGTCACATCACATCCTTCTAGCAGGATATAGTTTTCCTAGTGTGTGATGTGCCTAGACCACAAACTTACCGTCTTATCTTGGAGAGCTTCCCCTTTACTAAGAGATGTCTTAACAGGGCATTGTCTTTGAGCACTTTGGATTAGCTTGGCAGCAGCCTGCCCTTACCCTCATTGTTGAGTCAGATGCTTTGCTGTGCCCTGAGGCACTCCTAGCCTGGCCTTCTGTGTCACAGCTTTCCTCTTCAACCCTTCTTTCAATACCCTAGAGTGGGCTTATACTGTCCTGCTCTTGTTCCCCTCATTCATTCTTTAGGCATTTCACCTGGTACTGCTATGCTTTTTCTTCTCTGTTTGTGTTCACAGCCAGCATTCTTTATACTTTCTTTGGCCTTTGCAGCTCTCCGGGATTCCTTACCAGTAGCCTGTGATGCACACTGCTCAGGTTTCAAGTACAAATGTTGCCCAGGCCTATCTATATATATGGTGTTTGTATGGACATTTATATATCATATATATAGACTCATGTTGTAGATACATTCTTTCTTGGGTTTTTCGTGAGACATTATGGATTTCTTAGTGCTCTGTGCTTGCATTCTAGAATGAGAAGAGATCAAGCTTTTTCTGTTGATTCCACAAGACAAAGTGTTGGAGGTAGTCCTGTTTCTGCCCCCAGCTACCAGTGTGACAGTGAGGACCCTTCCCCTACTAGCCCAGCTGCCCCCAGCTAATGTATGTTTGGGGCCTGTAGCCTGACTGGAGTCTCTGTAGGAAGCCCTGGCATTTGGGTAGGGTATTAGGGTGGGGAGTTTTACTGGCTGTTAGACAACCTGAACTGTGGTGCTGAGGCCTGGCTCTTCCTGCTTCACCTGGGCTATTCTAGAGAGAGCCCTGTCATCACCCAATCTTCCCTGCAAAATGTCAGTCTTTCAGTGGACAATGAGGGCTTTGTCTGGGAAAACTGGAGAGAAGATTGCTTCCTAATATGAGCGCATGTTTGGATAGAAGGGGACATGTGACTCTGTCTCTGGTCAGTAGAGCTTGGCAAAGGGGATGGCAGGTGACCCATGTGACAGTGTGTATTGTGTCAGGTTTCCTGGAAATTACTGGATTCTTAGTATAAGAAAGTGCTCACGTTTGTGGTGGTGCTCTTTCATGTTAGTGCAAGTCAGAGCCTTGCCTCCTGCGAACTGAACCACAGCTCCTCTGTCCACCCTGTATTTACCATCCCTGACACACTTCTCACTTGTATTGTGATAGGAGGGTGTTAGTTCCTGTAAAGGGCAGGTATTCTACTGAGGTCCTGAAAAGAAATGGAGCCATCAAGTTAAAGTCACCAAGTTTCTTCTCTTGAGATTGAGAAGTACGAATATTTGAAAAACAAAACAAAACAGAACATTTTATAGCATGCCACAGAGGCATTTTATTGTAAAAACATCTATACTGGGTGAAAAGTTCTAAAAACCATTTTATTTCATTTTTGGTGAAGCCGAGTATGGGAGGTTTTTGATTTTTTAAATAAAATTGTCCCCAGATACCACCTGGGTGTATGGACCAGGGTGGTGGCCACTGTGTAGACTATTTGGTTTACCAGGCCTTCATTCCCTTCAGCCACAGCTGTGTCCACAGGGCCAGCTTAGCACACATCTCCTTCTCCCTCTAAGTGGAGTCACAGCGTCAGGTACAGACAGTGATGGATTCCCACACAGGCTGGTGTATTTAGCAGTGCAGTTTCATTGCTCAACAGCTTTCAGGTGATGTATAAATCATGCTCAAAACACTTGATTTATAGCAGCCATCTCCTCGGGTAAGAGTGGGGTTCATTTTCAGGGATATTAAGGACTGATGCACAAATAATGAAAGGGAAAAAGGAAAATATGTTTCTTGTAGGAAAGGAAAGCTAGGAATTCTAAAGTTCAAAGACAGTGGACTGCTCTGGGCACCAGAAACCTGGGGTCTGGTAGATGTGGTGACTCTGGGGCCTGGTATCAGGAAACTGCTATGTGACAAGCGAGTGTGTAACAAACCCTAGTGGAAATTCCTCTACTGTGGCAGAAACTGAAAAATCTTCCATAAGTGTCCCGGTGGTGTGAATGGGATCAGTTAATATCCAAGTTGGCAGATGAGCTTCTCTGGTGTTGCTCCAATAGTCAGACATCTCTAGAGTCTTTAGAAGGACCCCGAGGAATCCCTGGGCATAGAAGTGCCACACTGATGTTGTCAAAAGCTTTGTGTCATCACCTTTCAACCCAGGAATTGGCAGGATCCACACAGGCTTTTTCCCATATCCTGAGAGAAGAGTGTCTATCTGAAATTTCAGGTTCTGGGGGTTGTGCTACTGTTTAGGACATTTGCTAAAAGGAAAACAGTTGGTGACATTTAAATGTGTTTTTGTAAAGGTCTCAGAATTTCAGAGTTGTAAAGCATCTTACCAATTTATGTAACTCCTGGTGCTAGGTATGTTAGGAGGTTACTGGAAGTATTTTAACTGAGCCAGATTGAACAAGTGCTTGCTTCAGAGGTCTAAGACCTGGTGTGATATAAGAGAAATATGAACTAATTATGGGCAAGCACCCCAGAGAGGGCTTTAAAATAATGAAAATAGCCCAAGCCTGCCAGAGGCCAGGACTCTGTCAGAGGCCACTGAGCAATGTAGGAGTTGTTGGCTGCCAAAATGGGCCCCACACCTACGTGACAGATCAAACACCATATTCTAAAGAGAGGGATCAACTAGTCATTCTCAAACAGAGTGCACGGCTCTGTTAATGCTGCTTGAGGTTCTACAATGGCCAGTATACATCAAATCAGAGCATCAGTTGGGTGTTGATGCCTCAGATGTGAGAACAGATGAGATTACGCATCTAAAAGCAGGGCTTAAAGAAGATCTTCCTCCTGGTCTTAGCAGGGTCATATGGTAGTTGGAGTTTTAGTTTCTGATGAGCATCCATACTGATTTCCATACTGGCTGTGCCACCTTGCAGTCCCACAGAGAGCAAGAGTTCTTCTCCCTACCCTCACCAATATTTGTTGTTTTCTTTCTTGATGATGACCAGTCTGGTTCACTTCCCTTGCGACTGAAAATGTTGAGCATTTTTCACATGTTTATTGACCATTTGTACTTTTTCTTTTGAAAAGTGTTCAGCTCATTTACCCATTTATTGATTGGGTCACCTATTCTTTTGTTAAAAATTGTTTTTAGCTCTTTTTATATCTCAGTATTAGTCCTCTGTCAGACCAATGACAGATAATGTTTTTCTTCTATAACTGTCTTGTTGCTCTGCTGATTGTTTCGTTTGCTGTGAAGAAATCTTTTAATTTGATAAAATCCCATTTGTCAATTCTTGGTATGATTTCTTAAGTTTTCAGAGTTCTATTCAGAAAGTCACTGTTCATGCTGTGTCTTGAAGTGTTTCAAAAGAGATACCTGCACACCCATGTTTGTCATTGCACTGGTCACAATAACCATGTCATGGAAAGCAACCTGTTAACGGAAGAATGGATAGAGAAAATTTGGTATATATACACAATAGAACATTACCATAAATTGCCTGTGTCATTGCAGGAAACTGGATGGAACTGGAGACTATCGTGTTAAGGGAAATCAGATTCAGAAAGACACGTACCACATATTTCCCCGTATTCAGTCTCCACATATTGAAAAAAGAGACATGAAGCAGAAAAGGGACTGGTAGGGAAGGAGATCAGTGGGAGATGGGAGGGAGAAAGGAATGTAAGGGGGATGAAAATGACCACAGTACTTGGTATGCATATGAAAAGGTCAATGAAATCCTTATCCTGTACTGTTAGTGTGTGGTAATTAACAAAATGAAAGTGTCTTTCGTCACATATCAGGGCCTGCCACTAGGATCATGTTAACCCCTGTAGGCTGAGTTGTCTGATAGTGGATACTCTGAAGGAATTAATCCCAAAGACTGCACCCCAGCCCACTATAAACATAAAAAGAATGTGAGACTCCTCAGTGCTCGTATCTCATAGTGAGGCATCAACAGCATGAGCAGGGGCCTCTCATTGCTGCTGCTGTCTTGAAATACCAAGAGGTCTGTGTGTGGACATTGGTAGAGGTGGTCACGAAGGCTTCGCCAGGCCTGGGTCATGTTTAGCCTTGAGGAAGGATGGGCATCACCCGGCTGACTAGCAGCTAGGTACAGTGGAACCCACTGGACTCACCTGCTGAGACGCTGAGAGGAGAACATGTAAGGGTGTTCCAAGAGAACATCTTGGAAGCTTTAGGAAGGTAGCATGCTGTTTATGGCTTTTCGTTACATTCAGGCTCCTGAGAGACCACTGTGAGCTGTTTCATTGTGGCGATGGTGGAGAGGTGAGGTGAGTCGGTCCCAGCAGCTTGCAGGTGGCTTTGATTTCCATGTTTTCGAGGCCGTGGGCCACTGTCTGAACTGAGGCACATTGGGTAGGGCAGGGCACTCATGTGAGACTCTGAAAGCGATGACAGTGAGGAGGCCCGGCAACCGGGCAGCCCTGTGGCTGTGTATAAAGAGCTACACTGGGATAGGGCTGCCTAGAATGTCCAAGTGGTTCAAAAGGTCATTCCATGCCTTTCTCTGTAGATGTGTTGAGCAGGATTCTCTGGAGAAGGAGAACAGCCGAGTGGTATATGCACGTGTGTGTGTGTGTGTGTGTGTGTGTGTGTGTGTGTATGTTTCTATGTGTGTATACATGCATTTAGTGAGTACATGTCTGTATCCATGCTCATATACCAATCTCTTCATGTATGATCTAAACCTACACATAAACACATGCAGAGAGAGTAACAAGAGTACTGTGGGGAACCAGTTTATGTGATGTGGGAGTTGGCAAGTCGGGAACTTCATGATCATTAGGAAGCTGGGGCTTAAACTAATGAGGAAGCCAGCAGGCTAGAGACCCAAGACAATTCAGTATACTAATTCAAGAATGAAGGCAAGAACAAGACTGCCATTCCCTCAGGACAGGCAGATTTCCCACTTAGGGTAAGTCAGACTTCTATGCTATTTATGTCTTAACCTGATTGAACCAGGCCCGGTTGCATGGGGGAAGCAAAGCCTGTTTTACTCAGTGTGCTCATTCAGGAGGGAATCTCATACAGAAACGCCCTCATAAATACACCCAGAGTTATGATTTTCCAATCATGTGGCCACCAGTGGCTCGGTAAATGGATATATATGAATCACATCACAGCAAAGTACTCTGATGAGCTGGTCCCTGAGGCAGTGTGATAGTTAATCTTGGTTATCCACTTGATTAGATCTGGAACCATCTAAAAGACACATCCCTGGACTCTAGATGAGTCTTTACGACTATTCCTGGAAGGATTAACTGAGGGAGAAGACTCTTAAAGTGGGCGGCACCTTCAGGTAGTAACACTGGCTACAGAGTTCTGATGGAAAAGCAGAGCTACTTTTTCCTGCCTGCCTCTGCTCCTTGCTAGTAAGTGCATCCACCCTGTTACTGCTTTTGCCACTCTATAGAGAGGGATGGCACCTGTCCCCAGCTACTTGTGAATGCAAGAGGCTGTCTAGAAGGTGCCAGGCAGCTCATCTTTGGTACCAGTTGGAGGCCATACCTTCCTGTCCTGTTCATACCTGTGAGGTTGGGTAAATCCTATATACCTGGACACCATCCTGAGGAATAATATGTCTGAAAGGTAGGGCCACTACCTGGATCTCAACTTGGAGTCTTCTTATCTGAGAGAGAGGATACATAGTTAGGAGATTGCACTTTTCATTCCATTGCTTCTGAAACTGCCACGTGTCTTCCTGTGTCCCTTTCACAGGGGCTAAAAGGCAGTGCACATCACATATAAATTAAAAGATGAAACCTTCTTGTGAAGCTATGGCAAAGGCTTCTGCGAGCATTTCATATTCTCATGCTGCCTCACACTGACCTGTGCATCCCCATATGAACCAAAGGCTCAGGCCGGGAGGCTATTCCTCAGGAAGAATTTTGCTGGAGGCAGATAAGATGCCACAGCAAGTGTCTGACTGATGATTAAGAGCTGGGGTCCGAACAGAGCAGGTGGGTAAGAGGTGGCAAAATAGCCACATAGTGTTAGAGTCAGTGAGTAAGCAGGCAGACAGTGGTTGCTGGCATATGGAATGAGACTGATACCAAGGCTGAGCATCACAAAAGGCATCTGCCCCCTTAGCTAGGCCAGCTGCATGCTATGTAACAGCCTCAGAAACCCCCTACATGGGATGAGGGAGCTGTATACTGTAGGAGGCCCAGTGCTCTCCCAAGTAGGATTGAACACTAGGAACTGGACATGAGGATCTCTGAGCAAAAGCTGTTCTGTTTGGGCTGAGTAAAGAACTCAGCCCAAGAAGTTGTCTATTGCAAAGAGAAAGAGGCAGGAACTTGGAAGGAAGTGGGTGACGGAACTTCCCAGGCAGGGGCAGGGCAGAAAGATTCTAAGGGAGCTCCTTTTTGGAGATTAGCACATTACTTTTAGAAGAAATCAACTATGGATGTTGCAGTTGACCAAAAATAACTGTGAATGGGTAATATTGCTCAATTCTATAGTTTCTATAGTTGAAGCACATTTTTTGTTTTGATTAGGAAACCATGTTGATGAAATGATTGGAAGTCCCTTTGATGTTAGCCCTGTGAGTGTTAAGAAGCAGGTCTTCAGGCTCTTGAGTCTATTTTCATGTATAATGTTCACACACAGAGGAGGTATGCACTAGACAGAACACTGTAGCTGGCAGGGTCTTGGAGCAGCTGAGTCCAGCCACCATGAGCAGATCCCAGCATGTGGTCCTTATCTCCCCAGCTGAGGTTTCCTTCTAAGTGGAACATAGTGGGATGGTGTCTCTCTTCTTAACTGGGACATTGGGACCCATGAGAGCATGGAGTGGGAGATTTTCTACGTTATTAGAATGTGCCATAGCTACATACTGCTCTGTGTTTCTATCACATTGGCAAAGGGAGAGAAATCAGTGCACTATGTCAAAGCTGGAAATTTCTCTGCTCCCAGAAGCTCCTGGGAATTACAGGCACAAATCCTCTAAGAAATATACTGGGAGAAAAACATAACTGGACTTGGTGTGTTAAGCAGCAAAAATACCAAAAAGGCCAGAACATACACATGTAGAGCTGCCAAGTGGACTGTGACAGCCAGGATTGTCAAATCCCCATGGAACACTTGAACATTCTAACATGATGAGGAAAGCATATGTGTGCAGGACAGGTGCTAGCCAACTTAGAGTCCTGGGGACTCTCCCAGAGTGCCCTGCCCAGATGAACTGAGGCTGTGGCCTGTCCTAGAGTAGGGATAATACCCTGTGGTTCAGGGGCCTTGGCCAAACCAAGGCACAGAAAAAGTCAGGGGCCTTCTAAAGACTCCTGGGTTCAAGGGCACCGGTTCCTTCCCTTTATCTTTCTCTCTCCTCCCATTCTCCCCACTGCACTTCCTGACTCTAGAAGAACACCAAGAGCAGGCAAGAAGGGACTATGTTAGGGGATTTTTAGATTCCTTAACTACCCTGAGTTATGGGGGTTCCTCACACTGCTAAGAACCCTAGAGGTTTCTGTGGCTATTTTAGATGCTCTGGGTCTGATAATGTCCTCTCTCAGTGGAACTGGGACCTTTAGCATTTTTCTTTCTGATGATCTGGCTCTACTTGGGTTTCTCTCATCCCCTTCCTCGTGGATGTCACACGATTTCTGGGTCTCTCTGACCTTTCATTGACTTTATGATGAGATGCCCACTGTCTTAGCTTTTTTTCCTGTTGCTGTGGTAAAATAGTCCAACAAAAGCAACTTAGGAAAGAAAAGACTTATAGGGTCTAGAGAGGCAGCCCAGCAGTTAAGAGCACTGACTGTTCTTGAAGAGGACTGTTCCCAGCACCCACATGGCAGCTGGCACCATCTATAACTCCACTTCTAGGGGAATCTGACTTCTTCTTCTGACCTCCACAGGCATTGCATGACATGGGTGCACTTACATACATATAGGCAATGCACTCATACACACAAAATAAAAATAAGGAGAAGAGAGAACAGGTTTATTTGGCTCACAATTCCAGGTTACAGTTGATCACTGTGAAGTTGAGATGGCAGGAACGTGAAGTAACTAGTTGTTTTACATCCATAGTTGAGAGCAGAAAGCACTGTATCCCTGCATGCAAAACACAAATACACATAAAATAAAAATAAATATATATTTGTAAAAGTCATAAGATAAAGAAAATGTAGATGACTGCTTGGTTGGAAAATGTTAGCATTTTGCATTCTCCACTCAAAACAAGCTTGTCTTTTTAGTCCTTCTTCATGTCTTGGACTATGTGGAAGAAGGTGAAGCCAAATAAGGAGATAGCATGACTGGGCCTTCTTCCCTGCATGTTTGTGGGGAAAGGGTTGATATTTACATCTGCTTCTGTGTATTACTTTATTATGTAATTTTTGAAAGTGTCTACCTTGATGCTTATAGAAACCCTGCAGGTGACCATGATGTCCCTATGTGTCAGAAGGAAACTTCAGGTCACAGGCCTTAGTTGACATGTCTTTCTAGAATGGTAGTCTGCTGGGCTATGTATGAGCTGATGTCAGATTCTTTACCAAAGTTGCTGCTTCTTGGGAGGTGTGGTTCTCAGGTGGGCTCAGAGGGGGAGGGGTGTCCATGCTCACATTGACTGGACACTATCCTGTTCCAGTAGATCTGGTTTGAACTCTTCTCAGAGAGGCCTACTTCAAGTCAGCCTCTTCTCTATTTTGACTTGTTCTGTTTGTTTGCTGCTTAGGGTGCTTTGACTCTACTGTGCATCCCAGGAGAGCCAAGAGGAGTGAACTCTTGGTAGGGGAGGTGTTTGAAGTGTGTAAAGTACCTCATGTGAGACTCAGTAAGCCAGAAGATAAGCATAAGATATCTGGGGAGCCAGAGCTCCCTTGTTATGTTTATCATGAAGCTGTTTATGCATAAAATTGAATAACCCTGGATATGTAGTATTCAGAATTGAGAATGACTCCCCCTTGTTGACAGTACTTTGCCCAGTTTGGCTTCAACCTCTAAATGATTTTTGACATTTCTACCACTGTGCTTTCCTCTTCCTGTTAAACCTTTCCAAATCACCTCAGTGTGATTTCCAGTATTTATTAGGCCTCTACTACTAGGGAAAGGGTTCTCCAGGGTACAGGACATTAGGCCTTGCAGAACCATATGCTGCTTTTGTGTACCACTCTTGCAAGGGATGACCTCTGAAATTTCCAGTGGGTGATACTGGTACCCCAGCCCATACCTCCTACTCTGAAACCTTCCCCTCTTGAGTTCTAGGGTCTAGGTCTGAGATCTTCTTTTTCCTTATAGGCTTGGGAGTCACAAAGATATGCACTTTGCTTGGACCACACTGTGGTGACTTCCGACATCATATGGTTCTGGAGCCCCTGAAATGTGACCTCCAGGTTGTGAGGTGCTACCAAGGCGATGCACATAGCCTCTGAAGACTTGGTGTGAAAGCCCACCAAGTAGCCAGTAATGTTTTTTGCAGGTTGCATTTTGAAATAATGATATTCTAGTATATTTGATTAAATAAAATATATTAGACTTAATCTAGCCTGTCTTTTCTCTTTCTAATATGATTAGTGAAGAATGCAGATGGCATCCATGGCTCTGGTTATTTTCCTTCTGGTGGTGCAGCTCCATTCCAGCTCTAGACCCTCCTCCCAGAGCACAGGCTGAAGCACATGATGGGATGCTGTGTGCTTCATGTATAAGTGTGTATCTTTTTCATAGTTTTTGTCAACTTGATACAAACCTAGACATACTAAGGAAGAGAGAACCTCGTTTGAGGAATTTCCTCTTTCAGATTGACCTGTGGGCACGCCTTTGGGGGCATTTTCTTGATTATTATTAATATTAATTGATATAGCCCACTGTAGGTGATGCCATCCCTGGACAGGTAGACCTGAGCTATCTAAGAAAAGTGCTGAGCAAGCCAGGGGAGAACAAGCCAGTAAACAGTGCTCCTCTGTGATTTCTGCTTCAGGTCCTGCCTTGGCCTCCTTTGATGGTGCACTATAACCTGAAGCTAAATAAACTCTTTCCTTCCAAGTTGGTTTTGGTTAGCATTTTGTTACAGCAACAGAAAGCAAACTGGAACAATCTTTCATGTTCCATGTGCCCAAGATCCAGTGTACAGTCCTATTTTCATAATTTTCCTTGGTGTTTTTTAACGTATTGGACCTGAGGGGGTATTTAATATGTATATCAGGACTAAATTTTTTAAAGGAGGATAATGATTCATATAGGTTTTCTGTGCTTATTTTAAAGATGCATTAGATGGGCCTGGTTGTGTAGGTCTATAATTCCAACTACTTATGATGCAGAGGCAAGAGGATGAATTGAAAGCCTGCCTGGGCTTTAGGGCAAGGTCTAAGGCTAGACTGGGCAATTAATCTTGTCTCAAGGTAAAAAGTATGAAAAGAGATGGGGCTGCAGCTCAGTAGTAGAGTACTGGCCTAGAATGTACTAGGCTCTGGGTTCAAAATATATAAAGCCTCTGAAAATCATTTCTCAGATTTTCCTGAGAGTAGAAGGGGCCATGAAAAGCAGGGATCATTGTGGTGAGAATCAGGACAGAGCCTTCATAGAGTACCATGCTTCTGCCCAGAAGCTTTGTTCCAGCCTTCTGAGTTCGTAGTGGAGTCTGCTAAAGGCCAATGGGGCATGAATGACTGCCAGATTGCCCTGTATAGGTAGATGGAGAGAATATTGTATGTTTCTAGATGCAGGGCAGATACATGGGATGTGCTCAGAAGAGTGGCTCTGTGCAAGAGTGGCCCCTGTGCAAGGCCACTTGCAGGGTGGTCAGTGCAGAACAAGATCATGGGAACCATAATGACTAGCTTCCATCAGTAGACTGACAAGCCCCCGGGAGAGACTGTCCTGAGGCTATACACATGTCTAAATTGGCAAAGGAAAGCCTATAGGAACAAGGCAAAGTCTCACTGTGGAAGGATTGTGTGCTGACTAAGGGTTCTTGGCAACACTGTCCCAGGGGACGCTCCTTCTGAAGCATTTGGCCAAGAAGGAAGATGGTCACTTGACCTGTGCATTCATAGCCTGACCTTACTGCAATGAAAAGGAGGGCCCATTACATTTATTTAGGTTTTCTTGAGAAAGGGTCTCATTCTATAGCCCAGGTTGTCCATAAATTTGTTGCCTCAGATTCCCAAGTGCTTAGATTACAGGCTTGAGCCACTGATCTTGCTTGGTCATTTGTTGTTGTTTGGGTTTATTTTAAATTTCTGAGATGTTAAGCATGGAGGGTGAATATCTGAATATCCTGCTGATTTCCTGAGGATGTGAGGGGAAGGTATTTAATCAACTTTTTAATAGACTTTTTAACAAAGTGAAGTGCTGACCACATGGAAAAAGTGTTTCCTGTGGTGCACGAGAGGATTTCAGTCACCTACATTCACCCTCCTGGACTTTTTGCCAACCTCACCCCTGGGCAGAAATGGAGCATGATCAATACTGCCCTTTCTAAATGTCCACCTATTTGTATTTTCAGCATGACTCCAGAGCAGGTGGTCAGGCTTCTTCTGTGTACAGAGGTTTGAGGTGATTTCATTTGATAGGAGTGCCTCTGGATTGACTCCCTGCACATTTACAAGCATGTCATACATATGCTGACATGCTCTATGCAAGACACTCTTATAGTCATGTTTTCCAGGCCTGCACAATTCAGCCAAAATGCTACTGCTGCTTGGTTGTTCTTTGGAAATACTGTCATTAGAAGGGCCCTCTGGCTTGTTGGAAGAGACAAGGATGTGTTTAAAGTGTATCTTATGTACCATTCCTCTGCCTTGTGGGCCTCACATGCTGTTGGTTTTATGTCGGCACCTAGGCACACTTGAGTCGCCTGTAGGTCTGTCTGGAGATGGCACTGATTTGCACACATGTACCTATTCACCAGTTATCACAATAAGATGAAGACAAAAGGGATCCTGTAAGGACTTCATCATTTTTAACTTTTTAAAAGTCAGGTCTGATTATCAATAATGCTCTCAAAACAACCACAAACTCTTTGTTTAATGATCATATTAGGAGAACTTATTTCAAAGGATATCAGTAAATATGACTTTGGGGAGATTCACTTGAGTTATGAAGCCAGGATCATCACATAGGGAGGATAGTCAGCTCTTTTGGTCCCTGGCATGGTGGTTGTGAGGAGCACACAGTATTCCCCAAAGACTCCTGCTATCATTTTGGGGTGAGGAGCAAGGAACCAAGTAGCAGTGGCTCCCAGAAAGATCTGGTGATATCCTTCTCCCCTGTGACCTTAGATCTGGTGTGTATTTGGGTACCTGACTGCTGATCTTGAGCTTATTCCCCAAGACTGAAGAAACCTGCACACTCTTGTTCTTATGTGATGATTTAAAGCAGTTTTCTTCTACCAAAGCCTAAATTTTCCCCTGTGAAAATCATCCCTAATGCTCTTCCCGGGCCTCTGCTCAGCATTTCCACAACTGTAATTAGCAGCCTCTAGGGAAGAGAAGAACAAGAGGCATCAGCCAGCTTTTCTGTACAGATGTGGTCCAACCTCCATGCCACTTTCCTGCTGACATTTCCCCCACAGTATCTTTTGAAGGCCTACTGTGTGGGATGAACAGGGAGCAATGCCAGCCCTTCTCCTGCCACTGCTGATTGCCTGGCATGAGTTGTGTCTCTAAAGTGCTCAGTGATAGTCAGGTTCGGATTGTTACTGAGCAGAATCTGCTATGAATTTAACAAACTCACTCTCTGTTTTCAGAGAACAGGATAGAAGTGGGTGATTGACTTTGGTTAATTCTATCATACACAAAAGAGCAAAAGTAAATACTAGTTAGGGCTGCCCATGAAATGGGAAGAGAAGCAGTTTTGCTAGGCTCTGATAGAGGAGAAGCAGCCATGTACTATGCATGAAGGTTGGCTTGTGACAGGAAATTAACAGGGAACTTGAATTATTCTTATTTTACTCCAGGATCTGGGAACATAATCTATGCCCTGAGTTCCTTCTCAGGCCACTGGGGACAGACATACAGGCAGTTCCTACTTTAATAAGCACATTGGAGGGGCAGATGGTGTGGTGCATAGGGCCCTGCATCACTTTTATCTTGGCAAGAGATTCCCACTGACACCAATCAAGTTTTGAAGGTAAATACAAGTTTTCAGGAGAGAAAGGGGAAGGGAAAGGCCAATCAGTACAGAAGAACAGTATGCATATTTCAGGTGAATGCTTAGCATGATATAGAGTAGGGAATACGGCTGGGCTGTGTGGAGCTCATGGTGTGATAAAGAAGGTTCACAGGCTAAGACTCAGAGCACAGAGTCTCTGGTGCTGCAGTGGTACTGCTGAACCTTCTGTCTTATCATGGTTACAGAATGACCATGTACCAGCATCATACTTAGAACTCTTGAGCCTGGAGATAAGATCCTGAATGTGAACCTGGGTCCATATAGCCCTGCCTACATTGGTTTTAGACCCATGTGGATGGGCATATGGCAAACCCCTTATGCAGAGGGTCAGGATTACATCTTGGGAGATAGAAAGGGAAAAAACACTGGAAACCCACTTGCCGCGCCTGCACGGCCCTGGGTCCGAGTCTCTGCGAGGGGCGTCGGGATTGAAGAAAGACACAGGACACTCTTGAGTCAGGTTGAAGGAAAAAAGGTTTTATTATTTTCTTTTCCCTGCCTAATATCTCTGTCTTTTTTCTCTGGCCCATGTCAGCAAACCACCAGGAAGGAGGAAATTGACCTTCACACAAAAACCCGATCTGCATAAACAGGGCCTCCAGGTGCAGGTTGAGACATGGGACCAAGGTCGCCAGTGGCTAAGCAAGATAACCACAAGTTCCCGATAGCAAGGTCTCTGTGAAACAGCCAGTTCTCATAAACATCACTGAGGAAACTGTGATCTCAATAACAAGGCATTAGAGCAGAGGCAGCTATGTACAAGAGGGGGGTTGTGCTGGGAGGCCTGCTTTCCCCACAATTCCCCCCTTTTATTTTATTGTGGGTGTTCTGTCTTAGGTCATATGGGAAATCAGCCCTTTACCTGTCTCTGCAGAGCCTCCTCTCCTGTCTTAGGCAGGGCGATCCTTCCATAAGTTGCCTGTCATGGAGACGCCCATAATTTGCCGCTCGCATGCCTTAAGACTGGCTTGACCTATGTTTATGCTTGTGTCCCTGCTCAATATCCTGCAGTTCCTCCAACAACAAGAGTCATTGGTAATGTACCTGGACAGAGCGTGAGGTGGCCCAGTCTACCTGATCTTTAATAAATTTTGTGAGCTTTCGAAAAAGCCAAGGTCCAAATGATAGTACTAACAGCACTCCAACAAGGGGGCCCAACACTGATGGCAAGATTGACGTGAGCCAGGAGCCTTTCCACCACCCTTCCATATCCCAGCTAGCAAGCCCCTTCTTTCTCTTTTCTAGGGATTCTCGGACTTTTCTCATACTATCATTGGTGATCCCAGTGTGGTCAGTGTAGAAACAGCATTCTTCTCCAAGGGCAGCACACAATCCTCCCTGTTTAAGAAACAATAAATCCAATCCCCATCTATTTTGTAAAACTACCTCAGACAAGGACACCAGGGACTGCTCAAGGGCCGTAATTCCTTTTTCCAAATTACTAATATCTTTATCCAGTTGTTCCTTTAGTTGGCTATACATATTGTTGGTGTTAACAAAAGAGGCAATGCCTATACCGGCTCCAGCAACCTCCACCCCCAAAATCAGTGTCAAGGACAGGGCAGAGGTGGAAATGGGTACTCTCTTAACTTGGGAAGGCCCCAAGGAGTCAGTCAATGTAAAGGGAGCAAAAGGAAAGCCTCCATCCTCAGTCTCAGGATATATAGAAATACGGGGAAAAATCCTCAGCAACAAACAAACTTGGGGTCTTTTTATCATCTTGTCAACAGAAACACATGCTGTCAAGGAATCCTGACAGGCCCACCAATGTACCTCTGGTGGCTTATAATAATATTCTAAAAGGGAGGCGTTAACTCTCACACTATTATTACAAAAAGTTACCAATGATACATTAAGACCTGGAGAATATAAACAAGTGCCATATCCTAAAACTGTAGGCAAGGAAAGGGAGACATTAGGTTTAAGATGCCAGGGGCATTGGGCATAATCAGTTGTAACATTTGGAGGCCCAACAATAGTCTGGGCCACCCCTTCATAAATTGGCAAAGTGGTGGCAACACAGAGCCAACGGGAGTCAGTAAGATTAGGGGAAGAAGAATTAAGAATATTGAAGGTGGACTTCATCAAATCAAGAACAAATTGAAGGGTGGTGTTCGGGGGGAGAAAAGGTTCGAGCAACAAGCTCCCCAATTTTTTGGGTGCTATAATCAGTTCTATTAATAACTATTGAAGGAGTGTTGGTTTTAACCAATGTGGCTTCTTTCATATTAGCAACTGGCAGAGACTTGGTAAGCCTTATCTGGAAATGTATTGAAGTCCAAGTTGGGTAAGTATTAATAGACCTTGTTTTTCCTTTGAACCATTCTGTATCTAAAACTTGCCTACCCTTATCAGTAAAATTAATGCAGAGGGGATGGCACCAGGAATTACAGTCCGAATCCTGTCCTCCTCCTGCCGAGTGGGGATATGTTGATGTCAAGGTGATATAATCCCAGCTAGAAGATGGCTTCCAGTATGCATCCCCTGTAGTTTCACATCCCCATTTGGCTACAAAATGGGATTCCACACCTCCACAAGAGGCTCTCTTCTCCTTAAGCTGATGTTGGGGGGCTACATACAATGTGGGGACCCGGAGAAAATTCCGCCTATTTTTCTTATTGCATCTGGGAGTCCTTGTATTAAAAGGATCAAAACTGGTATCAGAGGGGGCACTCCCCAGGGCAAAGTGTGCCTATAATCCCCACCCATTAAGGCTCCCCAGTGCCATTTTGCAGAGATCCGATGTCAAAACTGGCCATGGAACGTTCTACTGCACTGTAGAGTTGGACCAGATGACTTCTCCAGCCTGGGAGTAGACTTGCCAGGTGTAGTTCCAGGGTTGATGTTGCAAGTCACTCCCGGAGACGACCCGAGGTTGAAGAACCATCAATATTACGAGGGAGATTCTCCATGCCATTATTGCCTGAAACGAAAAGAGAAACATTTGCTACTCAGGGAGATCTTCTCCCTGGTTTGAATCAAGAGTGGCTTCTACCGGGCGTATGCATCTTTCTGGAACCGAAATGGGTTTTTCTTTATTAGGTGGGAAGATACACACAGCTCCATGGACTCTAGCCAGCATAGGCGTGGCTAGTTGCCATTGGCCGGTCAAAAGATCCTTCCATCTGACCCAACCCAGTTGCTGGGTGGGATTGCTCCAATGTCTTTCCATGGCTGAGTGGCCATGTTTATCTACTGTTAAAAAAGTTAGAATAAACAAAATTCTTTCAAGTTGTACATTGGGGGAAAAGACATACTCCCCGCTTTTTATTTTACTAAAGTGTTGTTTCAGGGTGGCATGGGTCCTTTCCACAATGGCTTGGCCTGTAGGATTGTGAGGAATTCCAAATTTATGACAAATGTCATGATCTTTGCAAAAGGCAGCAAATTTATGGCTAGCATAGGCAGGTCCATTATCGGTTTTGAGAATATTAGGGACCCCCATATAGGCAAAGGCCTGCATGCAATGGGAAATGATGTCTTTAATGCGTTCCCCCGAGTGGAGGGAGGCAAAGATTACCCTGGAGAACGTATCCGCTGACACATGCATAAAATTTATTTTTCCTCTCTCCTTTAAGTGGGTGACGTCCATTTGCCAAATGTGATTGGGTTTTAAACCTCGGGGATTAATCCCATCATTGGGGATATTATGAAAGGGTGCACAGTCTAGGCATTGAGTAGTAATTTGAGTGGCCAAAGATTTTGAGCAGCCTGTATGATGGCTAAGAGATTGTGCATTGAGATGGTACTTTTTAATGGAGGCAAGTGGCTCACTCCTCCACAGAAGCAACAAGTGGTCTGGTAAGAGCGTCCGCCTCAGCGTTGCCCATAGAAAATGGGCCAGGAAGACCAGTATGAGCATGAACATATCCCACAAATACTGGGTGTGTTCGATCCCAGATCATCTTTTGTAGCAGAAGTAATAGTGATTGAACCCTAGAGGAGGGTGAAATACATGAGGCTGTTTCCAAGGGCCTCACAATTTGAGAAACATAAATAATATCAGTATACAAATTAAAGGCTTCAGAATGAAATAATTGAAAGGCAAGCAAACAACTGGCACACAAAACCTCCCTCGAGGGGAGATAACGACTGCATATCCTACTGAGGCGCCATCAGTGAAAACTGTACAAACCTGGGGTAAAGGGGATTCCTTCACAGTAGCGGAAAAAATCACAGGATATATCTTAAAAAATGACAAAAGGGGGTTAGGGGGGTAATGGCAGTCAAACGTAGCTCCCATAGACGTTACAAACAAGGTCCAGCCATCAAAATTATTTTGTAAATGTTGGAGTTCCTCCTTATTATAGGGCACTAGGATTTTATCAGGTGGCTTTCCAAACATCTGAAGGCTAAGTTTTAAAGCCTTCCATAATAATTGCAAAACTAATTCATAATATGGAATCACAACCTTCTTAGGTGATGCTGATAGATGCACCCAATAGATAGGACTCTGTTGCCAAAAAACAGCAGTAGGGGCAAAATGTGAAGAAAGAACAGCTAACTGCAAGGGCCTAGCATAATCAATCTGAGAGACCTGAGTATCATTAAGGCTTTGAGAAAGCAATTGAAGAGCAGCCTTGGCTGTGGGGGGGCGGGTCAAGGCACGTGGTGAAGTAGGATCTGGATCTCCGGGGAGGATAGTATAGAAGGGTTTCAAATCACCTGTTTTAAGGGAAAGGGAGGGATGAATCCATTGTACATCGCCCAAAAACTTTTGCCAATCATGTAAGGTTTTAAGTTGGGAGGTATTAATGCACATTTTTTGTGGTCTTACTCCCTGTGAATGAAGGACATGGCCCAAATAATTATAGGGGGGCTGCATTTGTACCTTTTCAGGGGCCAACACGAGGCCGTTATCTTCCGAATAACCCTGTAAGGCAGCAAAGGCCTGCAAGGCCAGATATTTATTAGGTGCAGCCAATAAGATGTCATCCATATAATGTACAATATACAAGGAAGAAAATTCTCGCCTGAGGGTATCTAAAACTGCGGCCACATAGGCCTGACATATGGTAGGGCTATTAGCCATTCCCTGAGGGAGCACTGTCCACTGAAAGCAAAGTGCAGGTTCCTGAAAATTGAGAGATGGAAGGCTAAAGGCACACCGAGGGCTATCTGCTGGATGTAGGGGAATCAAGAAAAAGCCATCTTTAAGGTCAATTATTATTACATGTCAGTCCTTGGGCACCACCGCAGGTGTGGGTAGTCCTGACTGCAGGGCTCCCATTGGTTGCATGGTGGTGTTAATGGCCCACAGGTCCTGGAGAAGTCTCCACTTTCCTGAAGATTTTTTTTATCACAAAAATGGGTGTATTCCAGGGAGACACAGAAGGGATGATATGTACTGCTGTTAATTGTTGTTGTACAAGGTCATGAGCTGCCTGCAATTTTTGTTGGGATAAGGGCCACTGTTCCACCCATACCGGGCTGCTGGAAAGCCAAGTTATAGGTATAGGGGCAGGTGGCTGCACAGTGACCCTTAGTAAAAATATCCTAGTCCCTTTTTGTCCTTTGGGGGGCGTGTTTCTTGGGGGAGACTAGAGACTGGTTGTACCTCCCCTTGTGACCATTTTTCTAGCCCTGTTCCGGGCTGCCATCCCCAGTTTTTCATCATTTGAGAGGCCTTGAGAGACAGAGGAGCCGGCTGGGTAGTAAGCACAACTCCAATCTCTTGTAGTGGGTCTCTCCCCCATAAATTGGTGGGAAGACCCTTTAACACATAAGGTTGGAAGTATCCAAAATGCCCCTCATCATCTTTCCATTTTAGAATTTTGAGGCTCTTTTGGGGTCTAGCCTGTCTTATGCCTTCAAGGGGCGGTTTCCTTAGGCCAAGCATCAGGCCAAAAGGCATCAGACAAGACTGAGACATCTGCCCCAGTATCCAAAATTCCTTGAAAATGTTTATCCTCAATACGTAGTGTAAGCTGAGGATGATCTGTCATGTCAGCTGTCCAAAAACTCACGGGCCCTGAGGACCCAAAGCCTTGATCCCCGCCCTTGGCGCGAAGAGACCTTGTTTTAACCAGGATCCCTGGGAGCAGAACCAATTGGGCTATACGCTCCCCTTTTGGGATGGCAACGATCCCGTGTGCCACAGAAGTCATCACTTTAATTTCTCCATGACAGTCCTGATCAACATTTCCAGGGTGCACTTGAATACCCCTGAGGATGGTACTGGAACGCCCTAAAATGAGTCCAACCAACCCAGGGGGCAGAGGCCCATGGACTCCGGTAGGGACCGCCTGAACTCCCATTTCTGGTGTTAAAATTGTTCTGGCAGAGGGACTGAGTTCCACTCCTGCGCTCCCTGGGGTTGCTCTGAAGAGATCAGTGAGGTGAAGGGATTGCTCTGGTGAGGACGGCTCTGAGGGACAAAGCGAATCCGCCCACTGCCTGCTGAGGGAATCATTGCCCCATACACAGTGGCTCTGGGGCCCTGGGGCAGGACCCACGTCCCGTTTCCGGCTGTGGTGCTTGGTGAGGCATTGGGAGTGGAGTGCCCTGGATATCTGTCTTAAAGCAGCAATCATTAGCCCAATGATATCCACACCGGCATCGGGGACATAAACTGGGCCGTCTGACATTTCCCAGTTGGGGCCCTTGTTTGTTCCTTGGACATTCCTTGCACACATGTCCAGCTTCCACACATTCAAAACAGTGTCAGCCTTTAACGGTGTCTCTGGAAGTGCTGTGGGTCTCTGTCCCTTTAAAGGCTGCAGCCAAGACTTGGCCTTGTGTAAAAGTGATGTTTATTTCTCTGCATATTTTTATGTAATCATTAGACTTTTGTTTCGATGGGGGTGAATGGCGTCCTTGCAGTATTTGTTTGCATTTTCAAAGGCCAGTTGTTTAACCACAGGCATTGCCTGCCCCAGTCCCCCAAACATCCGCTCTGCTAATTGCAAGAGACTGTCTACAAATTCATGAAAAGGCTCAGACGCCCCCTGAAGAATCTTGGAGAGCTGGTCACCTCCTTCCTTATTGGAGAGCGCTCTCCATGCAGCAGTAGCGGCTGTGACAATTTGAGCATAAACTGCTACATCATACTGTATTTGTTGTGCAATGGCAGCATGTTGTCCCGTTCCAGTCAGCATCTCAAGGTTTCTTTGGGGTTGTCCTGCTTGGGCATTCAACAGGACTGTTTGGGAACATCTCTCCTGGAATTCTCCTCTCCAAACTAAAAAGTCTCCCCTGGACAAGGCTGCACGGCAGAGTTGCTGCCAATCGCTGGGTGTGAGATTAAGGGGGATAAAGGATTCCACAAGCAAGACTATAAAAGGGGCTTGGGATCCATAATTAAGTACAGCGTCTTTAAGCTGTTTTATATCCTTAAAGGCTAAAGGATTATGATGCCTTATGACCTGGTTAGGATGCTGGGGGTCCGGGACCTCCGCCATGGGTGCCACAATAGGGCAAAACTGGACTCCCCCCAGCCGGCACACTGTCCCTCTCTACTGAGAGGGGGGGTGGCCCCGAGCCATACATACCAGCATGGGGTCCCCCAAGGTAAGGACGAGGGACGGACGGTGCCGTCGGGGCCCCTCTTTGATATTTTGGAGAGGAATGGCTTTTTGCAGCACCCGCCTTTATGCGAGTCCCTTTCAGTTTCTTTTCTAAAGTTGCTATTTCTTCCTCCAACCGCTCCTCCTCTGAATCCTCTGCCGAAGCTCACTCGGCTGGGTCCTCATAGTCAGAAAGGAAGGGGTATAAATGGGGGGTACCCCCGTTCTTGGTAGATTGCTGATCTTTCTGGGGAATCCTCTCAGAGGGACCCTCTTCCTCCCCACTTGAAATTTCAGAATGCAATGATTCTTTGGTTTCAGTTTCTTGGAGCTCAGAAAAAAGAGACTTTGCTTCTTGAACTAACTGTCTTAGCCGTACCTTGTCAGTTAGGAGAGCATCTTTTACAAGCCTCCAAAGCTCAAAGGTGGAAAGAGGGAAAACCTCTGCATCTTCTTTAGTCAAAAGTTTTTGTAGGTCTCTTTGGACCTCTTCCCAAATCTTCTGAAATCTTTAGGTCCCCGGTACTAAAAAACCAAGGACTCGCTCTCTCAATAGATTTTTAAGAATTCCTCAAGAGTCTTATTTTTTAATGCAGTTCCTTGTTCCTCTAGTAGTCTTCTGAGTTGATGCTGCAGCTTTATTTTACCTGGCTTATTGCCCATTTTCTCTATCTTATAAGACTTACTTAAGTTTAAATTTCCACCCCAATACGTCCCTGCCGGCCTAGGGACAACCCCGTCCGCTTACCCCTTCTTTCAGGTCTTGGTGGAACCTCCAAATGCTGCACCTGCACGGCCCTGGGTCCGAGTCTCTGCGAGGGGCATTGGGATTGAAGAAAGACACAGGATGCTCTTGAGTCAGGTTGAAGGAAAAAAGGCTTTATTATTTTCTTTTCCTTGCCTAATATCTCTGTCTTTTTTCTCTGGCCCATGTCAGCAAACCACCAGGAAGGAGGAACTTGACCTTCACACAAAAACCCGATCTGCATAAACAGGGCCTCCAGGTGCAGGTTGAGACATGGGACCAAGGTCGCCAGTGGCTAAGCAAGATAACCACAAGTTCCCGATAGCAAGGTCTCTGTGAAACAGCCAGTTCTCATAAACATCACTGAGGAAACTGTGATCTCAATAACAAGGCATTAGAGCAGAGGCAGCTATGTACAAAGGGGGGTTGTGCTGGGAGGCCTGCTTTCCCCACACCACTGGCCTTTATATAGGATCTTAGGATAGTGTAAGGAGAGGACCAAAGTGTAATGCAATGGGAGTCTGTCCTGAGGAGGAATCTTCATATTCAAGAGTTTCTGCAGTGGGTCACAATGTTTTGTGCAGAGGTAGGGACTTATCTAATTGTAATCCTGGGCTGTGGCCCTGATGTGTGGGAAGCATCCAAGACCACTGTGGGTGACATGTGCTTATCTGTGAGCAGCACATACCTCCAGGCTGAAATGGATAAGAAATCCAGGAGTATAAAGGAGTCAGGGGCTCATCATTATGATCAAAACACACTTGGCTGCTTCTCAGCAACTAAGGTGCTTAGAATGTAAATGAAGACCCCAGAAGCTGAGTGGTCCTGGGACAGGGAGCTGAAAATGCCCCTTAATATTTGAGTTCTACTACTTATTTTATGACTGTTATGATATTTACTTAAATTTTCTGAGTTTTCATTTCACCTTTAGAATTAGGATAATAATGGCAGTCCCAGGAGGTGACCCAGTGTCAGCATGAGTGGAAAAATGCATATAGAAGTTCTCATGCTGTGAGGCCATATCAGGGCTGGTGTGAATTTGAGGGAGCCAGAAGCAGAAAAGGAATGTGTGGGGGAATCTAGTGAGTCAGTAGTGAGTCAGACCCAGCTGCACTGTGCTTTGTTGCCCTGGGCTGCATGTACCCCACTGAGCTCAGATTCCTTGTCCACAATGCGGCAGCTTTGCCAATTGGTCTCTGAGATTTCATGCGGTCTGCACTGTACATCAATAGTGTATACAACATGTATGCACCATACACATCCATATGGAATGTGGTATGTACAACATATGGGTACCATGCACATCCATGTTATATGACATACATACCACACATATAAACATTATGCACACATATGTACTAGGCAGTGTGTGGCACCTGTATGCTCCAGGTACAAATCAGACATACACACTCCTGCATCTCTTCACAGTGTATAAGGTATTACAGCGATGCTTACACATTCATATACCAAGTGGCCTACTGGCCATAAACGGTGGCATGGCACGTAAAGTTGATATTGGTGTTGGATACTTCCAGTAATGGTGGAAACCATCAGATATTAGTAACAAATCTCCAATCAAATGAAAACTGCCATGCTCATGGACAAACTACTCTTCAGAAGGAACAGTAAATATCTAACGGAGAAAGTTGGACAGTTTCTTGTCTTTACAATGGTTTTCAGAAGATTTTGATTGAGTGTGAAATGACAACAGGTTATGTACTAAGTGATTTCACAGAAGTTAGGAAAAGCTCGTGGAAAGAAAATGCTAATTGAAGTAATAAGAAATATTTAATCTCTCTACATGAACCTTTAAAGCATGTTCCTTTGACGTCAGACCTAGGTTCACTGCCCTCTTTCAGCAAAGAGAGTTTGTACCTTCTGACTGTGTTGCCAGTAAATATGAATGTCATTAACCACGCATTACACAGTCATCAGTCCACAGCGGTTACTGCTCTGACAGTTCATATGTGCAAACTCATTTATACCTTAACACATACTATCTTGAAGGTAAGGAATAGTGGGCATAGAGATGGGAACAGACTTACCTTCCTCACAATCACATGCTATGGTCAAATGAATACTGGGTTTCTGTGGGAGAAAAGGTGAGCTTAACCTTTGATCATAAGTTTATTTTTTCCTAATATAACCACAGTATTATTTTTACATATGTTGGGATCCCTAAGCTTACTAGAGGGTCTTTGGTTCCCTAGGACTCCCAGGACTCAGTGTGTAGTCACAGTCATAGCTGTGACTTATGACCATAGGGACACAGAGCACTGTCAAAAAGGGGAGGTGAGGCTACCTGAGGTTCCATAATTACTACTCTGAGGAAGCATACAGCCAGGACCACATGTGTGAGGTATCATGCTGGGGTTGACCTACACTGGGGACCATGGTTTTCACATATTCTGTCTAGAATATGTCAAATCCTAGACTCCTAAAAGGGAAGTGTCAGTTCTGACCCACCCACAATATTTGCATTTAGGCCTTGTGAGTTGTGGATATCAAATTTGATGTCATTGTAGGGAGCTGTTTTCTTGCTAAATCTCCACCAGCTCCCCCATCAGGGCTGCCCCAGCTCATTGAACCAAATCTTCTTAGAACCAGCCTAAATCAGCCAGTAAAAACAAGCCCACTAGCCACTTAGGTGTGTCTTGGGAGTGCTAGTGCCTTTCTCCTACTGTGTAGTAATCACCACCACCACTGCCAACACCACCATCACTGCCACCATCATCATGAGATGGGGTCTCTAGCCCAGACTGGCCTTGAACTCATGGCAGTCCTCCTGCCTCAGTCTCCTGAGTGTTGGAATTATAGGCATTCTGTACTATGCCTGCCTCTTAGTTGTTTTATCTTTCATCTTTTTATTCCTGGACCATGGCATTGATTCAAGCAAAACCTGGTTCCCAGGAATGAGGCTATATTGCAATAGTCAGCACACATGCTTGGGTGCCACCAATGACACATGGCACCCTGGAATCAAAGTGTCTCCTGTGTTAGTTACTCTAAGCACAGCAGCGCCCAAGTGATTTCCCATTGGGGCCTCACCTGGGCGCATAGGCCAGCTGTGATCGATAGATCACTGAGTTCAGGCCCTGGTTCCTGAGGACAGCCCGGAGTGTATAGACCTATCCATCTGCTGTACACGTGGCTGTGTCTTTGGGTGCTCTGTGTGGGCAGAAGGTCGCAGGCACATCTGCCATCAGGTCAGGTTTGGGTTTAAGATTCATGGCTTAGAAAGGTAGCAGGGGAGAGACTACCTCAGGAGCAGGTAGAAGGGAGAATCCTCCCTGCCCTTGGCCTTTGGGCTTTTCCCCCTTGGTTCCATATGCCAGACCTTCCTTACCAGAAAGTCTCATTGTATAGCCATAGTTCTAAATGTATTATGGTCAGTTTTTATTCCCATGTAGACTTTTCATCAGAAAGGAAAGTGTTATAAGGGGGCTGCTTTTTCATATGGCCTATCCACTAATACATATTATGCTCTGAAACTGAGCAAGATGGATCTTCACAAATATTTAAAGTAGCTTTATACAACCTCTCAGGTCCTATGATCTAATCATTTACCTAGTGAGCGGTCAGAAAATACCAGACGAAATTACAGCTTTTCTTACAACAGCTAGGTGAGCTGAGTATACCAGGCAGCCACAGTAGAAGGCCAGTGGTCAAGGGTCCTGGGGCAGGCAGCAGAGGGCCATAGTCTGGCCAGGCCCTGAATCAGAAATGCAGAGTTGGCCAGCAGTGTGTCTTACAGGTCTAACCAGAAAACAGGCCAGTCTTGAGGGCATGTGTGGCTATGGTGAGCCAGGGGCCTTGTGCAGTGCTTTCTGGGTCTACTGCTTTCCTGCCCCCAAGCTATGTCTATAGAGTGGAGCTGTTTCTCCTGATTTTCATTTGGCACAGTATTGAGACTGGAGTGCTCATGGCAGACACTGCTGTCTGTCAGCAGAATGAGATCTGGGCACTTAAGATCTGTAGGTTAGTGTTAAGACTTTGGGAAATGCCAGCAGTTTTTCTTGAACCCAGTGCTGTGAGCTTCAGCAGCCCCCAATGGTATATCCTGAGCCCAAGTAACAGGTGAGGCTTCCCTGTGGGTGTTCCCTTTGCTGGTCTGAGTGTCTGCATTGCCTCCTCAGCTTCTAGGAATCAGACATTTGACTTTGCTAGAGCTCACTAACAACTCAAAGCTGCTTTTAACAGCTCCAGAGGCATGTGGACTCCATCCGTAGACAGCCTCCTTTCAGACTCAGTAGGAAAAAAATCACCAGTATCATGGTTCTTGAAATTCATTCTGTTTCCAGTTCTCAACAGCTTATATGAGTATGCTGCCAATGCAAGAGCAAGCAAAGCCTACCTTTCCTTTCTGCAGCTTTCCTTGGGTAGGATGAGCCCTTCATCACTTGTGGAATTGGAAGTGTATGCCATTTCTATCATTGTTTTATCCTGTATTCTGATTAAATAGCCACAATAAAAAGTTTTAAAATGTTCCCTCTGGGTTTTTTTTCCTCTTCATTACAAGTTTACCCAAATGTTTACTATTGACTCCAGCATTTCCAAGCTTGATGTGACAGAGCTGAGCCTGTGGTTGGATGTGAACATTGGAGTTGAGCTTGTGGCTGGATGTGAACGTTGGAGCTGAGCTTGTGGCTGGATGTGAACGTTGGAGCTGAGCTTGTGGCTTGCTTTTTGGTTTTTGAGACCATGTCTCTCTGTGTAGCCCAGCCTAGTTGGGAACTTAGCTATGTACCCCTGGTTGGTCTCTCATAATCCTCCTGGTCCATCCTTTTAAGTGCTAGGTATATGCTGCCACATCTGGTCAGGTGTTCTTTTCTGCACAGCATGTGATCAAGAGAGAAATAGATGATAAATGCTTGGCAGAATTTCTTTTTAATGTCATCTCTGAAATCCTTTGTGTATTTTCATTATGGAATAGATATCGCGACATGTAACAGCCACATGTCAAGTGTGCAGTAGCCACATACAGAGCACAGCTGTGGAGTATGTGCTTCCCAGCAGAGCAACACTTCTATATGATAACTGAGGACCACTTTGTGAGGTTATGTGGAAAGACTAGAAGTACACAGTTAACAAAAATACCTAGTGAGTCATCATTGACTAGGTTGAAAGTAGTCAGAAGTCAGTCAGAATATTTGAATCAAACGTGTCTAAATTTAACATGTTAAACTCCAGGATCTCAATCTTAGTCTCTCACAGGAGCATCAAAATCCATGCTGATGTCAGTAGAGAAAGCACTGAAAATTTCTGAATGTGATCAAGCAAATAGTTAACTTTGAGCTTATGAATTTAAACACAGCTTTCTTTGTTCACATTTGTGACATGTTTGGACGTTGATACTATTTGTTATAACATGCTGTCCATTCTCCTTATCCACAAGGGATATGTGGACTCACTCTGGTGATCAGAAAATGTTTTGGTCATTTGTGGGTGGTGCAGACCTTTGTGGTGATATGCTTGGGTGATTGATCCTTCCCAGATGTTTGTCTAACACATTACGTATCCGGTGAATCTAAAAGCAGCTCCTATTGTGTCTCCCAAGCTCTGTGTTGTATAGTTTCTTTGGTGATATCTCTATGACAAGATCTTATTCTGGAGAAAATGAGAAATTGTACACAGACATTCCCATGACTTCTGGCTTCTTTTTCTCTAATTTATTTATGAAAGACATGACTAGTGTTTCAGGGCCAGGGTTCCTGCTGCTGTTTTCTTCTCTCTAGTTCCTGTTCCCATGTTCCTACAGATAGATTGACTCCCTCCTGGTACCTCGACCTCTGGCCTCTCTGGCCTGTTGCAGGTCACAGTCTCATATTATTGTTATCCCCGACCCCCATTGTCATCCTTTCTTCTTAATCCATCTCAGATGCAGCTGACCTTGTCAACATTTAAAGCATTTCCTCTGGGTAGCAAATCTTGAGGACAAGAAGTAAAAGGTCGTGGTTTAATAGTAATTTGTTTCTATGTCAAGTTGCTGTCTTAGTTACTTTTCTGTTGCTGTGATAAAACACTCTGACCAAGGGAACTTATAAAAGGAAGAGATTGAGCTTAAAGTTCCAGGAAAATTAGAATTTTTCATGGTGGGGAGGCATGGTGGCAGGAGGTGCAGGAGCAGAAAGCAGAGACTCACATTTTCAAGCAGGTATGGGAAGCAAGACTTAAGAACTCTTTAAGCCCGACTCAAGTGATGTGCTTCCTCCAGCATAGTCACACGTTCTAAGACTTCCCAAAACAGTGTCGACAACTGGGGACAAAATGTCCAAATACTTGGAGTCTATGGGGGATATGCTCATTCAAACCCCCACATTTCTATTCCTTAGACCCATAGACTCATGAGCATATAAAATGCAAAGTGCATTTAGTCTATCCTTAAAAGTTTCCATAATCTTTACTGGTCTCAATACTATACAAAAGTCCACAGTCCGAACTCCCTTCTGAGAGTTAACTGTAAGCCCCTGTGAAAACAAAAGACAAATTACATACTCTCCATATACAGTGGAAAGGAATGCACATTCCCACTTTCCATGAGTAAATAGACGAATTTGGGGATTTTTAATTAGTGCATATTAATTATACGTCATAATATGTTTTATTATGCCATTTCCATGCACATATACAATGCACTTTGATCTTTTCATATCTTCTGCCTTCCTTCCTGTTTCCTGAAGCCTGTTGCCTTCTACTGCTCCAGACCTGTGCAAATAAGGAGCAGGGAATGGCCACTGTTGGACCTCTGACTGTCACCTCAGGAGAGCTCAGACCGTTTGTAGAAGGTGCAGGGGGATGAATCAGTCATTGACAAGAGTAGAAAATGGGCCTTTCTCTACTTCTAGGAAGGAGCTTTGGGGCCTGTGTCCCATAAACAGGGGCCCAGGTTCCTGGTGGGGACTCTGTAATTATGGGCTTGGTGGTAGGGCATCCACAGGCCTTGGCGAGAGTCCAGACCCATGCCTGCATGGAAGAAGCTAGAGATTTGTTCTTTTAAATCCAGAGCCAACTGTAGGGAACCCCCTAAAGGATTCAGAAGTTCATGGAACTAGAGCTGAAAAATTCTTGAATTTCCCATTGGCCCACGAAAAGGTAGGGGTGATAACTTGTCATCCCATAGATTTATAGCTTATTAAGAGCTGCTGTGTAACAGAATCCAGAGTTAAAAGATTACATTTCACCCATGATTCATTTTTTACACTCAGAATGATGTTTTTCCCACAAATACCAGCATCACTGTTCTGTTGTATAATCTGGTCCCTCTTGATGGGTATTATTTGGGTTGTTTCCACTTCTTGCCCTAAACAGTTGCAGCAGTGAGCACCAGCATGTTTCTGGAAAATTTCCTGTGATTTTTAAACGTTAAAAATGTTTAAATGTTTAAATTTTGAAATGAACATTTTTATATACTCATTATCAGTAATGAAAATGTCTCTAATTTCTCATCGTTATTCAAAATGCTTGTCATTCAGATAGTTTTACATTTTCTTTCAGCAGAAATAAACCGTTTTGAAGAAGATGTAGGCTGATAATTACATGTTTAACTTGTCTCATTAGTGGAGGTGATTGTATATATGAAAATATATACTATTTTCAAAATTATTTTATTATGGAAAATATATAGCACAAAATTGTCCACCCTAGCCATTTTTAAGTTTATAATTCAGTGGTATTAGCTGTCTTCACAGGTACAAGATCAAGACTATCTGCTCCTTAATTCTCCTTCATACCCAACAGAAACTCCTTATCAAGCAATTCTTTATCCCCCTCCTGTGGCTCTGAACGGATGTACTATGCTTTTTGTTTCTGTAAATTTTTCAGTTCCACGTATTTCATATAAGTGGGATCATATATTTCTTGTGACTTTATGTGGCTATTTGATATTTTCAAAGTTCTTTTAGTGAGTAGGAGCTGTCCTTATTTCTGTGACTTTTATCCTTTGCAAACACACATACCACATTTTGTTTACTCATCTGCTAATGCATATTTCAGTGATCACTGCATACACAACAGTGACCACTGACATAACCACATCTCTTTGGACCTTTGCTGTCACTTCTCATAAGTGCACAATAAAGTCTGGTTACTCATCTATGGTGTGAGTCTGGTCTCTATCCTGTGCACCAAGGGTGCTTGCAGCTACTTGCTCTGACATTTTTCTGGAATCATAGTTTTTAGGCATTACAGTAATCACAATGCTATTAATTGTTAGTATTAAACTAAAACTTCAGAGATCTTCTTGAGGATATTAATGGTAAGGACTTAGAAAAATAAAGCCACACATATGGAGATGTTCATGCTTTCCAGCTATAGATAGACATATTTCTATGCCCAAACAGACCAAATCCAAGCAGTGTTTCAGGACTGTATCTAGGACCTGGCAGAACTTGGAATCAGAACAAGATGCATAAGAAAAGAAGGCTGAGGACTGAGAGGGATCACAGCATAGTTCTGGCTGTGGAGGTTTGTTCAGCAGGGGAGACTATGTAATCAGGGGCTCCCCATCTTCCTGATGAAATATAAATCATAAGCTATGCAATAAAAGAATAAGGAAGCTCAACATGATTCTATTTTATCAAATAGAATTTAAAAGTTAATGCTTCGATGGGATGCTTTTGACCTATTGGAGCTGCCCATGACACAGCAATAAGAACAAAATTCCATGAATATAATCCAAACTCAGCAGGGTATGAGGAACATATCTGTACACTTAAAGTATGTTTACATATGAACCAAAGTAATGTGCTAAGCAGTGACATTTATTGACAGAGTAGTTGGATAAAAGTGTCATTTCCTCATCTTGTATAAACTTTCTGAGCTATCTCCAAAATGATAGATGGAAAAGAAACCCATTTCAGAGGAAAGTGCCACAGTTGGTGCTATGCCCCTGAACATGTTTAGATGTTGCTGTTGCTTTCTGTTCAGAAGTGATGCCCAAGGAGTCCTCGTCAGAAATGCCCCCTTCCCTGGCTGTGTCTCTGTGCAGTCTTAAATTTGGGAATGCCTTGACGAGCTTGTGACTTCTTATAAAATGATATTGAAAACCATGAAGGTTCTGTACTATATCTATTCAGAGGCTTCTCAGAAGAACCAGGACCTCTATGGCTTTTTTTCATGAGTCTGGCTTCCTTCTGGGACACTTGCCCATCAAACCAGCCTTGGTCCATTGAACTCATGTTATCTTCAGGAAGGGCATTATTGTGACCCATCAATTACTGGAGGCAGTAGCTTAGATTTCAGAGGATGAAAGATGTGTGGTCTGGCTGGATTAAGGACAAGTAACTAATCCATGCACTGTTCAGTTTTGTTTTAAAATAAGAATTAATATCAGGGCTGGAGAGAGATGGCTTAGTGAATAAGATCACTGGCTGCTCTTACAGAGGACTTGAGTTTGATTTCCAACACCCACATAGTGGATAGCAACCTCCTGTCACTCCACTTCCAGAGGATCCAGTTCCTTCTTCTGTCATCCATGAACACTGCACGACACAGGTGTACTTTCATACACATAAAAATTAATTAATTTTAAAAAGAACTAATATACTTTCTCACATAAAAGCATATTTTTCAAGTTCTTTAAAACATTGAATTCCATATCTATATACAATGGATTTTCTTTAACTCACTGCCAAGACAGATGATAGAGTAAACTTCTCTCAGGAAGGACTTAAGCAGTGCAGAGGAGTCTTATAATGGCGTGGTTGTGCTGACATAGAACTGGTTAGTGTCCTTAGAATAGTGCATGAGCATTTGTGGTTAACTTCCCATCCTGGGTAGGAAAAAATAAAATCATCCGTCCAAAGGGCTTTTAGGTAGGCTTCAGATGTCAGAGCCCTGACATGCCAGTCAAAGTTACATCTCTAATGATTTCCCCATGTCTCTTGTTGGACCACCAAGAAATATCTTCAAGTTGTTCTAGAAGGTCAAGTAGCATCTTTGAATTATGTTTCATGTTTGGAAATTCTCAAGTATGTCTTCTTCTGTGGTCACAAATGTCTAACAGTTATTTATGATGACAGAAGGCTCACTCACTATGAGAGAACACCATGACTGACTATTCAGTTGACTTCTCTTTACCTGCCTGACAAGGACAGAAATTGAATATAGGATCAATTTATGGAGTTGATACACTCATGATTTCCAAGAGTGGTTTCATAGCTATTGATGTGTTTCTTTAACACCAACTTTCTGGTTTGGGAAAGGAGTTCTGATCAAAAACACATGGTGATGCTAGTTAGTGGGGCCACCCTATGTCATCTGTGAGCCTTAGCCTTAGCCCTGGTAGATTTGCCTTGATGTATACATGGAGAGGTACCAGTTAGTGTACATATGCTTTCTAGTTTAGGTATCATCCAGCCATACAGAATCTGGACCAAAGATACCCAGATTTGCATTTGGATACTTCAGTGATTCCATAAGTAAGTGTTCATTAGAACAAGTTCTGTGAGGCCATTTTTGGAGATCCATTGAATTTTGACTATGAAATTTGACTCCAAGAAGTCCCGCTAGATTCTGCCTACCTCATCTATGAGAGTAGGTTTCCTTTCCCAAGTCCCCAGATTCCTGAGCTAATCTGTGGCAAGGAGACTTCGTGTATCTATTAGGCTTAAACTTGATCCTAACAGCGGTACTGTTCCTCAGGTTCCTGAGTCATTTCTGATGTAACAGGTGGTCCTTGCTATCAGTTATTAAATGATACTTATTTTTTCTTATTTACATACAACCATTTCTGCTTACTAAGATATTAAAATTTGAAAGTTTGGAGAGATGCTCAACAGTTAAGAGAACTGGCTGCTCTTGCAGAGGACTGGGGTTTGGTTAGCACCCTCATGGCAGCTAACAGTAACTCCAGTTTCAAGGGTACAACGCCCTCTTCTGGCCTATGTGGACATTGCATGACATGGGTGCACTTGAATACATTCAGGCAAAACAGTCATACACATAAGATAAAAATTTATTTAAATTTTAAGAATATGTTAGAATTAAAGCTGGGGATATATCTCGGCTGGTAGAGTGCTTTCCTTGAATGCATGATACCCCCGATTCTATCCCTTGCGTTACCAACAAACAAAAGACATTAAAACCAACACAATTTCTAGGTAACCATTATGTATCTCAAGTTTATAGAAAATATGGAAGAACTTTATCCTGGTATTCTGATATTGTTTTGGTTACATATTTGCTTATTCAAATTTTGTTAATCCTCATAGAGAAAAGAGTAGATTTTCCTTGATACTGCAAAAATAATTAGAACCAGTGGACTGAGAGAAGACCCTGGTAGACAGTGCCAGCTGCACTTACTCCTGTAGATTTTCTTTGGAATCATCCCAAACTGGCTTACTGCTACTCACATACAGATTTGATTGCCAGATATAAACAGTAGTCAGAATGAGTGCAATTTAGATGTGCATGTTCATGAGATTTCTAAGTCTAACCCTTGTGAAAGCATCCCCTTGAATTGTTATTGTAATAGCCATCATCATATTTGTGTCCCTGAAGGTTCATTATCTTGTCGTTTACAACAAGATTTTCATGGAATATTTTGCTGAATTCCTAAGGATTAGTTGGAACAAATGCACTGAAATGGAGCTTCATCTCATGATGCGAAATTACAGCTAGGCAGAGCTTGAGAAGTAGATGGAGACGCAGGGTAAGTGCTTCCATGTGAACCCAGCCAAGAGGAACATGCGTGAAATGAAGTTACTCCCTTCACCTCTGTTGAGTCTCCATAACTGACTTTTGAGGGTCAAGAACCTGGGTCAGTAGTTGGCTTTTGGAAGCTATCTGAATTTGAAGCTGAAACACCTAGGAACTCTCACCCTGTTCTTAGGGTATATATGCTGTGCCAGCCTCTCATGAATCCTAATGGGGCTCTCCTATCTCTAAACTTGTGCTGACTTGTGCTCCTCTAAGGGTACTTCGGAGTTCTGGTTAATGGGTACCATAGTGATGGTACCCATCTGACTGAGTAGAGCAGAGTCTACCCTGGAGATGTGTCCCCTCTGGTTCCACAGAGTGAACACAGTTACTATAGCAAGGCAGCCACAGCACCAGTGGTAGACTCCTTCAGCCTCACCAGTATGTAGCAGAGAACATTTGACCATGGTTATCAGCCATCTAGACTCTTACAAACCTGAAACAAAGTTTCCTAGATTCAGGTGCTAACATCTCTCAGGCTAATTCTGGCAAGCATACTCCCCCATCCTGTAGCTAAAGTTCCTCTTGGAAGGGGCTAAGTTTAGTTCCTCCCTCCCCAGGTCCTACAACAAGCGAGACACAAATTCCCCAACTCACAGTTAGGTAAATTCTAGCTAATTTATTTGGTCTTACTAACAGAGCAGTGGGTAAGGGGTTATTTACAGGAGTGGGCTCCCACCCCTCCATAAGTTACACTAGCAAATCCACAACCAGGCTTGGATCTTGTGACTTCTGGCGATTTAACCCAAAATGACAAGGAGGGGAAGAAATAAAAGGGCCCACCTCATGTTGCCCTCAGCTTAGATGCCTTTAGCCCCTCCCCTTCTTATATCTAAGGTCAATGGACTGGTTGGGAGGGTCATAGGACTTTCCCAGCACCTCATTTTTCCACCTAGCAAGGTAGTCCTGGGTAAGTACCACCAGGCCTGGGAGGGAAGGGTTTGTCCACAGCTCATCCAGCTTGTCCCTTGGAGATTTAATTTACACATTCCTAGAAGCATTCCATGCCACCATGTGTAGCAAGTCTCCCTGCTGACACTTCTGGGGTTCATGTTCCCTTTGCTTTTGCAAATGCTTTAGAATAAAGGGCTTCTGAAGGGGCTTCCAGAGCTGGTGGCTATCTCTAGGGAAGCAACAGACAGACACCCACACCACCTCCAGAGAATGGCACAGGAAAGACATAGGGTCTGATCCTGGGAGATATCACCAGAGACCACAGAGGGATGGCCACAAGTGTAGATATCAAAGGAAGCTGCAGCCTGCCTTCCCCTCAGCATGGTTCAGACACATGGCACTTAAAGATTAGTGTTTTGATACACAAGGTCAGCACAAAGAAAACTAACTCTCTCAAAAGTGAGGGGTCACACTTTCCAGTGCATATTCCACATCTGAAAAAGATGCACTCTGCCCCCTGCCCCTCTGAGTAGCACCTTCTTTTGCACGTGTGTGCACTGCGTACCTGTGTGTGATTTTGTTAATTAGTTTTATTGAGGCTTTTCAGTTTTTTAATTTTTTTGAGTTTTTATACATTTCATATAATAGATCTTAAATTTAGACTCCTTCTCCCATCTGTACCCCCAGGGCCCCCCTTCCCAGATTTCATGCATTCTTTCATATATATTAATTCCTGTCTGGTCAAGCATTTGTACCTGAATGTCCTTTGGGGCATGTTCATCCACTGAAATCTAGACAGCCTATCTAGAGTCTCTCCCTTTAAGATCTGCTCTCCCTCATCCAGCAGTGATCAGTTGCAATAGTTCTTCAATTAGGGTTGGGTCCTGCTGCCCATCTCCCTCATTCTGTCCTGGCTTGTTGTCTGATTAAGTCAGCATGAATCTTGTGCATGCTGTCACCATTGTTGCAAGTTCATATGAACAAGTTTCCATTAACCTGAAAACCTCTGTTTCCTTATATTCATGCACCAATCCTGGCTTTTCAGTTTTTTGAGCAAGGTCTCATGTAGCCCAGGGTGGCTTTGAACAGACTGTGTAGTCAAGAATGACCTTGAACTCCTGACCCTCCTGCCTCTACCTTCTAAGTTCATGTACCACCACACCTAGCATATTATAGCTTTTATGTGTATTTTATGTATGCAGTTAGCTGACTATTATTTAAAGTAAGCTTTAGAATGTAATTACTCTTAGCATATTGTAGGCAAGGATAACCACATTCACTGTGTCATCTTAATTAGAACTCTACAGAAAGAAAACTGTGGTTGGCAATCTAGTACCTATTTTTTCTCTTTCACTGAGTACATTTTAATTTACATAATATAGTCTAGGGTAACCAAATATTTCTCATTCATTAAATTGATATAATATTATTTCAGGATCCTAATATTGAGCCCACTCTGGTGGCACACACCTTTAATTCCAAGAATTGGGAGGCAGAGGCAGGTAGATTTCTGTAAGACTGAAGCCAGCCTGGGATGGGCTACATAATGAATTCCAGGTCAGCTGGATACACAGTGAGACACTGTGCATCCAGTGCAAACCAATTGTCCTAATGTCACTTAGAGACCTTAGTACTTACATGTTAATGAGAAACCATCAGCTTTAGCTGATGACAGTATGATTGACAGTGGCAGAATGGTAACACTTAGTCTTTGCACAACCACTGCAAGTATAAAACCCAGCCCAATTTTCTGCAGGATTGTGCAGTGCTCAAAGGAACCAGCTCTCTCTCCCTCTAAAGATTATTTATTAAATTCAATTTAGTTCACTCCAAATACACATTTCATAAACTCCTTCTTGGAACCAATGGTAACTGGTCCATGTAGAAAAATCTAGAGGTTCATGGGTCCACAAGAAAGCCAACTCAAGCCTTGTGTAAAATAACATACGGACTTGGCTGTTATTCTGCACTGTGGTAGGAAGACAGTTCTTTTTAAACACCAAGTTTTCAAGTTTGTCTGATATGTGCAGAGCTGGCCTTAATTTGGAGAAAGTGACCTGTGGCTGGATATACTTGTAGTTTATAAATCCAGCTTGGAAGTCGAGTCACAGAGGGCTGCCCCAGCATGCCCACAGGCACCTGTCTGTCCCCTGAGTGTCAGCACTATCCTATGTTCAGTGCCATGAAAAAGATGCATGTCCTGATATCCCCTGCCTGGAAGTTCTCTCCACACCCTACACAGCAGGCTCTTACTTTGAGGAATTCATCTTTATCCAGCTTTTGATACAGAGCCTACCATAGATCAGAAACAGCCATTTCTAGCATGCTGGACAAGATTTCAGTTAAAGTGCTCAGTGGAAATGTCAGTTAAGTCCTTATAAAAATGTTCTGGAATATATTTTCTTTTCCATGCATGAAAGAAATGGGAGAGCATGGCATGTCCTCCCACTGTCCTTTAAGTTTCACTCTCTGAATCCTTCTTGCCACAGCTTCTCCATGTTGTTCTTTTCCTTCCTCCTGTGCAGCCCACATGCATTTTTTTTCTTTCCACACTTACCATCTCCTCTTCCCTACTACTAACCAGGGCTACATGTCCTCCTGCTCTGCCCTCAGAGTGAACTAGGAGATCAGATGCAGGACTTGTCTCCTCAGATGATGTTTGGCCCTACCTGTGGATGAGGCAGGGGCAGGTGATAGAAGTCAAGACTGACTTCAATACACTAGCTTGATTGTACTTATGGCTCTGGTCACCAAAAAGTGAACACTGGACAGTTCCACCGGCACCAGATTCTTTCCCACACTGGCCTCCTTTTGTCCAGTTCTTAGTGTAGGCGTTAGCTGGGGATGGGGTTCTGGTTCTGCTGCCCCATCTCCCATGGGCAGAAATCCTACTTTGTCACTTGATGTCATAGGGAAAGAGCACTTATTTGTACCTCATGGTTATCATGAGAAACCAGCAGAAAAGCATTTCCCCAATCTCCTGATCTTGCCATTTTCACAGAGGGTAATTTCATCACACACTTTGGAGCAGAGTTGGACGTCATCTGTTTATCTTATTCCACAGTAGGATTAATGGGACAGTACAGCCAGGTATAGGCTTTGTGTGGTCTGAGTTCCATGCTGTGGCCAGTGATGGAGTGATCCTCAGTGTTCAGGGGGCTGACCATTGGCCAGAGAGGTGAGGGAAATGGTTACTCCAAGTGAGACTTGAACCATGTGAGAGAACAGATGATGCATCTCTGACACATTGTGACTACAGTGATCTCTTCTGACATTTATACTGATGATGCTTCAATTTCATACCAGCATTTGAGGTAAACTCAGAGGAAAAACAAACATCCTTTTCTATAATTAACAATCCTAAAGATCTCTGTCTGGTCTGTGAAGATGCCTGGCAGTGGGGTTTTAGTTAAGAATTTTTAATTTTATAGTTACTCTAATTATACAGAAAAGTGCTCCTTGTAGATAATTCATTCAGGAAACAGTGATGGGCGCATGGAAGATTGCGAAACTCCACTGGAGATAACACCATGGGGATTCAACTTACGATCTTCCAACTGTGAGACATGAAATTGGGGGCCTGGAGTGATGAAGAACACATACCCCTCTTTCAGAGGACCCAAGTACTGTTCTCAGGACTCCAGGTATTTGATGCCTCTGGCCTCTGTGAGCACCTGTACTCACATACACTACCTACATGCACACAGGCATAATTAAATTAATAAAATAAGCCTTAAAAATAAATGAAAGTGGACAAATTGGTAATTTTGACAGTGAGTTTGAACAATGGATGTTGCTTTGTGGCATTTTCCACAGTAGCAGTGCGTAACCGGTGGACTCCATTTCTCTGTTGTTGTGAGCAGGAGAGCTCTGTTTTATGTTTTCCCTAGGGCCCCATGCATACTAGGCAAGTGTTCTATCACTGAGCTTTTCACTTTTTATTTTGAGGCAGGGCCTCACTAGTTTACTGTGGCTACATACAGGACAGTGGATGACTTAGATGATGGTATTACAGAAAAGCTCATTCACCATAGATGATGACTCGTGAAACTGCATCATTGGAATCTCAAACTTCAGTCAGCCTTCTACCTCCAATATATTGTAGTGTCTCAGGACCACAAATAGCTGGGAATCAGAGTAATGGCTAGGCTTCCAGGTGAGGGTCTAGTGACTCTCCTATCCCTCCTTCTGGGGAAGAATGTTAACAGCTCCATCACAAGGTGTCACAGAAACACCAGGAGGAGAAGGAATGAGTAAAGGATGCAGAAATGTTTGCCAAATAAAAGACAGAATGGCAGACATCAAACCTTGTGCAGGAAGCTGAGAGGACATGCAGGACACAGCCCTCAAAGGACCCTGAGGTGCATTGTACTCCACCTATAGAAAATCAAAAGCAAAGTCTTGAAAGAGCCACAAAAGTAAGACAGAAAAGGAAGAATAATTACCGAAGTCCATTCTTCAAAGACTGTGCTTATGGGAAAAGAGCAGAGTGAAATAACTAAAGCATTGAAAGTAAAAAGAGAAATTTAGAATTCTGTGTAGAGATGGCTCCATCCAGCAACAGAAAACTGCTCTTCACAAACTCACAGGGAACACTCATGGAGAGAGACTGCATGGGGCTGGATAGATGACTCAGAAGTTGAGAGTACTTGCTGTTGTTCCAGAGGACCCACATGGTGGCTATTGGCTGTCTTGAACTCCAATTCAGTTATAGGGGATCTGACAACCTCTTCTGACCTCCAGGGGCATTGCATGCATGTGGTATACTTACATACATGCAGGCAAAACACTCATGCACATAAAATAATAAAATATTTTTTTAAAAGACAGACCATATACACCTTAACAGATGTCTGCTTTCAGACCACAATGTAACTAAACCAGAAATTAATAACTGAATGATGGGCAGAAAAATCCCCGAATATGTGGACACTGCTTACTTCTAAATAACATGAAGGTTAGGGCTGGAGAGATGACTCGGTGGTTAAGAGTGCTGCTGTTCTTGTAGAAGACCCAGGTTCAAATCCCAGCACCCACATAGCCATTAACAACTGTCCAGGGGATCCAGTGCCTTCTTCTAGCCTCCTCAGGTACTATATGACACAGGTGCACTTATGTGCATGCAGGCAATACACTCATACACATGAAAATAAAAATAATTTAAAAATAACGTATAGGTCAAAGGAAAAAAAAACCCAGATAAACTTTTAAAAACATTTTGAGTTTAATAAAAACTGCAGAACACAAGTCAAAATTTGTGAGATGCCCAGAAAGCACCAACTAGAGGAAAATTTTTATAATATTCAAGACATATATCAGAATTGAAGAAAGATTTAAAATGGTCTAAGCTTCTGCCTTGGGAAATTAGAGAAAAGATCAAATTAAATTAAAAGTAAGCATAGGGAAATAATGTGAATTATATGAGAATGAGGTAGGGATTCTAAGAGAACTCAGCTAAATTAAGACATAAACAAAGAATAGTGAAGCAAAAACTTGCTCTTTGAAAAGACCAAAAGTCTCAGTAAACCTCTAGCCATGCTAATAGAAAGGAAGTGAAAGTGACTGGTATCAGAAGTGAAAGAAAACTCACCTTCCTGCCCATGAGCATTTAAAATTTATCAAAGATGCTATGAACAGCTCAGTGCCCATAGGCCTTTTAGAGTAGTAAAGATGAATTTAGCATTGAATTCTGCCAAATATTTGAGGAATAAAATTATTCCAGTACTATGCAACCTATTTGAGAAGATAGAGCAGAAGGCACTCTTGTTCCCTCAGCCTCCGAGGCCAGCACTTCCATGACACCAAACCCCAACAAAGACATCTGAGGACAGGAACATGACATAGAGGGGAGCTTTTCGATGTATCACATATAAATTAAATCTGACAGTGTATAAAAGGATCTCTATATTTTGACCAAACTGATTTATCCTAAATATTTGAAAATCCTCATCATTTAACAATCAAATGATATAATTACATCAACAGACTAAAAACCGTATATCAATACATGCAGAAAGGGTACTGTACAAAATCCAACCTTTAAACTCTACAAAGTAGGAATAGAGGGACTTGACAAGGTAAGTAAGCCCACAAAAGCCATACTAACCCATCACTTCATGGTGAGAAGTGGAGGGATTACCCCTAATAACAGAGACACGTCATTCCAATTTACCATCATCCAGGAAGTCCTAACTAGTACAATGAAACAAGGAAGAGATTAAACTGTAATAAGAGGAGAAAGGAATAGACTTACCCATCTTTTTCACAGATGATGTAATTGTTCATGTAGCTATCTCAATGAAATATCAAAAATTTTCTCACACTTAATATCCAATGATAGCAAGATATAAGATTATTGTATGAAAACCAGTTACTGTGATGTATATCAGCACAGCAAATTGGAATTTGAAATTAAAGACATAGCATAAAATCAACCCCCAAAATTCAAAGAAATATTTAGGTATAAATCTGAGATAATATCACAAGATTCCTAACAGGAAAACTACAAATTTTTGATTAAAGAAATCAAAGCTATAAATAAGTGAATCAATATTTCATGTTTGTATAGGGGAGGAATCAATATTGCTAATGTGGTACTTCTTGTATATATTAAAAAGCAATCTCAGTCAAAAATCCCAGTAAATTATTTTGTGGCTATTGACAAATTGATTCAAAATGTAAAAGAAAATGAAAAAAGAATAACACGGTAATGAAGAAGCAAAAGTTGGTGGTCCATGCCATTTAATTCAAGCCTTTAAGCTATAGTAACTGAAGCAGAGTAGTATTCATGCAAAAACAGACAAGAGGTCCAAACGGAACAGAGAGCCAGAAATAGTTCTAATACAGACGTATTCGTCTACATGGAGCAACCCAGAGGAGACAGGACAGCCTTCAAACAATGGTGCTGAAACAGCTGGACATTCATGGGCAAAAGCAAATTAGCTATAGGCCTTGAACCTTTCAAAAAGTGCATGGCAAACTTACATGTAAAATACAAAACTACATACTCCTACAGGATAACAGGAGGATGTGGAGGTGACCTGGCCATTGTGAGTGTTTTCTAGCTACAACTCCAAGAGCTGTAAAATTTTTTTAGTGATATGTCAGACTTTGTTGAAGTTAAAGCTCTCTACTCTGTAGGAATAATGTTGAAGAAATAGAGGATAAGCTGCAAATGACACCAGAAGAAAGTGTGCATTACTGATCTGATAAGTGACTACTATCCAAATTTACAAAGAATCTTTAAAACTCAGGAACAAGAGACTTTCACCCAAATAAGATACATAATTTGAAGAAAGCCTTTGGAAGGATGTTCCCTACCACATGTTGGCATGCAACATGCTACAAATGCAAATCAAAATGGTGAGATAACCACTACATGCCTCTCAGGACCTCTGAGATCCACAGCACTGCCAGTTGCAGAATTTGGAGCAGGGGAACGCTTGCCTCCTACTGGAGGCAGTGCAAAATGGTGCAGTTTGGTTGTTTCTTGCTTTTGTCTGTTTAGCCAACTGCACTAAAACTTATGTCTATAGACATTCCAGAACATGAATGTCTGTAGCAGCTTTGTAAAAATTGCCAAAACTTGGAAGCAACCAAGATAACTTTCAGTTGGTGACTGAATAAACAAACCATGGCAGATTCAGATAATTATTCAGTGCTAAAAAGAAATTCAATGTGGAGCCATAAAAACACAGACAAATGCATACTCCTTGTGAAACAAGCCTAGCTGTAAAGGTATGTGCTGTATGTTTCCAAATATGTGACATTCTGCAAAGACAAAACTGTGGAGGCAGTGAAAAGATCAGGGGCTTAGGGAGGAGGGTAAACGGGTGAGGTACAAAGAGGACCTCTGTCCTGTTGGATAGTCGATGCTTATTTTTGAATCAGTACAGCACAAAAATAAATACAAGTGAGGGACAGGGAGTTAAACTACAGCCAAACTGAGTTTCATGAAGCATCAGGTTCTAAACTACACACACAGACACATGCACATATTGCAAAATGAAGTTCTATTTAGGAGACCTGAGGCAGAATCTTCTTACACTGAGGTTGTCAAGGACAGTCAGTTCCAGAAGAATAAGAGTTCGTCATGATGTGGAAGCATGGCAGCAGAAGTGGCCAGACCAGGAAGCTAAGAACTCAGATCTTTAACATACACAGGAAGGGGGGAGGGAAGAGAGAGAGAGAGAAAGAGACAGAGACAGACATACAGAGAGACAGAGAGAGAGATAGACACTGATTCAAAGTGGGACCTGGTTATGAACTCTCAAAGCCCTCCTCCAATGACGTATTTCTTCCAGCAAGACCACAGCTCTTAAACCTCCACAAATAGCATCACCATCTGGGGTTCAAATGTTCAAATATGTGAGGCCATGGGGACATTTTTTTCTCATTCACACCACATTACCCAACATATCTCTCCTAGGGATACCCACGAGAAACGATGTTCTACGTCCATATCCAGACTCACACTCAGACACAGTACCATAGCCGATATTCATAACATCAGAGTTGTGTGCTCATTAACATATGAGTGGATGGACAAAGTGAGAAGTGGTGCTACTGTAGCCTGTTGGTTAACAATGGGAAGGAATGCTGACCAATTTCCACAGTGGCCTGGACAGACTTGGAAGTACCATGCTAAGTGAGAGGCCACATGAGGCCACACCGCGGATGGCTTCCTCCAGGTGGGAAGTCTGAACAAAGGACTCCATGTGATAGAAGTGGATGTGGCAGTGTCTAGATGGGCAGAGGTAGCTGAAGAGTCTACATGGGTGCTGATTTCTTTGTAGAGTGATGAAAATGTCCTGAGGTTGACTGTGGTGAAGGTCACTCAGATTTTTGGACACACTAAAACCTGCTGTGCCCTTTAAATGAGTAAATGATAAAGTCCATTCACGATTTCTTTTTAAGAATATTTATTATTTTTATTTTATGTGTATGAGTATATTGCCTGTGTATATATAAGTGCACCCATGTTGTGCAATGCCCACAGAGGTCAGAAGAGGGTATCAGATCCCCTGGAACTGTAGTTATGGACAGTTGTTAGCTGCCATGTGGGTATTGGAAAGCAAACCTCGATCCTTTGCAAGTAATCACTGAACCATGTCTCTAGTATCCCATTCATTATTTCTTAAGGAAACAGAGGTTACAGCTTAAGACCTGGGTTGGCAATCATGATCATGAAATTTGTTCAGGAAGTTCACCTTCCTAGAAATAGTCAGCAACTTCATCTTCCTTCTTTTACTATATTCTGCCCTACCCACAGTTTTTGCAGCTGTTGTGGCATCCCAATACGATCCGACGCAGAAGTAGGCCACTTACCACTTCCCTCCATCTTGAGCCTCATTGGTCTCAAGGTGCTGAGAGAACATATCCCTTCCTCCTCAGCTTTGTCTGTGGAGCAGCTTCCAGCTTGTGCCTCTCTTTCATGACAACCAGATTGGAAAATGCTTCTGTTGATTGGTAGTAGATTCCTGTGAGTAGGTGGATTCCTGGCTCAGTCCCCAGAGAGGACATGTGCAATAGTAGTCCAGGCTTCCCCCATAGCAAAACTGAGGCTTCCTTCTATGGACTCGGTATGGGGACTTACATCTCCTGGTGGACAACCTTCAGAATTGGACTGGTGAATTCAGTTCATGCCTAGGAAATATTGTCTCTATTTTTAGATGGAATCTATTGGGACTTTTTGTTCTTTTTTGTATTATGTTTACTGAGAGAGTTGTGGGGATGATCTTCTGGACAGAGATAGGGCCTAGGGTCCTTGTCTTAGTCACAACTGAGCCTTTATCCTTACTGTAAGGTTTTCAAAGGTGGCATTTCCCTATTAAAGTTGAAAAGCCTTTTGAAACAGACCAACTTTTGATATACTTGACAAAACCAGGTTTCAAGATTAAAACACCACTAATTCCAGATTCTGGTAGCCAAAAGTGTGTAAGACATCTTTGTACAAAAATAACTATGCACCACACTCTCCCATCGCTGTGGTGACTTTGTTATTCATTTGTGATCATTGATGGGAGTGAGTCTGCTTATGGAGCATGACCTGAAGGATCCCTGGTATGGAGTTGAGTCACACTGTAGCCCACCCCCATTTCTTGAGCTCCAAAGGAGTCTGTAAAGAGCTGTCTGAGTGCTAGCTCTGGCCATTAGCAGAATTTTAAATCTGGGGATGATGACTGCTCTCAAATCCAGATGAATCCAGCATAATTGCCATCCTTCAAAAGCAGTCAAAATGACTCCACAAAGGATGGTAATGACAGCAAGAATCACTTCTAATGGGATTATAATGACAAAATAATAAAAACATTAAGCAAATGGAGATTATAGCATTAAGTATGCTGATATCCAGATAGTTGGAAAATGTGTCTGCCACAAAGAGAATCCCACTAAACACTCATCCATCCACCCCATGCAAAATGAACTTCATGCTTGGGCTTGGGGTAGGAGCAAATGAAAATTGACTGTAGTTTTTTGTTTTGTTTTGTTTGCTAAAAATGTTCTTTTGCTAAGGTGATAGGTATCTCTGTTCTTTCTACATACACAAGCTTGAAACTTAAGAAAGGTATGATTTTGTGATGAAGTTGAAGAAAATATTTACTGATTGTTGCTGTATAGAATGACTGGCCAACATTCCACACAGGACAACGTGGAAGCACTGACCAGAAAAGAGTTTGCTGTTCTGGTTACTTCCTATTGCCTAGACGAAACACCAAGTTTGGTGAGGAAAGGGTTTATTTCATCTTAGAACTCCCAGGTCACACTGCATCACTGAGGGGAGACAGGACAGGTATCTAGAGGCAGGAATTGAAGCATAACATAGACTTTGGAGGAATACCTGTGCTCAACCTGCTTTCTTTTAAAAGATATTTTACATATTATTTTTATCTTTATATTGTATATGAGTGTGTTGCCTGCATGTAGGTAGGTGTACCTGTGTTGTGCATTCCCATGGAGCTCAGAAAAGGGCATTGGATCCCCTGGAACTGTAGTTATGGATGGTTTAGCTGCCATGTGGGTGCTAGGAAATGAACCTGGGTCCTCTGCAAGAGCAACCAGAGCTGTTAACTGCTGAGTCACTTCTCCAGCCCCTCAACCTGCTTTCTTATACACCCCACTACCACCTGCCAAGGAGTGACATCTCCTACATTGGTCTGGACCCTTCTAAATCACTCAACAATTAAGAAAATGCCTCATAGACTTGCCCACAGGCAGTCTGATAAAAGAAGTTCCCCAGTTGAAGGTCCCTTTTCCCAAGTGTGTCCAGGTGATAACTGAAGCTATCCAGCACACCTGCTGAGGCCTTTGGAAGCAGACTCACTGCCTTCACTTTGGCTAATGCCCAACACTACTTCAATGTCATAAATTCTGCACTGAGTCTATTCCATCCACTCACCAACTTTATTTTAAAGAAATGTGCAGCAACGTCTTCAAACTCTTAACAGATTCAGAAACCGGGGGTAAAACCCGCACTGATTACTAAAAATGGTGCCTGAATTCCACATCCAAAGAAGAAACAAAACTCAGGCTTTAGGAGCTGGGCAGTTAAAGTGCTCTTGTAAAGCAAAGAAAGCTAAATAAGATTTAAGTGGATCATTCACAGTACTTAAGTTAGAAGTCATGTGAGGTGAACCAAATGGGATCCAGTAATGCCAGAATTTTTATGTTCTTTCCACTGTCTAACATACAAATGTAGGGGATCCACGGTCAGGAATACTGAACTGGGAGCCAAACCCAGCCATTGAACCTTGCCCTTACTCGGCCTCTCCTTGTTAGGGATGTCTGCACAGGGCAACTTGTCCTTCAGGAAGAACTCCATGCTTGCATACTTCAAGAGGCACTGTCAACAAAAAGCAAAGCCCAGGGGAAATGGGATATGTTGACAAGATTTCCTTTACAGTTTTTAGTAACAGTATTGACCTTGTTACCAGACATGCTTCAAGTCTGCTACTAATACAGTTTTCAGTTTTGGTTGCCAAAGAATGTCCAGTAAGGAACATATCTAGGAAACTAAGAGTGTCCAAATATTTCAAGGAATATTTGGAAATGTGAGCTCAGGACACCTCACATGATTTGGAGACAATTTTTCTGCTGTAATGACTTTGTGAACTACAAGTTCTCACTAGATAACTTTCAGCATTTTCTCCCACTATTCAAATTGAACAGAAATAATTTCAAGGGAGGCTGGAAAGTTGATTCAGGAGTTAAGAGTGCCTGTTGCTCCCAGCAACCCTGTCACAACTATCTGTAACTCTAGCCCCAAGGGACCCAGTGCTCCCCCCTAGACTCAGAAGCTATGGACATATACCCCCACACAGAAACACACATATACACAGAATTAAAATAATAAATAAAAATCTTTTTTAAAAAAGAAATTATTTCAAGAGATTCAAGAATTTAGTGAAAGCTGTCAGTGATCAAATATTTTCCTTTTCTCAGCAGCAAAATATTACATAATATTCATAAATTTACATTTCAACCTAGAAATGAATACTTATATTAACAATTTACTCTTAGTACAATAAGTCTACATGGCATATAAAATATCATAAAGAATGCATGTATTAGTGTTTCTGGCCCTCAGTCCTGCAGGGTGAATGGCTTTGATGAAAGCTTAGGTGAAGAGCAGAAAGGTATTCAGAGTGCTTAGCCCAGAAATGAATTATTGTGTAATTTCATACCACTTTTTTACTGTCATGTTGTCCTCTGAGATACCAGTTGACCGGAACATTCTGGCCTTGTTCATCCACTCTGATCAGTGCTGTGCAGGACTAGTCACTCACTCATGTTTATACAGCAGCTCCATCAAATACTGTCTATAAAGCCATGTTGAAGAATTATTTCTATACCTGGTAGACATGTCTTAAGGAAAGGAAGGGATTTTGGTCTTTGTTCCATAGTATGGAATGTGGGTTAAAGTTTGTATATTTTTGTTAAGGAAAATAGGATATGGTTTATCTGCTGGATTTCATTCATTCATCTAGAGTTTCATGATTTCTTCTTCAGGAAGTTCACAGACTGACTTGCTATGCACCCTTCTTGTATCAGTGATATTTTCTTGTATGTCTCTATCCCAAATAAACCCTGATTCTTAAGCCCTCACAACCTAGTGAGCATGTAGGACCAAACACAGCAGTGTCTATTTTTTAAAAATGTATGTCAACTGAAATAAAAATATCTGTACTTTATGATTAAACAGACACATTTACTCAATACTAGAGCATGAGTTCTAGGGTTTCAGGTTAGTCTCCAACTTATAGCATTACTAGGAGATGATAAAAGGTTGGACCTGGTTAGGTCACTGGAGCATACTTTGGAAGACTGTCTTGTCCCCAATCCCTTCCTGTCCCTCTCTACTTCCTGATTGCCATGAGCTGAGCCAATTCCTCTGCCATGTTCTCCCAGCACCATGATGCCCTGCCTTGCCTCGGGTCCACTGCAAAGAAGCCAGCCAACCATGGACTGAAACCTCTGAAACTGACCTTGGAGCATCCTCCCTCCTTGTATGGGGCATTTCTCAAGTGTTTGTCACAGTGAAAAAGTGATGAATACAGTGTGCCTGTGGCCATTGCACAGCCTCTCAGACTTTACAATTAGACCCATCCTTGCTTCCTTTTCTACACAGATTGCACTTGACTCTTGAATAAATACCCAGACTCATGCATTGCATGGATATGGCACATTTATGGAAAGCTCAGACTCCCTCCCCAGGCCCGGTATCACCAGGTCAGTGGTAATTCTGTGTTTATTTTTTGGAGGATCATCCACTGTTCTTAAAGGGGGTATCATGTTCCATCCCCTCTGATTGAGTGAGGGCTTTAATTTTTCAATACACTCACCAACTCTTCTTAGTTTTTGTCTTTCCACAAGAGCCATCCCAGTGGGTGTGGCTTTGATGTGCATTTTTCTAAGGACTGGAGATGCCGTGCAGCCCTCTGTGTACTTGTTGGAATCTGTATGTTGGGGAAAAAATGTGTGCTCAAGGGTTTTATTTGTGAATCAGTTGGCCATTTGCTTGTAGGAGCTTTTTGTATGCTATGAATAACAACCTCTTTAGATCTGTGCTTTGAGAATGCTTTCTCATTCTATGGACTGTCTTTTCATGAGAGGGTTGAGTGTTGACATTGAGTCTAAATCCAGTGAGTCTTCAAATGAGTTTTATCTCTTCTTTGCCTCTCAGATTAAACTGTGTTCCTCACATTGAAAGTCATACCCTGTCAGCACATGGCCTGACTTGTTGCACAGTGGTTAGCTCAACTCCGTGCTCAGATGCTGGAGTAGGGATCTGGTTCATGCTCTCTACTAGTGACTAAGTAACTCTATGTCTTGGCTTCTTCAGTCAAAAGGGAGTCTGATAACCTGCTCATAGGGCAGTTGTACCGATTAATGAGCTAGTGCAGGTTAGCCCCTCAGCATCAGACTTGGCATGCAAGAAGCACCCAGGATATGGTACTGGTTTTACTATTTTCATTCCTAGATAGATTGAAAAGTGTTGGAATAGCATTGTATCTTTTATACTATTCCTTTTCTGCAGCTATAAGGAGCTGTTCTTCAGTCAACCCAGGTCTCTGATGATGGCTGTATGCCTTGCACCACACAGTGTATTTTTAGGAGAAAGTTTATAAAGACTCTTATAAAGTGAGAGAAATTGTTTCTTTGTAAGGAAAAAATATAGTCTTATGAAGAAAAATCAATTGTGCTACTGACAGATGTGAAGGTGGAGATGTTTAGGACAGTGTGGGTTCTCTGCTACAAAATGAAATTCTTCCAACACAATTCACAAAATTTAGAATTTCTAAATCTGAGATCTCCATGAATTCATAGGACCTGCTGATCACTTCAAAGGCTGAGCATAGCACAGCCAGGGCCTCCTCAGGTCCTTGTGACAGCTGCTGGCCACAGATGGCTATAGTTGTTCCCTGCATGCTGGGTCAGGCCTTCATTCACTCTTGATCTGCAGTCACATACCATGAGGCTTTTCAAGGAGGCTGTTTGCTTGTTTGTTTGTTTCTTTCAGGCTCTTAATTCCTTCATGGGTTTTTGTGCAGTCTCACCTTAAGAAAGATTTTCCAGATGAATGCCATGCTTTCCTTTTGTATATCTGGCCACTTTTTTGGAAGGTAGGGTTTTTAGCAAATAATAATTATTCATTTTTAATATGACCCAAGGTCAGTATAAGTGTTTTAGTTCATCACACAGTACAAGGTTGATGTTTAGATATCATTCATTTTAAAAATCAGACATTGAGGACTAGAGAGTTCGCTTGGCAGTTAAGAGCACTGGCTGCTCTTGCAGAGGACCCAGGTTCAGTTCCCATAACGTACATGGCAGCTAACACCTATCTGTAACTCCAGTTCTAGGGGACTTGACATCATCTTCTGGCCTCCATGGGCACTGCACTGCATTCAAGTGGCACACTTGGAACATGGAGGCATAACACGTATACACATAAAAATAAAATAAAAATCAGATGTTATGACTGGAGAGATGGCTCAGTTGGTAAAGTGGTTGCTGGGAAAGCATGAACTTCAGAGTTTTATTCCCCAGTAATCATGTTAAAAACTCATGTAAAAGCTAGGCAAGGTGGTAGAGCAGGTGGGTCACTGGGGTTTGCTGGTCAGCCAACTTAGTCTAGTCAGTAAGTTCTAGGCCATGGAGAGACCCTGTATCAAAACACAAGGTGGATGACACCTAAGGAATAATATCCAAAGCTATACACAGAAACACACACACACACAAAGCACTTTAAACACTGAGAATTAGTGTGTTGGAGACATTTTTGTGTTCAATTTCCACTTGTGTCATAATCACCCTGAGTAGGAATGTTAAGGACTAAAGTCACTGGGTCCCTGGGGTTAACTCTTCTGCCTGGTAGTTGGGCAGCTACAGGTTTCAAGAGATGAATTTTATCATTCCTGGCATGGTATCTGGCACACAGAGGCCTATTCCATCCCAGTGTCATCCTCTTTATACAGAGTCTCTGAAGAAGGTGCCAAATGTGTAGACCTTGTAGCAATCGTCTTTTGGGTGGATGATGTGATTACTTTATGCAGTGTCAGAGGTGTAGTTTGTGTACCTGTTCTTCCCACAGTGTAACATCAACAAGGCCCCCAAAGGTGTACATTTGAGAAATCACAGTGGAAAGGTTCCTAAATTGAGGTGTGGACATCCTTGCTTCTATCCTAGGTTTTCTACTGTTTGGCCTTGGGCTGATGGTAGCTTTGTCCCCCTGAATTAGTTAGTTGTCCTGGACTGGATAGTTGGAACATCTCCTTACTCTATATCTGTGGGATCCTAGGGTACATCTGATTTCATTTTTACTCCAGAACAAAAAATCTAATCATATAGTAAATGCTTTCAACCCTAGGAGGATTAGGAAGATTCAAGGTGCTGCCCTGAACTCAGGCTGGCTAGTAACAAAAAGTTTCATTTCTCATGAGGTTGTTAGCAGCTCATCCCATGGTTCTGACTCAGGAACACAGACCAAACTGCTGGCTTTGGATTGGCATCTGGCCTTTGAAGACCACTAAGGAAGGACCAAAGTTAGTGATGATAGCACTTACAGCTGTTTTACCCCCAGGAACAGAAGTATGAGACACATGGCTCACCCAGTGTGCTGACCCTACTTCAGGACAGAACAGAACGTGGCCTGGTGATGAACAATGAGAGCTACCACCACCATGGCATGCTCATGTTTTGGTTACGTAGTGTTTTGGTTGTTGAGTATCTTCCTTGTAAGTTACAGTAAAACTAGTATAGTGCACCTGACTCTTCCCTGGTCACAGAACAGGGATGGCTCAGGTCTTTTCTGTATCTGCCTTTGTCATTATTTGATCATCTTAGAGGAAAGAGCTGAGATAATAGACCATTCCCCAAAATATTTGCCTCTGTGTGCATAATCTAAATGATAGGCTCAAACAGATGCTGGATGTCTTGGACATACTTCCAAATAAATCACAGAGGAAGGTAAGAGCAAACATTTGTAAAGAGCTTCACAGTCTACACAGTGTTTCCACATATGTATGTTTTTGCAGTACCCACACTGACTCTGGCCTGATGTCTCCTTCCTCCTTGGCCACCAGCACCATCACCATGCAGGCCTCTGGAGGAAAAGTCTCTAAGTAAGGTTCAAGGTTGGGAGCCTGGTATTACTTCCATTCCTGCTCTCCATTGCCAACTTCCTCTGAAGCTTTGTGTAGGGGATGGTGCCCCCTACTGGCCTGGCAGGTCCAGAAACTCAGCATCAGTAATATGTTGGGCCCTGCTAGAACCTTGAGTGACATCACTATCACCTTAAAGCTTGGTTCCCATAGCTATGAAAGGAACAAGAACCCTGACCACACAGCACTGTCAGGTTTAAGTGAAATAACCTGTGTAGCTCAGAGATGGTCAAAAATGCTTCTTTCCTCTTCTTCAGCAGTCAATGTGATTAATGGAGAGAAAACTTTTACAAAGAGAATAAAAATATTATATTTTGAAAGAGAGAAGACTAATGAAGTTTATATAGGACTTTTTCATATCATTTTGTAAGTGAAATTCTAAAAAATCCAATCAATATCTGAGAACAGAGTACTGTTTGTTAATTTATATTTTAAAATGTCAGTTTGTCAATAGAAAGTATTTTAAGACAACTCTCATCTCTGGCCCTGTGAATCTTCTATTTCCCCACATTGTGGATGGAAGTGAGGGGTAGACACTGTGGGAAAGGATGATGGACAAGTATCACTGGCTCATTGTTGCACATTCTAATGTGAGTTCTGGAGACCTGTGTGCTTTGGAAGCCCTGCCTCCCTAGGGTGCCCTGAATGGCACCTACTATAACCAAGAGCCTATTCCTCAGAGAACAGCATCTGGCTGGAAGGAACTTGGGAGCTCAGTGTCCCAAAGCTCAAGCTAGCAGTGTAAGGTAGGACAGCCTCTTGCCTTCTTGTCATGGCTCTATTGTCATCTCCCTGGCCACATGGCAGCCACATCATTGCAAATGGTCAGTGCCCAGAGAAACCATGTGGGACTGGAAGGCTCTTGAGTAGAGATAGTTGTTAATATCCAAGCTCAAGGCTGTGGGAATTGCTACTTTCTGAGGATCTGGGGGTGGGAGCAGAATTGCAAAGTCCTGCTCTGAGTCTGGCTTGTACACCTGCAGGGGACTTGTTGGGAGACCATGTCTGACACCCTTCTTGTGGGTGGTTTTGACCAACACTGATGACACAATGAAGAGCGAACACCGCTGGCTTTGTCAGGCTGTCTGGCATCCCCAACATCCATTTTCTGGTATCGCATATTGAACCCTAGGCTTTGTAGTTGCCATGGAAACAGCTGGCAAACCAACAGGACAGTGTTTATTTGATGACAGGTTAGCGTTCTGATCTTATTGAAGCCCATAGGGACAGTGGTCTCCTTGGATTCTAACCTTGACCTCAGTGAGAAGGTTGTGATCATCCTGTGGCTGCGGGGCCTCGAGTCCCTTGGTACATGTAGTGTCTGTGTGCTTGTATCTCTTTTGTCCCTCGGTGCCTCCTAGAAGCCAACTTCACTCTAATTCCTTCAGGAAACAGGAAAGAAATGAGGATCCTCTTAATTTTTAATGCTTTGGGAGTTAATTTCCCACTCAACTAGGATTCTGTGTTTTACATATGTTGTTGGTGATGTATGTACTCATCATGTCTTAAAGCATACCTTTCTGTGGCTTCTGGATACTGTGTCAGAACATTTTGATTTCTTGTCCTGGCTTCTAAAGTCATAGCATTATCCCCAAACCATGCCTTCTGGTCTGTCACCTACTATTACCAAGAAGCTATTCCTCAGAGAACAGCATCTGTCTGGAAGGAACTTGGGAGCTCAGTGTCCCAAAGCTTAAGCTAGCAGTGTAAGGTAGGACAGCCTCTTGCCTTCTTGTCATGGCTCTATTGAACACTAGTGTGCTAATGGAAGCTGAATTAAACTTCACCCCAGGGTTATTCTGCTCAGAGTGTAACCTTGTATTCCATGAGCATGTATGTAAGCAGATTGATAAGTGGATGAATAAATGAACAAGAACATATAAAATTTAAGTAAGGCATTTTAATTGTTTTAGATGTAACTTTTATGTGGATATTGTAACAATTCAGGTTTACTGTATGAAACAGCTTTTGGTAGAAGTAAGAAGGTAGTTTACAACATAAAGTTCTCTCATTTTCATACCTTATTTAATTTTTAAGGAGTTAAAATTCACCTGCAAGTGTTTGATAGAAGCATTTTATATCAGTTACATTTTATAGAATTGTGTAATAAGTATTTTATTTGTTGGACGATGTTTCTAATTAACAGTTCACATTCGCTACACTTAAAAAGCCAAATTTCATTCTAATTTAATGAATACTTTTTTATAGTTTCCACTGGTAGATTTCAATATTTCTACCAAGAATATACAAGTTCTTTTAAATAGAATCTGTAACCGTAACCCAGTGTTAACCATGCACTGCTTGAGTTACAAGATCTCCCTTGCCAAAGGCTTACACATGTCTATTTAAGACTTGATCTGGGTGTTAACACAGAAACAAAATTGACAGGATCAGCACTGGCCGCTTATCAACAGTCACTGTTACAGGGAGAAGAATGTCACAGCAGCCAGGAAATGGGGTTTTCATTGGTTTGAATGTACTAAAGTAAGAAATGTTTGAGCCTTCTGCTTTCCAGGATGGTAACAGGAAAAATAGAACTTCTTTGGCAAGCAGTGAACAATGTGTGTTTCCCACTAGGGTCAGGGGCTTCAGATAGGCTTCCAATGGGAGTTGCAGAAGACCAGGGGGAAGCTGGGTATCTGTTTTCTTCAGCCATGCCCAGGAACACACTGGACTCTCAGCATCCAGCTCTCCATCCTCCCCTCTGCTCTTCCAGTGCAAGTGGAGGCAGGTGGATAGTTAACTGATGGCTTACTGAGTATTAACTACCCAGGATTGGACCAGGAAAATCAGCCACATAATGAATGAAGCAAGCATGAAACCTATGCTCTGAGTTCCCTGAGCCCATGGATCAACTTATCCTACTCCTCTCATCTCCATGGGAACAGAGCCCTCAGGAGGTAGGAGTATCTGGATGAGACAGGGGCTTCAATACCATTGACTTATCTCTTCTTCCTTTGGTTGGGAATGGCAGCTGTGTGCTCCCCATCCCTATACCCCCAGCACTCTGGGATGCTTTGGGGATCATTCCTGTTGCTTTAGAGTTCAGATTTCCTCAGGCAAGGCAGGCATCACCATGGGAACGGAATAAACACACCAGTGTGGTATGGGATCATTTCTGCAGCACATGCTTTGACATCAGCATGCAAGGCTGTCATCTTGGTGGCAGGCTCCATGCTGAAGGAATATTATTAGGACAGAGCAGGCAGAAGTGCAGGTGTGCACCAAAACTCAGGGGTGACTTGCTGGTGAACTGACTTATTTGGAGGAGTCTTCTGAGTGAGTTCTCTCAAAGACAAGCTTTGTAATATGCCTATAAAGACCCAAAAGGATCTTCACAGAGGGGTTAGTTGTTTCCAAGGTTGCCTGAAAAATAACCTGCCTTTAAACTATGCTATGGACTAGGGTCTCCCATCGGGTGGGGTTCCATTTATCATACCCTTTAGTTCTGCAGCTTGAGTTGATTGTCAGCATAGATTGCAATGATAGGCAGAAAATTCCAACTACAGGATATGTATGCTTGGCAATATCTATCTGAACATGGATGCTGTTGGTTTGTTTTCATAAAACATTCCAAGATGTGCACACATATGCTAATGCTTTCACTTCTCTGTGAGTTACACCATTTCACACCATTTCCAGAGAGGATTGGGAATCTTTTCCAAGGCAATGATATTTCATGTGGACAAGAATTTATGACATTCTAGTGATTGCTGTGCTCTTCAGCAGGAGGAGAATGGTTAAAAGGTAGTGCATACATGATGGACTGTGCACTTCATTTTATGAAAGTTAATTGAAAATAATCACTGAGATACAGATTTGCAGGATCAAAATCTGTTGACTTATCTCCTAACCTTTTGCTGCTGATTCAGCTCAGATTCTGTGTAAACTTTACTTAGAAATATATACTGGGACTCTGCTTTTCAGAGAAAAATTAATGCCTATCAATTTACATGCTACTAACTGAAATGCTGAAATTAAGCCACATAATTTAAGGCATTTTAAGTTTGAAGATACTATTGAAGCATACAGAGAATCTGGACTTTTTTAACTTGACATTTCCTCTTGTTCTTAGATTATTTTTAAAAATGAAAAGCAATATACACTATAAGACATTGAACAGCATCAGGGAGGTCAGCAGGTAGCCATAAAACCTCCCACCACCAGGAGCAGCCACCCGTGAGTACAGGCACCCAGTGTGAGGTTAGCAGCCTTTACTAAGTGCATATTGATATATGCCATGGTTTTTTTCATGAAATGTGGAAGGTGCCAATTTTATTTCATTACAGCTGGGAAGCTGATGTAGAATGAAAATCAGTGCTGTGCTTCATGTGAATGTTTCCTCGTTCAGAATATGATGATTCCTTAGACGGTTTGAGGATAAAGGGAAATTGAAAAAGCTAAAGATTTGAAGCATGAGAATATCTGAC